>VWZZ01001246.1:1052516-1090051 GCA_013399095.1 Psophia crepitans
GGGTGTCCCTGCCCATGGCAGGGGGTGGGAACTAGATGAACTTTGAGGTCCCTTCCAACCCAAACCATTCTGTGATTCTATGATTCTACCCTGTAGGATACAATACTACTCTGTGTGATAGGCAGACAATAGTGCATAATTAGTATTTGATTTAACAATCTTGCTCTATAGAGTTTCCATTTCCCTTCATATTTTGAAAGGATTTTGCTTAGTAATCCTACATATAATTTCTAGGTGGGGTTTTGTTTTTTTTTTCCTCAGTCCTTTGCAGAAGGACAAGGAACTAAGAAGCGTTTATTCACATATAGGGCAATCCTTTAAAAACAGTACTACACAATGCACTGCGTACAATGAAGAGGTTTCAGACGTGGTTCTAGACAGGTGAATTTTATATTTTGGAAAAATAAAATAGTCTTATATTAATGAGCAATTTGTTGGGGAATGGGATGTAAGGTTGAGTCTGTGTTTAGTTTGATTGAACACAGTCACATGCTTGAACTAAACCTGCCCGGGGGAGGCTGGTGTGGATGCCTGAGGGACCGTTGGAGCATGTTTAGTGTATGACATGCTGTGATCACGGGTACTAGGGGCGGGCGGTGGTGGCTCTGGAAGAGGAACCCATCATCCCCACTTTATTGAAAACTGCTGTTGTTCCCACACAGGACCTGACAGGGTGCAGTCAGGAATGAGAAATCTTGAAAAACTCCAGCAGGAAGGTGACATTCAGGTTAATGATGCACAATAGATGAGTGGACCTGTATAAATCTCAGGGTGGAGGATATAGAAGAGAGAGTGGGAGTTGTTCCTTTCTAAAAGAAATTTGCTCTGCTAGTTGTTGTATTAAATTTGAAAATGCAGCTACATTGAATTTTTAGAGTATTTGGTCACTTTGAACTCTAGTAACAAATTTTATGCAGTGGCTCACAAACCCTCGCTCAAAAACCAGCTCCCTTTAATTGCCCTGGAGGAAAGCCATTTCACATGGACTGAGAAGTATCCAGAAAGCTGTTAGCAGTGCACAACAGGCATCAGTGTGCAACGTCTAGTTAGGGGAAGCTGTACTTGGATTCCCTCAGGGACGTTTATTACATCCAGTCTGCTTCAAAAGCACCATTAATGACCTGGAAAAGCAGGTAATAAGCACAATTATTAAATTCCCAGATGATACCTAAATTGGAAGGGATAGCGAGCAACAATGGGAAAACCACCCTGGAAAAAACACTGATGGACCAAGAGAGAAAAGAAATGAGGCAAGAGACAAATAGAGGAAAGCAACAGATTAGTAGGTGGTATTGATTGGTAGTGGTGGGTGGGATACATGATGTGCACTCACCAGCAAGGGGTGATACGGAAAGACCAAACCAGCTGATATTTAAGAACATGCTTTTGGCAATGCAGCACGGCTGCAAGTAAGCCTGTCATGCAGTTAGGTCTGGATGAGCAGAGGCACGGAGAGGGAGAAAGGATGTGGATATTGTCCATAAAACAAGAGCCGGGCACATGTAGAAAATTGTGTTTGGTTATGACCATTTCAACAGCAGAAAGAAGCAAATAAATGACAGAGACAAGTGACAGAGAGTTATCTGATAAATAAAAGCTGTATTAAGGCAGTTTTTCTGGGCTAAAGCTTGAATGGGAGAGGGAGAAATACAGTGAGCATCAACAGGTATTTAAGATGTAGGTAGATGCATTAACATGTAGATACAAAAAGAGTCCGGGATTCCTGGTGGCATCCAGAAACTGCTCACTAGGGAGGATGGGAAAATATTGGCTGAACATCAGCCTCAGTTTTCTATTGTCAGAGCAATTAGTCCTGTTGAATGAGCTCTCAAGAAAAGTGGTGAGTGGTTTTAGACTGGTACAGACTGAGAACTGGGAAACAAATCATACAGCAGAAAACAGCCTTCTGCTGGCACAAGGTTTCAAAAAATCCTCCTTTTCTGGTAGTTTTGTTTGTAGCTCTTAACAGTTAAGTCATCCTGACATTCAATACTGTGACTGTTAGAAGGACTTTCCTGTTTACCACTTTTATCTTTACACATAGGAGGGCAGCAGTTAATAAGGAAAAACCTCCCAGAACGGATGAAGGACCTTCCCTATTCATTCCTTGCGAAAACTGTGAGCAGAAGGTGACTCCACAAACTTTCACCAAACTTTTGGATACTCTGAGTTGGTGGGAACATTTCTGCAGCTCCCCGGTGTTCTGCTGCCCGCCCGTGTGGCCCAGGCACCCACCTGCTTGCACATGGAAAGCTGTAGGAGACAGCAAGATGTATTTCACCTAACTTCTGGTAAGCCTTTGGTTGAAATAACGTAAAAGTGTTGCTTAATTGCTATGTGGGGCAAAAACTATGACATATAATATTCCTTTGTGAAAAGGGAGTAAATCAGGCAAGAGTAGCCTTTTGGTTTCTCTAGCTCTCCTTTTTGTTCCCTCCCCAACATTATGAAAAGACTGAGCATTTAAAGCAAGCCCTATGTCCCGTTTTTGCAGAAGGAGACATGAGGTGCTTAAAATGGGGACTTCAAACAGTGATATATTTGTGTGGAAAGAGTCAGCTACTGAATGTAACACCCATTTCTATGGCTGCAGGAGAGAAGAGAGTGGTTAGATATAGGAATGGCTTTTCCATAGTCTAGGACATAACAGAGCCAGATAATAAGCTCCTGAAGCTCATGCAAATTTGCTTCCTTTTTGATTTTATCCTACTTTGAAGTTAGCCTGGCTCTGAGCAGTGGGTTGGACCAGATGAGCCCAAAGGCACTTCCAGCCTGAATTATTCTGGTTGTGTTATTCTGCCCTTTCATTTTGCAGAGACGTGGAGTTACCAAAGGAAGAGCAGGACTGCTCCCAAACCATGTCCTGCTGACTGCCTCCTACTGATGGAAAGGACATATCTACTTGTGATACTTCCAGACATTTTTAGAAAACTCATTATGTTCTAAATAAATCCACAGTATTTGATGTTCGTCTGCCAGTGCAATCTCTAAGTTTGAATCGGAGAGAGAATTTGGCCTTCCAGGACTGCATCAAAATAAAACCGAGTGCTAAGGTCTGATCTGATGCGTGCAAGGATCAGACTTCCCGGCACAAATCCTGACCCAATGGCTGGATCACCACGCTGAATCACAGGTTGGAGCCTTCATCTACCCACAAGCAACAAAAAACTGTGGAACTGCTTTATAAAAGTCCTCTCTGATGGTGCTGGACAGAGGCCAGGCTGTATCATCAGCCATCCTCTCCTTCCCCACCGTGTGTCACCCCATCTGCCACGATGTGCCATGTACTGTCACCATCCAGCACTCCGTCATCCTTTCCCTGGTGAGGATACACAGCCCCAGGGCTGTACGTTGGTACTGGACTTCAACTAAGTGTAAGTGGGCAGGCAGCAGGTATAAATGCTCCTGCAATCATATTATTGCTTACACAATGATTGTACTGCACTGCAGGATAAAAAGGTTCTTTCATCTCAAGTGCAGGAGCCAGACTCAATCCCCATTGTACCTTCTCACTCACTTTATTAAGTTTACTTCATTTCTGCTCTGTCTCTGTACCTCTGTGCCCTCTGCTGTGTGTACCAAATCTTATTGACATTTTAATATTAAATTATTATGACAAGAAGATATTCCACTTGCTAAGTAATTTGTTTTATTCTGAGGAAAATTGGAAGCTGCAGAAAAACCATTATGAAAGATTAAGACAATGGAGTGATACTGACTGATACAATATAAATTATTATTTTGTCAGCAGCATACCCAAATGCTCTACTAAAATTTTAAGCGATAAAGCCAACAAGTTAGAAAATTAAATTTGGGGGGATGAAGAGAATATTATGCACACAGGAAAAAAATAACATCAGACACAGACGCTACAGAAAAACACAACCCAGAGAAATTTTCAGAAACGAAAGGGGGAATCACTAGATGAGCACATGGCCCCAGCTGCGCTTGTTCAGAGTGGTTCTGATGAAATTGTCATTGACTTTGGGACACAGTTAATTTGCACAAAATCAGATTAATAAGGATAAGGAATGTCTTCAAGTGTATATTGAGACGTATTTCCTCATTCTGTCATCTACCTTCTCTCTCCTTCACCTGTGGATCAGCCCTCATGGAGGAACACACAGTTCCTGTCCCTTACCTCCCTCTGCTTTCCCTCTCCAAAAGCTCTTGAGATGCTCTGAGAGCTAAAACAAGCTTCTGCATCCTGCTCTGGGACAATCAAACCTCAAATATGGAAAAGGAAGTGACCTTACTACCAACATTTCATTGTTCAAAGGCAATTCGGGGGACAGGGATCATGCCTGAGGTTCCTGTGGTCCCTCCTCAGCCAAGGAGGCAGCTGGTAGAGAAAATGCTCTGGCAGTAGGTATAGCTCGTGTGGTTTGTGGCAACGCCCTCCTGCTTCTAGGGGAAACCCAAGCTCATAGATATCTGAGGAATAGGGGGGTAGGGAACATAGCTGTTAGAGAAGGGATTATTTTACATGCAACTTATGGTCCCGGAGGATCATTGCCAGGACTTGCAGTTGGAATTTCATTTTAAATATGCTACTTTTTGTGTAAAGAACAATTAGCTAAAATATTGCTCCTGTCTGGCAATTAACCTAGAAAGCAATAGAACTGTAATTTAAACAAATGTAACTCACTCTTTGTCATCATAATATTTTTAAGAGCAAGGTTGCTGCTGGCTTTCTGGACAGAGGCGAGCATGAGAATCACTCCTGATTTTGAAAGCACTATTCTGTGCTTAACTCAGATACAGTTGTTTCTTTGTTCAAACAACCTTGATAACACACAAGGGAAGCAACTATTTTATACTACGGTATTAGAAAGCCCGTGCATTGCAGATAGACTCAGGAATGAAATGCCAGGGCTTTTCCCATCTGTCAGTGGTCTGAGCTGAGTAAAACTGGCAAGTGCCTCTATCCAGCTCCGTCCTTGTATGGAAGCCAAGGACTCATATCTTCATGGTCTAACTGTGGTCAAGTAAGGTTAAGTGCTGTAGGTTTCCACGAGAGTCAGTGGAGCAGGCTGGGGAGAGGCAAGCATCAGTTACCCAAATCCAGTCAGGCTTGTACTGAAAATCAGAGTAAACTGCAAATCTCAGCGCTTGGTGACTCTGTCCCACACAGGGTTGTGTTGTACACCTCCAGAGAAACCTGAAGATTACCTGTATGTACCTGCTCAAATAACATCCTAAGAAAAGCCTTTCCAGAAGGTGCAAGTTAAGGCACACACATTTTTATGGACCTAATAGATCACAGGGACCAAATGTTCATGTGGATACGCCCTGTTCCAGGAAGGTGAGTTGATACAGGCACCATGACCTCACTCTTGATTCTCCTGGGATTTATTTTTTTAGATGATTGCAGCAGGTATGTGACTACAAGTCAGCGTATAAGCAGCTTTATCCTCTACTAGCTGGATTTGTTCATAATCTCACTCTAGATTAGAAACGAGCCCTCAGTACTAACACTCGCTGTCGACAAGGTTTGTTTATTCAAACCTGGTGAAAACATTCCTACTGTAATTCTAAAATTGGGCTCTTCAGAATTTTTTTGGCTGTCTGCTATAGCTCATCTCAGGGATGAGTAATGGGTTTACATCCTAACAAGGGAAGAGTAACTACTGTTAAGAGAATAATCAAGACTTTAGTTAGGAAACACGAGCGGGTGCCAAACTGGATTTGTGACCAGCACTTTGTCCTTTAGGCAGCTCTTCACACTCTGTGGTGCAAGATTTTAACTTGGTTTATGTGGAGAGACCAGAAAGGGGGCTGTAGATGGAGCATTCTCAATCCCTAGAGCGATCACCACCACTGAGAGCAATGCTTGCTGCTGCCTTCCTCTAGGACAGAAGAACTAGCCAACATCTGGAGCTGTGCTTCTCAAGAGGACTGTTTCACCAGGGGTAATGTGAAATTTTCACAATCAGTCAATTTAGCATTTTGTCCTTTTTTTTTTCTGGGCAGCCTCGAGCAGTCATGTTCTCCCCTCCTTCACAGATAAAGGCAGGAAGGAGAAAAGGCCAACTCGTGCTTTGTGGGGAAATACAAATTACAGCAGCTGTAAAGCATGGGGGGAAATCCAGTCCATGGACATTTGCCTTTGCCTATTGTATGTAAGTCTTAGACACTGAGCATATGAAATACTTGGCTGACAGTTTTAAACTATATACATAAAAAAATAAAGATTCATTAACCAACAGACATCCCAAGCATTCTCCTGTATGATATGTGGAGTCCCAAGGTCCCTAACAGATGGAATTAGATCACAGTAACATTTTAATCTTGGGATGATGACCTCAATTGCAAAGGTATTACTTGTCACCTTGTCCTGGCACTGATCTAGCTCCTGTTAGCATTTCACATTTGAAACTCAACAGTACTGAATACAAGCTGAATAGATAATAGACAATTAAAAATCTGCGTTCATTTTTTAAGACTCACAGGAACATCACCATTGCCTGTAGGAGACAGCTAGGGAATTCAGGAATTACTGTGTTCATAAAGTATTGTTATCATATGTAGACTTTTGTAGGTCTATGACGATAAAGTTTTGAAGATGAAAGATTGGCCTGTAGAAATTACATGATAGAACAGCCATTAAATATTAATCCTTGGGTACCTGAGAGACTTTGGATTAAAATTTATGATCTAGAAACACATCCGTGCTCCCTTCACATAAAAGCACCGATTGTCTTAGTAAATGCAACTACATTTGAGCAGAGAAAACAGTCCAGGTGAAGAGCCGAGTGCAAACAATCTTCATATGAAAATAGAAGGATTTTTAGTGAAGTACCAGAGCGACTGACGGGTGGTGGCATGGCCACAGGAGGGCAGCAAGGAAACATTGTCATCTGCTGCCTGGGTGTCCACGGGTACCCATGGCTCCGCAGGCTCCCAGGTTCAAGGGCTGTTGTCACCTCTGCTCAGGGACAGCGGGTTGTGCAGCAGGGAGGGAATCGGTGGAGATGGCCCTGCTCTTTAGATGATCTGAGGCCTTGGAAGAAATGAAGGCTGTATAAATTGCTGATTTCTTGGCCAAGTTTGTAAAGTGGAAAAGAATTAATCATCTGGGGTGAAGCTGTGATAAAAGATGTGCTGATGTTTTCGGTGAATAAGAGTGGAGAAAAAGTCATCACTTTGGGCTTAAAGAGTCATTTAAACACCAAGTTTCCCTTCACATTTTGAAGTAAGATTGAAATAAATCTGGAGATTAAATGTTGCTTTGAATATACATTAAAAAAAAACCAAACAAAACAAAACCAAATCCAAAAACTAAACTTGCCACTACAAAAGTAGTAGTTTCAGATTGGTTTTCCCAACTTTTTGTTTATTTTTATTATGGCCTTTTTTCCAAAGTAAAGCCAAAATTCATGGGAAGTTTCAGGGCATCCCAGCGAGCACCTGTAAGCAAAAATTTCCACCCCATCCCTTGGTGGTATCTGTCTCCACGCCTGGCCTGGTTCAGTACCTGCCCATGGCACAATTGTTTCTGTTCCCACGGCGCTGTGGGTCCCCTCCCGCGGCAGACAGCCCTACGTGAACCCTACCTCCGTGCTCTAGGAAAACGTGCGCTGCAGCCACGTTGCTGCTAACTGGCACACCTATCTCATGTCGTAAGTGTCAAACAGACTCTTCCAGCCAACAATGTTAAGAGAAATGAAATAGAATAAAAGGGTTTCAAGAAATGATGTGCTTGGGCAGACGGCAATTAGGCACAAGGGCTGAGTGAAGAGCAGATGTTTAATAGGGCTCCATTGTAACTGAGATGATGTGCTATATTAATTTTTTTTTTCGTTTTCTATTGATTTCAAAAGCTTCAACCCAGCAAAAGAAAAAAAAAAAGTCCATTGCAGACTGAACAATATTCTAAGCCTTATCTTAATTGAACATTAGGGCATGTTCATGTGGCCAGCTCGGGGCTTTTACCAGTTCAGCATTCAGGATGGTATCTTCCAATTACCTCGATTAGCAGTATACTTCGGGGAAACGTTTTAGTCTTTTACAGGGAGGCTGAGCACCTCGAGGTGTCACTGTGGATGAGCAAGGGTACAGACCTGCAATTTGTAGCTACTCTGTTGTAAGTGCCCTTTTACCTGCTCTTAACCTCCGGATAAATGCAATGTAGCTCACCCTTTTTTTACTATTGAGTAAGACGTCTGAAATGACTTCAGACAAAACTGTGGGATTAGAGCACGTGTGCAGGCAGACTCTTAAGTTACTATGGAGAAGACAGCGTGCTGTAAATTCATATCCCAGTGTCTACTGCAGTAACTTCTTTACACACATAACCCTTCCCACCCCTCACCTCCAGTATTGCAGACTTGAAGCTGCCATGGTGACTGGACTACTGAGAGAACCAGCACATCCAGGAGTGCTTTCCTGTAGGCAATTTCTGGCTATCCGCACACGGGAGTTTTGCTAGTTTTATTGATTTACCCATTTCTTCCAGCCAGATTCATTCCAATACCAGAAATCCAGTTTGTCACTTTATAATTTTCCCTTTGGAAATGATTTGTGACTAGAGCACTACGAAAGTATATACTGGCCGCAGTGTTATTGGAAAAAATCTATTTTGCAATATGCATTTTTTTCACCACCCAAATCTTAAGGACATAATTTTTTGTTCATCCGCTCCTTTTCCTGCTGGGTGGAAGTGCGGTGGCAATGTACATGTCTTACATTATACCCAGGCTTGAGGAAAGCAAACCATTTTCGCTGTAACTTCACTCTTTTTCTGGATTTTGGGGATGTTCCAGTGTATAGTGACTCTCCCCAGATTTGTTTTCAGAATACAGGCTTCTCCTGTTTGGAGTCTGGTACACAGCATTGCTGCTGCCAGGTTATGTTGCATGCTGCCTCGGAGATTTTACTTATCATGTGGTTTCTTTAACAAAATACTGAAGAATGTGTTTTTCTCAGTTCTTCCCTGAAGACATGCAGAAAGTGATAGATGATTGTCATTTTGCATAGCTGATTGCTGTCCAAGAGCCATAAGTGAATGAGATTTGCCATGTATCATTGCCAGGGCAAGCAGAAGTTACATGTTTTGGATGTAGGTTGCATACGACAGAGAAGACAGCGGTCTCATGATCTGGCCAGGGAGGATGTGAAGATGTAGGGAGCAAAAATACTTTCTTTTTTTTTTTTTCATAGACATTCTTTGGACTTCTACAACAACCTGGGGAACCAGGAACGGGCAGTGCAGACTTTGGCTAGCAAAAGAGATCACAGGGGAGGGAATGTTTTTCTCTGTCAAATGTTCCAAGGAAAGTGGCCAATTTGATGCTAATTATATAGTATTCAGCTACCACCAGGGCCAAAAGTGATTGAAAGAGGCTTTTTATCCTGTCATACAGTTTTAATTGTCTGTGCCTAACTGAAATTTTTCTTTGGAAGTCTCTCCATACTTCTAGTATCTTGGAAACTGAACCACTTCAAGGAAGAAGCCCAATAACACGTCTTTGGTTTCCCAGCCAGAACTTCGCTTAACAAACAAAATCGATAAAACTCAAAGTTCCGAGTAATTATAACCAATCAAGGCGTGGAAGCTCTTTCAACAGTAAGTGTTCTGTGTGTCTTTTTGCGCTTCTACAAATTCCCTCTGTTCTCTCTCCAGACTTTAAAGCTTTAAACATTTAAGTTCCCTATTTCTTCTTAACGCTCTGTATTTTAGCAATCAGTAAGTCTGGATCAGGGTTTCCAAGCAAATGTGCCCAGTTATATGAATATATGTAATTTTCATCCGTTTAAAAAAAAAAAAAGAGTTGACTTGTTTAAGGAAAAGGAGTGGAAAGTGTTCTGTCCTGTGTTCCCAACAGGCTGACATGGCCCGTGCGTATGGAGTATAGGACAAGTCTTGAGTTCCTTTACAACTTTTCTGTTTCTCTTCTTAGTTTTCATTTAAAGTAGAAAAAAGCTGGCAGGAGGGAGCAGGAAACTGACACTCAGAGTTTGTAAGGACCTGTTCCTGTCAGAAATGTACCCACTCTGTTTTCCCTTCCATTTACTGCACTGCTGTATAAAATCCCTTCTAGTTGTCTTCCATACTTTCAGATCATTTCAGCTCTGCTGGAACTTCTCTGTTGCTCCTGTCTTCTGTTCGGAATATTTTCTTTAATTTCTCTTCACACCTGATAGCGTGCAGTATTCAATAACCTCTCAGGGTCCAAACCGCTTGAAACAGATCGTCTGTATGCAGTCTCACACTTGCAACTGCCTCTGTTCAAATGAGCGTGAAGTTCCTCGGCATTTCTGAGAACCCTTTCTTAGTTACAGTCCCCAATACTGTAGTTACTACCTCTATTAATTTTCTTTCTCCATTTTTATGTTGGAGATTTCTTTTTAAGGGTCTCCTGAGGGGGAACAAAAAGCTGCAAGGTTCTTCAGCCTCAGGACCGTATCAGAGCAGGTACAAACTTGGTAGGCACGAGACTGGTGCCTCACTCCTCCATCTGCAGAGCTTCACTGACCCAATGATAAGAGCCCAATCTGTCTTACATTGGTCAGCTGTACGTTGTGTGTGACACTTCCAGGAGGAGCTGGACAGAAGATGTTGGCCATGGAGGGGGACAAAGCTGTAGAGCTCCATTGCATTAATCCCTTTCTGGGCTGCCTTGGTCCACATGAGCTGTAGGTTCGACCTCAGCAGCTTCCCTGGGATTTTCTGTGATCCCCAGGACGAGTCAGATGGCTGTAACAGATAACCAGCGGTGAGAAGTGCTAGTCACCACCTGACTGTGTTGGATGAGGGCTCCTGGCACAGCTCCCTTGTGTCTCCTCCCCGCTGCAGCTTCCAGAGAGGGAGGGCTTTGCTTTGCTCCCTGCTACCTCTCTGCAGAGCTACGTCGCTCTGCAAGAGCAAATACTGAGAATTGTTGTGAATGCATCTATGCAAGTTGATCTAATTTGAGATGCTGGGATGAAACCCAACTCATTTACACTGTAATTTCAATACCTGTGCACTGGAAGCAAGCGGCACGTATCTGCCACAGGGTAGGTGAATCCAGGCAGAGGCCAGGAAGGAGGAGAGGGACTTACCGTACCTTCCACTTCAGCAGCTGCCTTTGTGTCTTAATGAACCTTCATCCTTGGCAATAGCTTCCTCCTCTGAATCCTCACAAAGCCCTGGTGCAGCACGGTGTTTTATCCAGCAGAGCTGTAGAGCTAGACAGTCTCTTGCCTTGCTCTGCATGGGCTTTGGAGTAATAGAATGAGTCATCAGCTGGGAGCTTAAAATTATGATGTGTGCCACTGCTTTTGAAAAGCTAAAGAGATTAATACTAAAAAACCAGATACAGTTCACTCACTGGTGTAATGAAGAGGTATTATACACACCAGGCACCTGTTGGTGAGGGTATACATTTAACAATCTGTTACCATTTGAATGCAGAGAGATGAAATACACGTTAGAAACTAAGCATGGGGGAACTCACACCATTGTTTCTCCAGGACTGCACCATGACAGAAAAGAATCAGCAAGGAGAAATGTTATAAAAACAAAAAAAGGACTTAAAAGGATATTGCTGGTCTATATTTTGGGTCTCCTTGCTGCTCTCCGCATGAGGTATATTTGTGTGACACAAAGTCAAGGACAAAAAGCAGTATGTTGTGGTCCACCATCTTCCTTACACACTCAGGGACTGGTTCTAATGGGCCTTAATGGAGATGCTCCCAAATGAGTTTCCAAAGTCTCAGCTTTCCAGCACCCTTATCTATGTCACTGACAGTCATGTTTTGTTGGAAACAGCACTCAGAAGGTACCTCTGTAAAGCCTGATAAGAAACTGATACTTCTCCCTCAATGTCATCTTACCATACACTTACAAGCAAGTACTTCTCTTACATTTTCCTTCCCATCATTACTGATAAATAGAATCGTGTTACTTTTATCTGGTGCCTTTCTGAAGTGCTATATGTGTTATTTGTGCAAGAAGAATGCCAATGAGCGTATTCTTTTTTCCTTTACTTACGCGAGGATAAAACCCAACTTCTCAGTAAAGGTAGGACAAGATCTTTAATATCTAGATGGGGCGAGCCAGATTATTTTTCTATTTTTAACTTGAAATTTAGCAGTGCTGAGTTTTCTAACACCAAAACGCCAAAGCTTTTTGAGTAGATCACTGGTGTAAAGAAGTGCTACAAAGTCATCAGGTGCCCTGCAAATCCCACACAGTCCCAATGCAACCCAATGTATTGGTGGGTAACTAAGTATTCTGCAGCTCTAGACAGGATTTATTTGTGGTCCTTTTATTGCTGCTTTCATTGATGATGTGCCTGACCTGCCAGAAGGTATTAAAAAAATAAGCCCTTGATGGCTTCAATATGTTTGCCCCATTTGATGCCCCTCTGACTGCCTTATTATCGTGGGGTGGTCTTCGGAGCAGAAAAGCTAGATCATGTTGCCACATCTCTTGATCTTCCTTTCTCTGCAGAGTGTGGCACTGGGTGAAGCATAATCTTTGGATCATAGCCACATTCAAATTTCTTTGCACTTTATATAGATATATTTTCTCCTATACCCCACCGTTGTCCTGAGTTCTCGTTGTACGGCAGAGTTTAATCAGGATATCCCCAAGCTATCCTGCAGAATTTGATTTGTTGTTTTATTTTCATTGAGAAATATGGGTGGGTGAGGAGGAAGGATGTTGATTTTTCCTGCATTAAAGCCAACAAAGAAAAGAAAGCAGCTGAAACCTAAGAAAATTGCACTACTAATCATATTTTCGCAAGCAGTCCTCTGCAGCATTACAGTCACAGAGTATATTTATAATTTGGTTTATATGAGCAACAGTTTAAGTTGAAGAAAATTGGTTTCCTTTTCAAAATGTCATGTTTCTCATTTTCTTGCAGAATCTTGGGCTGCTTTGAGCTCTTATCAGCCTTTAAATCATTCAAAACCACACGTAATAATTAAAATACTGTAAATCATCATTAATCAATTTAAAGATTTTGATTTGTTCTAAAACACATACAAATGAAGTGGAAAGCTTGCTGAAATATCAAATAATACACACAAGTGCAAAACAGAGGAAAGGTAAACCCACTCTAAGCTAGCTGCATGGTGAGGAGTTGGACTTGAGAAACATGCCTTCTTCTGAACACAAGTGTGGTGGTGGAACCCAGCCGGCAACTAAGCACAGCCACTCACTCCCCACCAGTGGGGTCAGCGAGCGAATTGGAAAGGTAAAAGTGAGAAAGCTCATGGGTTGAGATAAGACAGTTCAATAGGTAAAGCAAAAGCTGCACACACAAGCAAAGCAAGACAAGGAATTCATTCCCCACTGCCCACGGCAGGCAGGCGCTCAGCCATCCCCAGGACAGCAGGGCTCCATCACATGCAGCGGTGACTTGGGAAGACAAATGCCATCACTCTGAATGCTTTCCCCTTCCTTCTTCTTTCCTGAGGTTTTTATTGCTGACCATGACATCATATGGTATGGAATATCCCTTTGGTCACTGGGGTCAGTGTCCCTGCCGAGTCCCCTCCCAACTCCTTGTGCACCCCCAGCCCTGTGGCTGGTGGGGTGATGTGAGGAGCAGAAAAGGCCTTGGCTCTGTGTAAGCACTGCTCAGCAGGAACGAAAACATCTCTGTGTTATCAACACTTCCCAGCACAAATCCAAAATACAGCCCCATAGAAGCTATCATGGAAAAAAATCAACTCTATCCCAGTCCAAACCAGCACACACAAGGTACATGGTTCTGGGCTCCCCAAAACCGGAATGAGCTAACTTTATTTTCAGGTATGGGTGCTCTGACGGCTTTTGCTGTTTTGGCTTTGGCTTCTGCTACTGTGAGTATCCTGTAGCACTGTTGTTTTGCTCCATTCAAGGATCATAGCTTCTGCTTGTCTCTAGACGCTGTGCCTGCTCCTCCTTACCTCTGCCAATGGAGTAACAGAATTGTCAACTGTTCCCAACTACTTATATTGTACTAATTACTACACTCATATAAAGGAAACAGATGTAAGTATGTATGGGCCTCATCTTGCTTCAGCAGCCACTTCTTTATCTGGCTTGCATTTTTTTTGTGCTTTGTCAGTGACCGCTCTGTGTCCTGGGTTAAAGGCTTAAATTTTAGACTTTATGGTTTCTGTTTTGCTTTGGATTTTTTTTCCCCTTTACCTCTTTTTTCTGGAATATTTAATGCTCTCTATAGCACCCACAACATCCAAGCACTCTCTTGGCTCCACAAACTCCCCTCCGGACCATATTATATCCCGTATTCCAATCAAGATCTGTATCTTGAGATGCTTTGTTGGGGTGGAAAGGGATACAGTTCTGACACAGTTCACAGATGTTATAGATATTTTGGACATTTATCACCATGAAGGTTAGAAACAAATCACTGATTAACACAAGAATCTGCTTCTGAAGTCTTTCATAATCTTGTGGCATTTGGTCTGGGGTTTGGATTTGTCCCGTTAGTAATTATAAGAATGTGATAAAATCACAGTGTATGAAAAAACATGGAGACAAAATCTGTTGATTCATGGGACAAAGGTTCTGAGCTTCACAACGCCATGTTGTTCATCTGTCCCTTCCTTAAGCCTACTTTATGTAGCATGAAAATATGTGGGTTTATAATGTTACAAAAGTCCGTGCTAAGGCTCTATCCAATTATTGGTAATGGTATTAAGATTTATTCAACCTGAGTAGTTGCCTTCGGATCTCCATAAGTGATAGAATAAGGAAAAATAAATTAAAATTAAACCAAAGGGAAATGAAATAGCAAACAACTGACCCCTGGGCCCCAAGAATATCTTTGCTTCCTGCAATCCTAGTTGCAGAGGTAGATAGAGTAACAAACTGGTTGCATAAGACACGGCAAATAAAGATGCCACCCTAGAGGGAACAAAACATTAATATTTCAGGAAGGATATCTCCAGGAAAAAAAAATTATATATATATATATATATATATGGCCCTTTTTGTTCAGACTTTTCGTGTCTGTTGTTTGGGCAGGGAGAGCCAAAGCCAATAATTAAAACTTATGAAAAGATTTAATCCTTTTTCTGTATATTTACCTTCAAGAAAATGTGGCAAGGAAAAAGCAGGTTGTTGAGGCTAAGGACTATTAATGCAACACTTCATGAAAAAGAAAAATGAAGTTTTCTTGGAAAGGCAGGGAGATCAGGATCCTTATATGTTTCTATTAAATTGTGATAAAGCCCTGTTCTCCCAGGTTAGGGGACGTTGACAGACTCTCTGCATATAGATTTCTCTTTTCCTGCCAGCACTAGGCTGGATGAAAGCCCAGCGGTGCATTCTGTTAAGGAGCTTATTCATACAATTAAGTTTAATTGTCAGCAGTTTTGATACTTCAAACTAAAATGAAACCTGGCTCCATTTCTGCAGCTTAGGTTCACCTGCAGCCTTGGAGAATTCTGATGGTCTTAAAATTAGAGTCTTGTATTGCTAAAATACCAGCCAGTTGCAAGAAAAAATTCTGCATAAAGAGGTTGTTTCCTCCTAGGTCTGGGTAACTGAGCAGCAGTTCTTGAATAGCTTCTGTATTTTTTAAGCAATAGTTTCTCAGCTGCTGGAGCACAGGGAGAGGTTCTTCCCCGCTCATGTCAGCAGTGTGGTTCTTCCACAGCTCAGTGGGCTTCAGGACAGATTTTTGTGAGGAAGATGTACATACCATACTGCATATTTACATTAGGCTGAAGTATTTGGCATTTTGCAAGTATCACCAAACTCGTACGCAACGTGTTAATGAGCCTTAACCTTATGGTTTCCCCCAGTATTAAAACAGAAGTTTTGAGGAATACTCGACTTTTGCTGTTGCTTCTGCTGATGCTTCTTGAGAATTCCTATGCTTCATTTCTCTTTCATTTTAAGACAGGATCTCAACAAATTAATGTCTGCGGTCCTCCAGTATTGGTTTTTGCTTTAGGAATCTTGGTATACATTCTCAGCTGCCTGGAATGAGGGTTTTACGTAGTTAGTATTAGTGCTAGCTCCCACACCATGATAGGTAGGTCTGTTACACATCATCTAAGCTTTCCTTTAATGACAATGTCAGCGTGGGGAGTAGGGAATTCACCATCTTTCTTGGGCTATGTCTTAGGGTGAGGTTATGACCATGACTAGACACTTTGGACTGGAGGATAATAGCTGAGTTAGACGTTCTTTATTTGAACAGAGATTGAACCGAAGTGCACTCCTCGGTACGTGAGTACCTCACCACCAGGCTGGAGAGCCTAACGGCCAGGGGCACAGAGCTGCGGCAGAAGATTTGCAAGTCTGGTGACTGGGATACTTTAAAAAAAAACCAGGAGCATTTGGGTCCAATTGCTGCCCTAAGTCACTGCAATGGAGGATTTTAACCTGAATTGCCCTCATTTTGGATGAGTCCTATAACAATTGGTATATAAGACCAGAAGAGTTGTACCCTCCTTCCCCTACTGTTTTGTAAATGATGGCAAAGTCTTTTTCTAGATCCAACACTCTACTTCCATTTATCCTTCACTTTTTGAAGTACCCAAATCAAAACAATCTATTTTGTTTAATTTGACCATGGTTTCACATATTCATACTTTTTTTTTTAAAAAAAAATGCTGTTCCCAGATGATCTTAATGGACTGTTCCTTTTTTCCAGACCTCTCATTATAGTCACCTTGCTCACACATTAATGATCATTTATATGTGCTATAACCAACATCAACATAAACACTTTCAGGAACAAGAGTTTAGTGCACAGTCCCACCCACGTTTCTGTGAATTGAGCAGTGATTTGAAGAAGCAGGATAGCCACAACTAACCATATTTTGGAAATCATGGAAATGGTGACATTATTTAGTCATGTGCTGCTGTAAACATCGAAACCTCTGTCCTCCTTTAGAAACAAATTACAAGAGAAAGACAATATCATCAGAGCTCTACCTGTCCATTATAGTGCTTTTGGCTCATTAGGTAGAGTAATTAAACATCGAGCAGAAATAATTATTATAATTATAGGACATTTGAGATTTCATTTGCCTTCGTGAAATATGAGCTACATAAACTAATTCCTTCTGTGAGGTCCACTCATAATAGCCATGAAAGTCTAAACAGCTACCTTCTTTGCCTACTTATTTTTGCAGCATTATTGGGCCAGCCTTACAGTAGCCATTAAGAACTCAACAATTACCAACTATTATGATACCAGGATATCCAAATAGCCTCTATGTAGTTAAAAAATAGGAAATTACCATAGTAATTATGTTCATTCGTTCTGTTCCTGCTTCTGGAGTGAATACAGGCAGGGGGGAAAACTGTAGGGGAATAGTTCAGTATTTCTTTACCACACTGATTACTATGGAAAATGCTCAGCTCCTGATGGCAAGAGCCGATGCTTTTATTTATATTTCACTTTATATTTTGTGTATAGCTGGATTTTGGTGCTGTAATTCCTTTGTCATGGTACTGAGCTAATTCGGCATCTAAGTCCTGCAATACGCTCTCCTCCGCCTCTCCAGGAGCAGTTTGTTCTCAGTCTCTACCTGAGCTGTGCTCACTCAAGAATCTTTGCCAGCACGTCTAAGGCAATCTGAAATGATCCAAATTCAGACAGCAACATGCAGCACCACAGAAATATTTCGCAGTGAAGTATTCTTTCCTAGTGAAGTTGTTAAGTAAGCCGTTTCATATTGAAATGCAGGGCAGTTTCCCAAGGGACACTAATGAGCATGTTCTTCTGCTAATCATAAAGCTAATCATAAGATTGCTTTGTCATGTGTATAGAAAAATATAGATGTTGCCAAAAGAATGCGTTAAGTTTGGACGCTCATTCTTATGCAAACTACTTACCTCTATATTTACCGCAATAGACCAGATGACGAATGTACTGTATAAGTTAACCTCAGTCACAGAGGCTTGCAGTAAGAAGGCACTGGTCGTGCAATAGCAAAGTGCATGTGTAGTAAGAAAAGTGGAAGAAATAACAGGAATATCAAAAGCACCATTATAATACTATCTTATAATTGAATTTCTCCAAAAAAGGGAAGGTGTCAGACTAGTGAGGATCCAAGGCAATGTAAAAGATAGAAGTGAAACTGGAGAGATTGCATTTATGTAAAAAGCTTAAAATAGTTACTATGGCTTAGCTAAACAAATGCTGTAGACCAAAATTCAGAGCACTTGTAGATAGATATTGTTACTATTGACTTTAAACACCCCTGGATCAGTTTGCGGTTGGCAAATGCTTTACATACAGGTCCAGGGAGGAGGATACAGGCTTGAAAATATGTCCAGAAAAATCTGCCAGCAACAGAGAAAAGCAACTTTATATTGCCTAATTTCTACTAAAGGTATTACCAGCAAACATCTCTAAACTCAGTAGGATTTACTTCCTAATAGTGCAGCAGTAAAGCAAGGCTCCAGGGCAATGGTAAAGGTTTCTCCCTGTGAGCCATCACAAACTGGGCAGGGCTAAGCCATGACAGCAGGCAAAACTCAGGTGGGAGGAGGTTATCTCAACCCTTTCTCCTGAATCATGAGTCTGGATACCTGGTATGCATTTTTAGTTTAACACAAGCCTTGGTATCTCATTCCTTTCTGCCCTTTCATGATCGCAGCTCAAATCAGCTATGGCCACCCCACTGAGCCGCTCCAGCCATGATTTGCACCAGCTGCCCTTTCAAATGGAAATAAGTACAGGCTGGTCTGTGAATGCAGACTTCTTGAAAGGTTTCCAGGATTGCATTAAAGCGGGCGATTTGGGCACAGAGGATCAAAAAGAAAGTCACAGTCAAAGTTTACCTAGGTTTCCAGGGAGCAACCTAATAAAGAAGCGTGAATAATACCCAACGAGAGGCTATGACTTCTATTAATTCATTTGTTTACTTGACTCCCAGAGAAGCTCCTGCTACATTATTCTGTAAAGGAGGCTCAGGTGGCTTTTTATTTGCTTATTTAAACACCTTCCTCACCTTATGCTGAGTCCTGGTGGGTTTGTGAATATGTCAGGCTAACACTGCTACTGTTATTCCCTTGGATGTCTGAGTTTATTCAATTCTCCATGGGATTATCAGGCAAGGAAGAAGATAACAGAGAGATCCACTGTCTACAGGTAGGAGAATAGACATGTTTAAAATGAGCCCAGCATCTCCACAAAAGTATTAGCTCTGGCAAACTGTATCCCTTCTCCTCATGTAATGAAAAAGGAATTAGAAAGCATCATTGAGAAACCAAATTAAAGCAATGAGCTACTGTTAATGTAACAGCTCAGCGAGCTTTTTTTTTTTAATGTTTTTCTCCTATTCAATTTCAAATGCACATAGTTAATTACTGCATTTAATTTCTGTTCTCCCTCTAGTCTGTAGGGTGCAGACCAACACTTAATGGTGTCAAAGCTCATGTCAACGTAAGACAAAAAAAGTATATGGGTGGTTGTTGTACAATTTGCAGGCCTCTTTGGTACAACCAGACTAGTAATTATGATGTAATTGGAAAGAAATTAATTGATATAAGTAAGTTATTAGCGTCACCATTGATTAAGTATAATCAAAATCAGTGTCTACATGAGATATTGATTGCTGCTTGCTTTTTGTAAGTGTAATTGTAGCATGAGTTGTCTGTGCATGGCTGGGCCTCTTGTTGTTGTAAATATTCAACTGAAGCAAGAGATTAAATTCTGTACAAGCTCTAAAATGCCTGAAATAAGTGTGACACCTTTGCTTTCATTTGTTGCTGTGAAGATTTAAATAGAGTACGGAGGAATATTTTTCTATTTCCCAGATTAGATTACAGTCCTTGTCATATTTGTGTGAGGACAACAGTCTCTAGACTGCGAGGCGGGTTTATAACTGGACCAAAAGTGGGTCTGCAGGCTCTCGGGTCATATCTGGTAGTGTCCACGAAATCCTGGTCTGGTACGGAGGCAGCTCGTTCTGTGAGACAGCTGGGCAACTGCATGTGAGCAATCTGACTTCTTGCCTAAATTCCCCAGCTTGACCATAGGGTTTGTCCAACACCCAGCACAGTAGGATTTCAGGCCCAATAAAGTTGGAAGTGCTGCAAGTGCAAAATCACTGCATCTGATTTTTGCTAACGGCACGTTTCGGCAGTTGTGACCAGCACAGGGCATTTCGTGGTAGCGTTACTTGAGAATCTGACTACGTGTTTCATCTGGGGTATTTATGCCATAAGCAAAATAAAGACCTGATTGTGATGATTCATCCTTTCGAAAAAAATACCAAGAATTACAATATAAATAGAAAAATACAGTAGGTGGTCATGATGGTTCATTAGAAAAGTTGCCTAATTAAACTCTTTTTCTTAAACTTGATATGTAATAACTGCTTCTGCTTTTTTCCACTTTGCACACCGTGTGGGGCCTTGTTTTACTTTCCCTTTGCAAACTCAATGCAGAGCAGTGGGACGAGGTGGGGGCTGGCAGTCTCAAAGGGTCAGTATTGGATTATAATCCAGAATTCTTGCAGCATTGGTGCAGTTTGATCAAAGTCTCCATAATTCTATGGAGCTGCTCCCCTTCACCCAACCAGTGAGTCATGTTCTGCAGGTGGAAAATTAAGACTAAATATCAGCACTCAAGACAGCTACAGTAACCCTCAGATGGTTTATTAGCCGCAGGAGAAAATAGTTTTGGAACCTTTTAGCTTTAGTATTGCTTTTCCAAACCAAAGATGAAGCATGCTGGTGAGGCAAGTTGAGAAAATTTGCACAGCTACTGTGGGTGCTGCCTGTTCTGTGCATTGGAAATATTTTCCAGCTCCACCAATGCTCAATTCTTCTACTTAATTTTAATTAAACAAAATATGAATACTTATTTTCCTTGATTGATGTTCCAAATATCCATAGCTAGCATTAGAGATGCAATCATTTAAACTGGAATGGGATGGACCCTTGCTCCCAACCTATTTAGGGTGTTGGGTCCCGCCAACCCAAGCTGGACTGCGCTCTACGTGCAAAGAACAAATGTAGGTTGTCTGAGAAGGGTTTCCAAAGCTGTTTCTTCACCCTCATCAGCAAATTTAGAAAGAAATTTGAACCGAATGTGTTCGGCTCTGGGAGTTGCCATGGTTGCAACACAGACGAGCTAAATGTGGGAGATTATATAATCAGACAGAATGACTATTTATACAAAGAGTTTAATTTAAACAAAAAAGGGGAGAAAAGCAAATGTGCTGTACAATACATGACTTTGTCACTTTCTACTCCTGCACGGCAGAGCTGCTGTAGCACCGATGGTGTTAAATCACAGCACTCACACATCCGTTCTTTGCAAGGTGTTTATAATGTGCACTAAATCTAAAATCAAAATAAAAAAAGCGTTAAGTAAAAAGTAACAGACCAGATCCAGCCCGGCAAGGAAGAGACTTTTATTATACCTGGATCAGCAGCAGTATCTTCTTTATGGAAGATACAGAAGCTTTTTGATAATTTTTGTTGTTGTTTTACAATCCTGTAGACTTTTAAAACCAAGTAGCATGGATCTCCTTCTTTAGAAGGATCATTCTATGTAATACTATCACAGGGACTAATTTATCTTCTCTTGAAGCAATTAAACATATGGGAGCAGATGCTATAGCCCATATGATGTTACCTATGCATGGTAATTTCATTCTTTCTACACGATCTCCCAAACAACTTAAACGCCTTCTAGGCAGGAGAGTTTCTGCTGAAAGGCTTTCGTCGTGTTTTGCACTGGGGTTTCAGGAGATGCAGTGCTGGGGTTTAATTAATTTTTTGACAACCTGGTACGAGGGTCACTCTGGGGCCTTGCTGGGCTGCCTAAGGATTGCAGCACAGACAGAAAGGCCAAAAAAGCCTTTGGCATATCTTCGGTCTCCCCATTAAGCCAGGCTTGTGAGCACCATGCTTCTCTCCAAGTGAGACAATTCCCTTCTGCTCCCCTTTCCATCAACACAGGCTGGGCTGGTCTAGCAAAGCTGGGCAGCTCTTAAACTGCTCCCTCAAGGCTGGTTCACTGCATTTCTCCCTCTTGCATGTATGGGGCCACTCACAGCATCAGTTTGAGGCTGGCTGGTGTGGGATTTCTCCCCTACAGATTTCCTTTCAAATAGGCAATGGGGTTCTATGAAAATGATTGAGCTTGGTAGGGATTTCCCCACAAGGTACCATTAGCTAATAGTGTGGTGAGGAGCAACAATACTAATAAACACTAACTACAGGAAATGCAGGCAAATAGATGTGACCCAAATGTAATGAGGGTTGTTCTCCTGCAGCTTGGTCTCGCCTTTGCTGGTTGCGGAGTAGATGGGCATGAACAGGTAGCTTTCAAGCTTTAACATTATATGACTAGTGTTCCCATGAGGAGCCCTTACTGCCCACTGGCTGGAAGGTGGAAGGAGTGTGTATTTAATTAAGCATCTTTTGGGAGTGGGCGGGATGTACTGCCCAATGACAGCAAATGCTGGGGCAACCAAACTAAGCCGATGCTGCCTTCTGACACCAATCAACCGAGTCATTAGATTGAACAGTGGGTGTTTCTCCCCCCTGCCTTTCACTTTCTGTGATGATAAACTTTCCATGGAGGTATGGTTCTGCTCAAGTGACAAAGAGAAATGGGCTGTGTAACTGCAGGGAGCAAGGACAGAAGAAAATCTCTATTGCAGACACAAAAACGATATTAAAAATGTTAAGGCTGCACAAGTAAATCCAGTTACAGGAGAGATATACACAGCAGAATACCTCTGTCCAACAGGCCATGGAGGAAAGCGCATGCTTCATTTCATCCTTTACAGATTTTTCCAGGGTGTTTTTTTTTATTGCCTTGTAGTACAGTGTGAATACATCAAGACTGCGGTTTGAGTACAAATGAGCTCTTTTTCTTTTTAGAGGAGCTTAGCCCAGGAACTGGTGGTTAACGTTTGACACCAAAAGCCAGAGATGGGGCTGCTGTAGTTTTCAGTGATGAAAACGTGAGCCAGTGCTGGCCTCTGATTTGCAAGGAAAGGGTTGTGGTCCCCATGGCTGCAGGAGAAATCAGAACTGCTGTCATTGCAGTCTGTCTGGGGAGATGGCTTTGAGCAGAAGTTTTAGTCCTGCAAGAAAAAGGAAATCAATGTCAAGCAGTTTTCTCTTATGGCTTGGGCTCTTTCGGGAGGTACATCCTGTCTCACCACGGAGAGATCTTGGGTGGCTGCAGACTGGAGAACATAGAGAATGTCTTTGGTGTAGGACGCCCTGCTTTTTCCTACTCCCTTCAAATCCTGCAATGTGTGTCTCGCCAAGGTAGGGCTCACCTCTATCTTTTGGAGTTGAAAAACCTCAAACTTGCAAATGTTGGCTGTCTTCTGTGAAGTCCATTTTCATTTTGAGAGAGTGCAGAGGAAAAGATTATATTTATAATTCAAGCAGGGAAGGCAGATTCTGTTCTGGTTTACCAAACTAAAAGCACTGTGTGAGAGAGGCATTGCAGCAGCCCAGAGCAAGTTCCTGCTGCTCTGCTATAAATCTCAGAAAACAGGGATGTTGCAGCCTCAGCTCTGGTTTTATACAGACTGTTGTCACTAGAACAGAAGAGGGTTTTTTACAAGTGATTAACGATGCTCTCCCACACCCCAAGCAGCCACACACTCGCTGTCTGCAAGGCTCATTTCAAAGGAAGGGGTATATAAGAAATGGAGAAGTCTCCCAAGCGAGCAGAGTGCGAGCATCATCCTGGTGCTCAGAGAGCTGGAGCAGCTGTGTTGCCACAGCCTTGCAGAGAGCTGGAGGTGTGTGGATGTGTCTGAGTTATACCTGGTGGTTTTGTCTCCTGTTGAGACTATTAGCTTTAATGCTGCAGGCATACTGCTGCATACCCTTCTGCCACGTCCTTCTCAGTAAAGATAGTGATTGGTCAAAATGAATAGGAGAAGTGATCCTTAAGCAAGGTTACTGGATGTGGGGAGCACTTCCCACACACTGGTGGTCTGCCACGCTCTGGGCTTCCTTAGCTGTTAGTCTGGACACAGTCAAAGATGATGGTCTTAACTGCAAGTGCTTTCTAATCAAATTCTAAATGGAGCTGTTTTCCACTATTGTATCTGCTACATGTGCTGAGGCACATCTTGGAGAGCACCTGCTTCCTGTTTTACACAGCACCAGTACCAGAGTCATCCTCCTCTCTCCTTCCAAACTCCCTTTAGGAACAGCTAAGGATCTAGAGAGCTAAGGATCTAAAAACATTTCTCTCTCCTTTGACTTCAAAGGCAGCCCAGGGAAATTCATTGGAGATGTTTACTCTTGGGCAGAGAGTCCTACCCTGATGGGTCTACTTCCCTACTAGCATGAGTTTGGTGTAGGAGTGTCAGAAATTTATATGGTGAGATCACTAATTCCGTTATTTGAAGGTGTTTTGTTGTGGGTATTTTAAAATTTATGTCAGTATGCTTTACATTGTTTTAATTTCAGACTTTTCTCTTCATCAGGAATCTTCCCTACAAGCTCTCACATTTATTTTGCCATCCCCCAAATCCTGTGCACTTATACCTTTTTCTTAGTGGCATTTCTGTGATGACATGGGATTGTACTCTGGTCTTAAGAGGTCTTTTTTCATGTAGCCTTTTATCTTTCTAAAGCTTTGTGTTATCTGAGAAGTACTTCAGACTGAAGTCGTCTTGTCCTCTCATGTCTTCTAAAGAAAAAGTATGAAATAAGCTTAGTCCAAATCTCTGGAAGAATTTTTTTTCGGATTGACAAGTCCTTGCAAATATGTCCTGGGACCTGTCTGTTCTGCCTAATAAATCATCATTAACTCTCACCAGATAAAGAGAGATTCTCTTCATCTGACAGGGTATCAATTCAGTTGCCTTAATGTATTTAAGGGTTTGGGTCTTTCCACCAACAGGCTCCAAGAGAGGCTTTTTGTCAAGTGAAAAAATGGAATTTGCGGAGCAGGACTCGGCTGCCAGTTTTGCCGGTGATGGACGAGGCAGATGGGAATGCGGCTCTTTCCTCCTCTGCTTTATTGATCCTATGGCTCTGGCCAGTGTAGTAATGCTTCTCTATCAGTAAAACTAAGCAAAAATGAATAAGGGAGGGGGAGATGATGGCTTAAAGCCAGAGTGCTCCTGGGGGGAGCTTTAGGGAGGTCATCGGCAATGATGGCTCTTAATGTGGGTCCATGCTTGACCTCAGGACTGTAAGTTACAGTGTGGTACCAACTCACTGCTTGGAAATACTAAGGGGAAGGTAGTTTTCCATTTTCTTTGTCACCTTCTTATTTAGGCACATCACTAATGAGCTCAACATAAGCAAATGAAGAAACAATATATGATACGCAAGCCATGCTGTTCATCGTTGGCCAGAACCATCACATGCTGGACTTGAGTGGTTTGTTCTGGTTGTTGAGACGTGTTTCATATTCTCCACCCTTCTGCTCTGTAGCTTCTACACTTCTGTTGTCCAAAGTTTTAAACAAAATCAAAACACACACTTACCCCCCCCAAAAAAGCAACTCATCACATGGTCCTCCTCTGCCTAGGCTTTGATTCTGAAGGAGTTTTTCTTAGGTGCTAATCAATTAAAAGTAATTCCAAAACTGTGCTGGTAGAATAAAACAACTTTTAAAATTATAAAAACCACAATAGTAATATAATGCATGAATTCTTACTAACATTAACTACAATCCAGATATTTACTACTTTGTTTTCTTTAGTTGTCTTTCTGATTCTTAAGCTTTTTAAAAATCTACTTGTAGATTAAAAAAAAAAAGCCTGTTATGTATAACTGCAAGTTATGTTCTTTTTGCATTTTCCCCCATAAGCCACAAGATTAAAAAAAAAGATTTAAAGATTTTTTTTTACTTAATCCTTTCCCTGCAAGAGCTGAGCTATTAAGAAATGCACCAGGCAGAAGTCTTTTAAAGCACTCACAGAAACGGCAATACTGAAATCACTGCAGTATTTTAGTCATTGTGTTTAAGTATCAGGATCCTGCTTAGAAAAATAAATGAGTTGACACCCAAAGTAGTTTATTGTCTGTTTGTTAGTTTAGTTGCTATGGCAGAGAGTTCAACATGAGTGACTCTGTGGGGAGACAAATGCTGCCTTGTGTTTGAATCTGGGCTGTGGTCTTTGAGGAACACAACAACGGAATTTGTGCTGCCCATCGGAGACACAGAGGGAAAAGGCTGGCTGGGTGTGGCCTTTGGAGGGTGCAGGACTTCTCTAAGATGCTGATGTCCTAGCAGAAGGTTGGTGGTCCCAGATTCACACTGACAATAATGGTACCAGGAGAAGTCAGATAAATATGTGAAGTTGGTTGCAACAAATGGTCTTGAATCAAATAGACGCAGGTGTCCTTGCCCAGCTGGGGCAAATTCTGAAGGAGGAGGTAGGGGCATGGAGCAAAACACCAAAGAAACATGTAGCAGATGGCCACTAACCAGCAGAAGAAAAGATAAAGAAAGGAAACCTCCTGTGGCTGAGGCTGCGTTATAAATACAGTCCGGGTGCCCAGGTAAAGGTGTCTCTACTGAAAAGCAAAAATAAGCAGTTTTGTTCTGTTAGCATCAGTAATGTTTGTGTCATGGATCACAAACAAGATTAGAAAGGTCTAGACAAGTATTTCCTTCCTGAATGTACAAATATTTTAAGTCATCCTCTTACAACTGTGTAGAGATAAACCAGCTCTCTTTTAGTATCTCTAAGCAACTTGCTTTTCAGCCCTCGCTGAATGCTTGCCCCATCCCTCAGGTAAGCTGAACATTTGAGTCTGTTCTCCTTTACAGCCTTGTCTCTATAAATAAATGAAGATTATTTCTATTGTATGGTCCAATTCTTCAAGTTTTTGACAGGGCTTTTAAAGGAAGCTACTTGAAATCTATGTTAACACAGAAAATAAAAATAAAACACCTATATCCCTCAAGACTTTACCCAGTACTTAGACTGTGAGAGCACAGCAATGCAGCCAGGATGTAAACATGGCATTCAAGGAGCAGAGCTGCTGCTTGCAGTGCCTCCGGGGCTTGAAGGAAAAACAGTGGTTGGAGCATGGAGAAAGACAACAAAGAAACATGTAGCAGATAGCCACCAACCAGCAGAAGACAAGATGAGGAACGGAAAATTCAGCAACTCATGTGGTTGAGGCTGTGTTATAAATAGTCTGGGTGCCCAGATAAAGGTGTCACCTCCTAGAAAGTAGAAATAAATAGTAACTATCAGTAAAGACATCAGTAAAACATCAGTGTCAAGAGTCATCAAAGAAATAGTGGAGTTCTCCTTTTATTTCTCAGGTCCAGCAAATGAACCTGGGTTTGGCTAGAATCTCCTGGGTTTGGCTAGACCAGAATTAACTTTCACTGGAAGCTGGGTGGGACACAGCCAGGACAGGTGACCCAAACTGGCCAGAGGAGGTACTCCACACCATGTGCCCATGCTCAGCATGGCTGGTCGGGAAGGGCCGGTACTGCTTCAGGCAGCGTGGCTTGGAGACGGTCCAGTTTTGGAACGGGTCTGAGCATGTGGTCCGAGTTGTACGGTCAGTGAGTGAGAAACTGCGTTGTGTATCACCAGTACTGTCATAGTCGTTTTCTACTCCCCTTGCTGTCCCAGTAATACGGTCATCTGTTGCTATCGCAGCTCAGGGCAGTCTGCCTTTTTCTTCCATTTCTCCTTCCTGCTGGGGCGGAGGGGGGAAGGATAAAAAGGAGGGGCTTAGGATAAAAAGGAAATTTCTCAGGGCTTGGCACTTCTACAGCCCCTCTCGGAGGGGAAAACATTGCATGAGAGACATCATAACGCTTTTGTGGTGCAAGGTAAATCACGTCATCCTGAACATCATGAACGTGGCCGCCTTGTTGGGTGGACTCGGAGCTGCTGGGGTGCCTGAGGATTGTGGCTTAGCCAATGTCTCAGGCAGACAGAGAGGAGACAGCAACCCTTTGGAGTAGGAGGTTATGAGTTCTGGGGTTTTTTGTTTGGTTGGTTATTTTTTTTGTTTTGTTTTGTTTGTTTGGGACACACAATGGTATGTGTTGTAGGCTTACAAAGGGCTCCCAACAGCACAAACAGGGTTGTTACAGCATTACTGCCTGTTCATAGCTGGGTTAACAGTGCGCACACACACACACACACAGACATCCACCAAAGCTGAGTGAAATTCATAGCAGAGACTAACATCGGTTGCTTAGTAAAAGTTGATTTATCATGATCACTAAAGCAGGCCTCCTTTTGTAGCTTAACTAATAGTTTGTAATTTTCAGTGTTCTGGAAGAGGTTAAGCAATCGTTGGTGTCTCAGTGTATGTGCCGGCCGTATTTTCTCCTGGCCTGTTACTGAAATACAGCGTTTGTTACTGTTCTGTCGATAGCAGCCTCCGAAAAGCCGGCCAATTTCCAGAGCAGTACCTTTTCTTCATCACTGTCAGCTTCTGTCAGTTCATCTCTCAGTCATAAAATTTATAAAACAAAGTCCACTGTCTGTTGTCTAATCTTCCTTCCATTAGACAGGCCCTGCACTTCCATCGCGGGCATCTGACATTAACTTTTGGCACAGATAGTGTTTTACAAATCTGAAATACCTTGCTGACATTACCTGACCCTCCCTTCGTGCGTAGAAAATTGCAGTAACTATCTCTATTTTGCAGAAAAGCTTGAAAGGAGACTCAGACAGAAGTGATACCCCAATTTTTGCTTGAGGCTGGTAATTTAAGTGTCGTGTTAGTGGTGCTCCCAACACTTCAGCCTGAATTTCACAGCTGTTAAATAATCAACCCGAACAGGATACCTGTGTGTGTTATTCTTCTGGAAACAAGGCATTGCTAACAGGATGCCCCCAAAGGATGTGTGCTTAACAGCAATTTTAGCCCATCTAAAACCTGAAGCTTTGGTCTTGAATGACAGACAAGGATCTTAAATATCCTTGCAGATCTTGTGCAAGAACTTCAGTGTGCTTACAACTCTTTTTTTGTTGTTTGTTTTAATTATCTGGCCTTCATTTATATTTTGTCCTTATCTGTGCTGTTTTCCTGCAGTGATTTTTGACCTTCTGCTGAGGTATGTTGTGTCCCAGCTAGCAGAGGACTTACTCCTCAGTATTGCGTTATTGGAACCTGTGGTTCAGTTTATAACCCATCATATTTTCTCTAACTCTCTCCAGAGGCATAGTGCTTCTGATTAATTTTATTAGTGGATTTATTTCAGTTCAAAATGAGGCGTGGGTTTCCAAGTGACAGAAAATAGTCCTTTTCTTAGAGTATAACAATGTAGTTCAGAGATGTATTATCTGGAGAAAATGAGAAGATTTTAAAGGCTTCTTTAAAGGCAGAAAATTTCAAGCTTGATTAAAAACAGAACTAAAGGGGGGAAAAAAGGTTCAGCAGTAATTCCAAAACAGGAGTGGCAAAGATTGCTTCCATGGGTTACTGCTGTAGTCCATCACGCTCACAGGAAACCAGTCCTGAACACTGGCTGGTGAGAAATTCTTCATACTCGGAGTTAGTCTACAAAATTTAGGAGTTTTCAGACAGAAGGGAGGGGAGGGACTGAGAACTTGAGAGACTAAACCTTAGTAGAGGAAAGAAAGGGAGGAATCACAAGCTCTGTGGCAGTCTCTTGATCCAGGGGCTGTTGCATCAAATGGAGTGTTTTCCAGCATCACCTCCCCTGCCTTGAGTAAGACTATTCATGTGAATTTCTTCTTCTTGCCTTGCAAATATCTGACGCAATTTGCCATCGAATGAACAATATTTGAATTCTTTCTTGTTCTCCTGAGACAGGTAGCATTTTCTCTCTGTACGCTGAGGACCGTGTTTCTCACGAAACGTTTGCTCATTCTTATTCCAGCCTCCTACCTTTGTAGCTGAGCTCCTTTCTCATCTTTCAATCAAGTGCCTTGCCTCTTGATACCAGAAGTTATGTGACTACTATATTCTGCTTAAATTCAATGATCTTCTATTCCAGCCCAGCTCTTTTTAAAGCGTTCACCGAGCAAATTATGGAGTCTCAAGAGCAACCAGGTTTTCCTGTTCAACCATTTTCTTCAGTTTAGTTAAAGTTGTGAAGATAGAGAGCAGGCCTCATTTACAGAGAACTGAATGTAACTTTTGTCTCTGCCTTGGCTCCAGAGAGCTCTTAATACAGAGCAATTTCCTCTCATCAAAAGCTTTCTCCAAGGTGGTGCTTGCTTTACTCAGAGTGAGCTTATGTGCATCCATCTTCCTCAATACTTCATTAATCACACAGGGGAGGTCTGTTGTGGAGGATCCTGTCTGAAATTCTGCCTGTTCTCTTGTTTGGTTTAAAACGGGAGTTAATGGCTTACTACCTTTGTAGAAAAAACCTCTGTGGCGTGAGGAACACTGTGGGAGGCTGGAAGGACTGGAAGCTCAGCTCGGCTCACAGTTGTTGACCCTACTGACTCAATTAAACTGGGAGTTTCCATTGAAGTTTTTCAGTGTTATGAAGTTCAGCATTGCTTGATTCTAATATCCTTTATTGTGCCTTACAGAAGTGACTTGCTTTTCTGTGGTTGACATTTATAGTAATTTTCTAAATGAAAGATTGCGTTGCTTTGTTCATGCTTATGCAGTTGTTGACAGCTACATGTATTTAACTTCATTTTCCTGAGTTATTTACAAGGGCAGAGTTAACTATAATTGCTTGCTACACAGTTTGCACACACTATACATACACAACAGTTCAAATGAAATATTTATGATCTTTATGAATTTTTCTAAATGGCAAAGGTTGAACTACTGCAGAAAACTAAAATGAAACAAGTAACCCCCTTCCCTGAGAGGTCTAATTTAGACTTCAGAATAAGCTTCCTGCCCTATAGTTACAAATCAAAGACTTATACGAAGAATATTTAGCACTTCCATGTGCCAACATATTCCTGGTATGCACATCTACTGTGTATAAAATGTTCACACTTTCATCCTTTAGGTAAAGGCAGTTTCCTTCCATGTCGCTTGTGGTAGCATGGAGTAGATCGACAGAGGTAGATTGCTTTTAGCATGAGCAAAGCTCAGTCGGAATACAAGATTGAATTTGTCCATCATCTGATAGTTTATCAAATTCATTTCTTATTTAAGTCTCCTCAACAGATCGTTGGTGAGTCCGACATGTCAAGGCATACCTTGAAAAGGTAGAAGCAATCATTCAGAAGACAAAAGGAAAATAAATAGTTCAGAGATGGTCATAGTTTAAGAAAGATTTGAAGGCATTTTAAGTAAGAAGGGAAGTATGATGAAACTCCAGACCCAGCACAAACATCGGCCTTGCTCCACCTTACCGCCTCCTCAGGGAAAGGAGTAATGTCAATCTCCAGCATTAAAAAAAAAAACCCCAACATTAAATCAGGTCCCAAATTAACAGAGGGCTGACCTAACAATGAGACATACTGTTTTCTCATTTCTCTTTGATTTTAATTTTTTAGGATTCAGAACACTGACCTCCTTAACACAAGCTAATAGACAGAAATCTTACTTGTGAAGTTCAGCTTAAATTTAATTGTAAGTCATCGGGAGTAGCCCAATTATTTTACTTGAAAAGAGGGCTGAAATGAGGATGTCAGCATGACCCTGCTAGTGTTGCACACTAACTAGTTAAACAAACTGTTGGGAGTTGAATTAATAGACTCCAGGCTGCTTAGTCCCATGGCAACAATCAGCCTTAAAGATCTTTTTAACCTTTCATTAGAGATATAGGAAAAGCAAAAATAGTTAAAGAATTGAAGATGTTAGGTATTAAGCAGGGCTTTCATTTTAACAATATCCCTTAATCCTTTCTCCTTTAGCTATTGAGAGAGCTTTTTTCTAAGGAAAACCCAAGTTTGGACACTTTCAGGTGGTGCAAAAAAACATATTTGGGAGAAAAGAGCAGTTAGTAGAGATAATGGATCTGATGCTGCTGCTGCTATTGTTCCTGTTGAAATCTAATTCCGGTAGGGGAGGAAAAAAAAAGTAAAATACCCAAGACACTCACAGCAGGAGCAAGAAGAGTTTAGCAAAGAAAAGATGCATCCTCTGCCTTTTTTTGGGAAAGATTTTTCCTGGCAGTCATACTAGTAGAGAACAGAGATAGCCGGTGATCTGATCAACTTCTCACGGAAGACTTTGCTTTTAGCTTCATTTCCAGTAGCAAACACAGCAGTGCTGCAAAAGAGATAGCGAAGTCGTGCCTGGCTGACATAGTCTTTTTTTTCTTCTAATAGAAGAAGAAAACAGAAAAGGAGACTAGAAAATGCAAGTAGATCTGTGAGGACTGAAAATTACCAAGGCCTTGTTTTCTAGGGATGTGTGTCCAGTGGCTGACTGAACTTTTTTTCCCAATAATGTTCCAGTGGAAACACTTGCGTGTTTAAGACCCTCATCTTACCGTGAGTACCTCATGTCCAGCAGCATCAGCTTATAGTGCAGCCCTTCAGCCCATGCTGGGCACTAACAGGGGACACTGAGGCGTTTCTATTTCTCTTTCCCTTTCTCCCAGCTGCCTATCCTCACGAGACTTTTGTGGATCTGGTTGTCTTTGAGCTTTCTACTGTTCTGCCAAATGTGACCAAGACAGACCTACAGACTAAGAAGTTGTGTGTGAGGCGAAAGGAATGAGGAAGGCAGCAGGATTACACAAGCCTTGTTTCCATAGTAAATGAGGCTAAGACGGTGGAGGAAGAAAGAGGAGACATATGGCAAGTGGTGATAGCAGGAACCAGCGCTCTCCTTCTGAGGGTGGCTTCAAGTTTGTCGTGTATTGGGAACAGAGATGTAATTTCTCTGAATCAGCCAAGATGCTTTTCAGGATCGCATGAAGTTGCAAGAGTATCAGCAATCCAGGAAACAAGATTTGCTGTTACGGTAAAACCAGTTCTTCCTCTTCACGTCGTTCTATCCAATTTCACAATACTCCATCACCTTCCCTTTTTAAAATTTATTTTATTTTAAAGCATCCCTAAATGCTGATAGCTTATGTAGTTTTTTGGATCCTTTTTTATCCTGGTTTTGCAGTTTAACACACTAGACATGGACAAATATTAGTTTACATTTTCATCCAGTTGTATTTAAGAGTAAATAGCATTTATTATTCTTAGAGCACAGACTTCTGCACATAACATGTTTTAAAGAATTGTGACTAAATATCAAGAATTTATGGTGTTAAGGGTGTATGTGTCTGCAGTTCTAGTAGAAGAGACCTAATAACATTGCAACATTATATAGATGGGGTTTACTACGTGATGTTTACTAATAATAATCTGTTTTTTAATGTGTTCTTGATTAGCTTCATTAAAAAGAGCTCAGAAAAATCTTGTTTACAGCGGCAATGTACTTATTGCCAAAAAAGCTAAGTGTGTTCTACACATTCTCAGGAGAAAACGGGGTTTAGATATACAGCTAAATGATTTGGATCACACATTGGAAGCAGCCAGAAAGAGATAAATGCTGTAAAGAGTGTATGAATTTTCAGTCCTGCCAGTACAGAAAAATCAGGTGACTCTGTACATCCTGACACGCACGACGTGCTTAGAGAAGAGCTGCTTTAGTCACAGCCTCCTGCTGATGTGACGTCGATAATCTGATGGACTCATGGTTCGGTTTCTTCTGCCCAGCGTAAGCAGCAGCCCTTGCTGGGGGCTCAGCCCCCGGGTGCCTCCCCCAGATCCCACCACACATTTCTTGGAGCTGTCATCTGCTCTGTATTTTCTGACTCCTCTGCATCCCACCCCAGCGTCAGGTTAAACCGTGGGGCACGGGCGGGTAGTCCTGGGGTGGCAGAGTTAAACTGTCATGGCAGATGCTGTACACCTTCCCCACGTGCTCGGGAGATGAGCAGCCAGAGGTGTGGGTTTCTTGATGTGCCAGGCAAGATCAGCAGCGGCGACAAGAAAACCAGTGCAGGTCCCTCAAAACAGGAGCATGTGATCCTTGTGCTGGGAATTGTGCCACTGGGTCTGGATGCTGGATTGAATGCAAGTTGTTTGACTCTGCCTGCCTCGTTACCTCATGCTTTGAATGATTCATTGTCAGAGTAAAGCTAAAAGAAACCAGAGCATAAAGGTATCTTTATCTTCAAGCTCTGTCCTCCGTGGATTGAGGCTGCAGAGACGCAGCCCCGTGCTCCAGCCGCGTGTGGCGAGAGAGGATGCTGCTCGGGGAGGGGCTGGAAACTGAAGCCACTTGCATACCTCGTTAAATCAAAGCTAACCTTGTCCCCACCGGCTGCATTCGAATCATAGGCTGCGGGGCAGCAAGGGAGAGGGGGAGACTGTCTTTTGCCAAGTGGCAAAGAGTGAATTAACGCAGCAGGTAAAATTTTCTTGCTTTTAAGTAATTCTAAAACGTAACGGCAGTTACCTGCCTGTTTTCCTGAGGGATTTGTTCTGAACAAGGGGAAGAGCTGCTAACAGGATCCCAGGGTTGAGGAGAGATTTGAGAGGAAGGATCAGGCAAATTAAATATGCGGCATGTGGTGAGGGAAGATGATAATGAATGGGTATATCTGCATGGCCCGGCGCTGTGCCGCTTGGTGCCAGCCACTTCAATGAATTTATTTAGGGAACAGAAGCAAAATAACTGAGTTACTGTGACTCTCCATCCAGGAACACACCCTTTTTTGTCAAAAAATGTCAGTTAGCTTAAGGAAAACCTTCCTTCCAGTCCCATAGGGCTGCGTTGTTCCCATGGGTACACTTTTGGGATGATCCAATAGTCATTTAAATCAGTGGAAACCCTTCCTTTGTCCAAGAGTGAAATCCAGCTGTTTGAGGAGGAAGGGATTCGATAGAGCTGTAAGTGCTAAGGTGAGAGGAGGGGGTTATTTCATGTAGTACAGAGAGATCTATTTAAGCATGAAATTACACTAAAGTAGGAATTTTTATATGAATCGTAAGAGTGTCAGATGGCTCAGATAATAATATCTCATAAAATAAAGTAATTGTTTTGTATAAAGGTTGTCAGTTTATTTGCAACACATCTAGTCATAAAGCTGATAATTTTCTGTTAAATTAAAGTTGCACAATTTGCCTCTGAGCAAGAAATAAGAGGCCTGGTCCTTTTTATTTTGTCTTTGTCATTTGGGTTGCTCTGTTTATTGGATTTTTAAAGTCATTAACTGTAAGACAGGCGTCCAGACACTTACTCGCTTAAAACCAGCCTATTTCAGCTGAAAAACTTAAGTCAGCCATAGAAAGCTGCTTTTCAAAAAGTATTTGAATGATGGGGGAGTGTCTCAAGGAAGACAGAACGAGCATCGTGACTCGGTGTGGTTAAACCAGGCAGGACGAGGCAGCAGAAGCTGTGATGGATTGACTGCGCCCAAGGGCATGGACCAAATATCTAACAGGGCTCTTACTGAGGCTGGGAATGACTTGTTGCAGGAAAGCACGGGGTAGGAAAAATTAAGTGACTGACCCAGTCTTGTATAAGATAAAATTAACCCACAGGCCTTAGCGGTGGGCTGATATTAACCTTAAGCAACTTGGCCTGTATGCCAAAATGTGTCTCAAACCTGGGGTGGAAAGTGCGTGTTTGGAACAGGAGGGAGTGCACTTCTTTAGCATGTAACTATGAAATGGCCCCGGGAAGGGGGATGCCTCGACAAAACTTTATCTATTAGAAGTGTGCGATTTCAGCTGCCTGATAATTGCCACTGGAAACTGTTATTTTTCATGATGGGTGACAAAATGGTTCCAATTCTGTTTACTGAGCAGCGAGTCTCATACATCTTCCATCACAGGTCATCAGTTTAGTGGCCTGAATTTAGTGGCACAGCAAATAGGCACTCAGATTTTATTTACTCTCTGGATCAGGACATATATAATTGTCAAAACTCATAATAAAATCCTTTTTTTTTTTTTTTTTTTTTGTCCTTGCTAAATGAGTTTAAAACTCCAGCCCTTCAAATCAGTGTGGAAGGTAGATGAAGTAGTAAAACAGAGAAGATACTTGTCGCCAACAGCATTAGGAGTTGGAGGACTCTCTCTCTATATAAGCTATAAGCCCCAAATCAGATTTGATAAATTGAGTGATGTTAGAAGAGGAGATCTGCAGGACTCAGTAGACTTAAATATTGCAAGGAACTATTACTCCCATATCCATCCCAACAGAACTGTATGCCATGTATTAAATGGAGATGGATCAGTCTCCCTACACTTGTTATGTTTTTGAAAGACAATAGATCAGTAACTTAATTAAAAAAAAAACCCAAATTTCTATTCAACTGGAACGGCATGGAGGATTAATTTTAGCTATTCATTTATTTACAGATTACCTCCGTGTAGCAAAATTTGCTTTCCCTCCATGAGCGCAATACAGCCACAGCTGGAGATAGCAGAACGGCACAGGGTCGTGGTTAAGATCTTTGAGACTTGTATGTAATTTTGTATTTTTTATTGAAATTTTTCCAGCGAGAAATGAAAGCGGGATTAGAGTATGGTCTCCACCTGTAACATGTTCAGACAGCACAGCTGGGGACTCTGCACTAGACCTTTAATACTTCCTGCTCCAAAAGCACAGGCCAGTTCTACGTGCAGTTATAGTGAAAATCTTGCTGGTACTCAAACTTCTTTTGGTGTGGAGGCTTGCTTCAGGTTCGTACCGACTTATGAGGTAGCATAGATGATATGCAAAGAAACATTGCATATGTGACGTGCCGTATTAAAAGGACAGGGAAATTTTTTAGTTAAGATGCTAAGATGAGGCTTCAGCACACACAACATTTACAACATACAAAGTTAGAAGTTTAGCATGCTCTGGTACGACTTTAGAGCAAGAGGGAATGCTTCTTTGTTCTTATCTTCTTTTTGTGTCTAGTACTTCATTAAAATAAAATACGTGGCATAAATCTGCCATGCTTTCTGTCAGCCTGTCACCTCCACCACCGTGCAGGGCTGAAAGCAGCAGCTGATGGCTTTGCCTTGGACTTGGGGAAACAGAACCTGCCTAGCAGAGAGCACCGCCAAGAACTACATTTTCAAGTGTTTACTTTTCTCCTGCCTCCAGTTCCTACGTGCCCCAATTCCTGGTGATCTCCTGAAGAGTCAAGAGGAGTCATTAGCTGTTTGGTTAGAGAGCAACTGAAAAGGCATTGGGGTTTGTAGGTGCCAGCACAGGCAGAGCCGGGGTCAGCCAGACAGCAACTGTGCAGATGAGTACCTGCGATGTGCTACGTGTTCCCTTCCATGGAAGGGTTTCCACAGGGTTGAGGTTCCTTTCCAGCCACCAGGTTTCTTCCAGGTTTGCTGGAAAACTTTAAGTCCAACACAGAAGTTATTTAGATGGAGTGTGATGGACTGAATCATTTGGAGGGTATTCATGACTTTTTAGGTTCGTAATATAGCTGCTCTGAACAGTCCTCTGCGGGTGTCGTTGTTCTTGGTAGACAATTTTATCTTCTAAATGTAGGTGCTCTAAATTTCAGCTTGGATGCCTGTAGTGCACCAAAGTAGAGGCCACTAACACCGTTCAAACTGCCTATGTCTTCAGTTTTCAGTTCAGTTTTCACTTTAACCTTTAGCCTTGTTACCTCCTGTACAGATATGAAAATAACAGTACTTATCCCTGATAAACCAAGGATTATTTCAGATTCACCTTTTCTGGTTTTTTTTTTTTTTTGGTGGTTTTTGTTGTTGTTGTGTGT
>VWZZ01001246.1:1090058-1150154 GCA_013399095.1 Psophia crepitans
AAAAAAAAGGTAAAGATACTCTTGTCAACTTAGTCTATAACCTGCCTTAAAAGCCTGGGTTGAATTTCACAGAGAGAATATTTCTCTCTCGTAATTATGATCATTTTCCATTATTATCCCAACCAGGATCCATTTGACTGGAGATATTCCCTTTAGTAATTTCTTTTTCTGCCATTTGCCAGCGCGTATACACTGCCAGCACCTGTTTTTGTGTGCCCTGGTTATGGAACGGCAAGCGGAGATTGGCCAGGCGCAAAGTACCTTAACGTGGAAATGTGTGAATTACCCAGCGCTGGAAACGAACCCCCATAAAACCACCCAGTACAAGGAAATGTTTGTGTAACGTCCAATATAATCGAGCAATAGGGCTGAGAGGGCTTGTCGAAGGACTCCAATTAGGGTCCCGAGGAAGGGAGAGCTGCCCAGTCGGACATGCACCCTTGGCTCTGGAAATCAGGACATGTGCGGACCCCAGACATGTACAAATGTGTCCGTACGATGAGCCTATTTAAAGGGAAACTAATTAGAAGTATAGACAATCCACCTTTTTTCAGACGAAATTATTGTACGCTCTGATCCATAAATCTGACATTTATACATATTTATATGCTATTGCTTAGTGAATACCTGATTATGGAATACAGCTGCCAAGTGAATAAATTTGTTGTTAATCAAATGGTACTATAAAGACAGATCATCAGACCTATTAGAATATATTCATTCAGCAGATAAATCTGCGCACTGCAGCCTGTTAATGCAACGTGTAATGCAAATCAAATTGTTCTTTAGAGCTAAACCTTGAGCTTTGCCAGAATAAAAAAGACTTTGCATGGAGGGAGATGAGATGAAATCCTATATTTTTACTGAGGGTGTGAGAGCCCTTGGCATTATGTCTTGTATTGAAAGTAAATTTCATCCTAATTGAACACTAAAGACTGAGGAATGCTTAAGTCTGTGCGCTGAAGATTTTACTGTGGTGTATAATTGCCTCTCTTTTGTCAGTGTATCTAATTCAGCAGTATAAATTACCAGCTTAATTTTTTTCTTATTGTGTGATGTACTAATACTATTATTTTGTACTACCAAGAATTAGCAACTGGCATTTATGTTTATAGATCCTTTCATCCAGGGAAAATCTAATAACAACATTGGTCTAAATATTACATTAAAGGGCTGAAGCATGTGGGAGATGAAAAGATAGCCTGAGGTAACTGTGAAATGGCCACAGTGTTTACAGGGATCCGTCAAAACACTGCAGTGACTTTCATGAGCTTTGAGACGTTGGTATGTTTTTTTAATTCCCATTTGAAGTGTTGTGTGCAGGGCTGTATTTCATACTGAACCACGAAGTGTATTTGTGCTTAGATGCTAATGAAGGGCGGATACGGGGCTTCTAACGCAGAACGAGATGTGAGCTGCCCCCTCCTCTCCAGCAGGCACCGATTCTGCCAGCGTCAGCACATGTGGCTGAAGTTTGCAACTTCACCTGGTGAAGAACTTGCCTACGCCTTTACTTCAGTCCTTTGCTAAATCTGGGCAACACTTTGATGAGAAATGCTGCATCTGTACACAGCTGAAGTGTTCAGGGCAGTTTTATATTCAGCGCAACCCTTTTCACCCTAATCGTGTACAACACAGGCAAAACTCCTTTTCCCCTTGCATGAAATATGAAATCGGGCAGATGGCCCATTTCTTCATGTCCAGCCTACTCTTCCTCCTCAGCCTACTTTCACCTGATGAATATTTGCTGACGGTAGTAAATGTAATAGTCCTGCTTTAGGTCGAGATCAGCTGAAGTTATTCTTGCTGGGTTTGTTAGCATCTGCGAAGAAAAAGTGATATAAGAAAAAAGGCCAAGAAGAAGGGAAAAGCTTTTGGAAGGTCCAGGTTTGTGACTGCTCGTCCCAACTGTCGTGGGAAGAACAGGTATTTTGCTCTAGTGTTTTGCTTCTCTTAACTGCAGAAGGCTTGTTGGGAAAGTGGAAAAGGCTTGAAAAAAATGCAGGAGTAGCCTGGACTACAGTTTCCTCCGAATCCATTGCCAAGGGAGCTGGGCTGGTGCAAGCAAGAGTCAAGAGATGGCAGGATGTCCAGGGAAGGAGTGCAGTCCTTTGCTTACCAAAGGACGGTGAAGGAAACCGTCACGACTGCTCCTTGTTTGCTGGCACAGAAGAGCAGTTTCCCAGTTTATCTGCTGTCCAGAATTGAAAGTGAAAATCTAATCTAGTGCCTTATTAATTGCATTTGTCATGTACTCTGACTATCTCATGTGAAACTTACCCATTAATTTGTCTCTGATGCTTGCTCTTAAGAAACCTTTGGAGCTGCTTCAGAAAGCATTTTTCAAGGCAGACCTCCTGGGTAATTTCTCCTTAAATCCTGATCAGTCTACTGCATTCATTGCCCGCAGAATTGTGGTGGCAAGTGCACCAAATGCAGGTTAATCTGCTTTTTTTTGTGTGCTGTGAATGTTCCCTTCACTGTTGATTATCCAGTGGGCAAACAACAGCAGTCAGCAGTTCAGAGCTTGCGCCAAATAATCCAATAAATGCAATGGAGAAAATGAAGATTTAGGTGGATGGGTAATTTCTTTGTCTTTCATTGACCCTTGGCATTCTTGTGTATGTGTGCAGACACACACCATGGTGCTGCTTGGGTGCTTGGAGCTGGTCCTGGTGGTTTCCCAGCTTTGGTGGGGATCTGTGGTTCTACTCCCAAGCAAACTCCATGTCCATAACTAAGCAGCTTTCCATTATGATTAATGGGCTAGATGAAGGCTTTAGATACCTTATTTTCTTATCATACAGTATATAATTCTTTCCTCTAGCATGCCTCCAGAGAGAGTCTGGATGGTCTTTATTCCAGAATTTATACAGAGGTTTTTCCTCCCAGTGAGAAGTTTCAACTGAGGTTAATTTTGCACTCATCAGCAATTCTCAGGTTTGCACTGAATAACCAAAATGTTGCTGAGAACGAGAAAAATGAGTTTTGACAATTCCAGAAGTTTTGCAGACAGTGGAGTCCACCCTCATGTCTCGGTTGTGTCAAAAGGTTGGTTTTATTTATTTATTTTCATTTTTGAAGTTGACAAAACAAAACTGAGCAGCACTGTTTTGTTTGAGAATACAGGGGCTTGTCGGTAAGAAATCTGGAAGCCTGTATTCAGAAGCATCCAATGTGTATAACCTTGAAAAAACCAGGCTTCTCCTGAAAGCAATGAGTGGCAATGGGAACAGAGGATGAGTGAGAATAGATTTTAAATTTTTTTTTTCTTTTGAAGGTTGCATACCAAGAGGGAGAAATTGGCAAAAAATACTTATAAAATTCAGAACAGACAGAAGAGAAAAGATTAAGCAGTGATTATAAACATGCTGTCTGAAGAATCAGGCCGTGCATATGCTTAGGTTACGCATAGCTCTGTGATCTCACATCACTCCCATCCATCTCCCTTTCTGTTTATTCTGTTCCTTTGTGTCACCCGAAACTAAATGGCAGGAAATCTCTGAAAAGACCTGTCTGCTGCCTTGCGTTGATATATCACCCAGTGCAAGGGGTTTCAATACCTACTGGAGCCCCTGAATACTGTTATAATACAAGTTCAGCCCTCCCTTTCTATGTACCAGAATCAGGATGCATATAGATTAGTGTTCTAGTTTTTCACTAAGGTCCGTACAGTGTGAGTGGTTTAATACTTTCAGTTCAATTTTCGGTTTCATTTGGGCGCAGGCAGTCCTTATCAGTGGTCCCGTTGTGCTGAATCGTTACAGCCCCCAGATTAGGAGATGGGCACAGATTTCTAATAGCTCTCACATTGCCGCGCTGAGCAGGGCGGGCACCCTGTTCCTCATCCGAAGTCCTCATCCCCCATCGAGCCCACCTGAAGGCCACAGTGTATGTTTTCCCTTGCCGTCTCCCATGGAGAAGAAAGATGTGTGGAAAGGTCTGCGAAACTGCTTCAGTAGCAACTTTCAGAAAATTGTTGAATCCACAGTGATGATAATCATAGCCTTAGCAAACTGACTGAAATTAATGCACCATCTGAACAGTTCTGTCTGCTCTGCCTTGATGTTCCTCATTTAAAATGAATCTCTCTAGACCTGAAGGCTGTTTGGAAACAGCTGATGGTGCCCATAATGAGGGTTCCAATCTTCAAGTCTCCAAACTGAAATTAGACATATGTCCTGACATGTTGACATTAATTTGAGCTGTTATAGCTGTAATGGGTTTATTTTGCTAGCATTTTTAATAGAATTCAGGGGAGATGGGCTTCGCTCCATGAGTCAAGTTGGGGAAAGGCTGTGAGCAGCCATAATTTCAAAGGTTAATTTGAAAACGCTTTTTTGACAGAAATTTCTGAATTGCAGGGTTAGTTGAAAACAGGGTATTGTAATAGCTGATGCTATGGCTGGAAAAAGCAGGCTAGATGAGGCAGTAGGAAAACACTAGCCTTCCATTTCCAGGTATCAGTATTCAGCCCCAGCTTGACTCCCAGTAAAACGCAATAATAAATAAAAGCAGTAAAGTAAATGTAATAGATTCATTCTATTCCCTATATACAATGTCAATGTATAGGCCAAAAGCCCATGTCCAAATTGCAGTTTTCTTCTAAAAAGACTTTCAAGTACTGACTAGAATAAACTGTCTGAGCATGTTAATCCTGCACAGGGTGGGCTCAGCGCCTGGTTTATGTGTGCTTTAAACTCGTGAAGTAAGGCCGTGGTGGACTTTACCTCCTGCAAGGAGCAGGGCCGGTGGCTGAGCCATTGGCCACGGTAGAGGCACGGAGGGCACGGAGGCAGCGGCGTGCATCCCTGCAGGGACGGCCGTCCCGGGGGCACCGCAGGAACCCAACTCTGTCATGAGCCACTTCGGCTTCCTCAGGGCGGTGTCTTCAAGACACCGGCTGTTGGTGGCAGAACTGCAAATGGGAACCAAAATCAGGCACGAGCATGGCTGGCTTAAAATTCTGTGTTCGAGCTGGGGTGGATTTGTGCCATTGTCTGGCCTGCTGTGCTCTGGGGCTGGCAGACAGCTGGTCACTTAAGATGTAGTCTTTTAGCATTTTACTGTGTAGCATCAGAGGTGTAAAGACCCACAAGGGAGAGAGAACCCTTGTCCTGACACTTTCCTTTGAGCAGAAACCAACTGGTTCCTCCCAGCTGCCCCCACCCCTGCTCCAGGGACCACCGACACTGATGGAGAGCCAGCCTGCTGCCCCACAGCAAGTCCCAAGATGAGACAAAGTTAAGCCAAAACGATTTGTCTGAGTTATTATACACTATCTATATAGTATATTATATACAAATATTATTTATTTATAACATATATATATTATTTAAATCCCACGGTCTTTCTAGGAGATTCTGTGGAGGCGGTGACTGTCACCATCAGAAGTAACTCGATTTAGGAGAATGGGATGTAGCAACTAGCGGTTGGTTTTGAAGGGTGAAATGTCACCGATGGCAGATTTTTAACCCAGTGCAATTTAGCAGATATTTGATGCTTTTATTTCCTTCTGCTGACTTTATACAGTGGAACAGGAGGCGGTTCACACAGATTAAACAATATTCTGTCCACAAATTAAAATCAATAACTTATTTATAGGGCTGCTGATGCTCCCACAACAAAACAGGCCTGCCAAGTGGCTGTAAAAGTCCTGGATCAGACGCCATGTAGCTCCAGCCCTTCTACACAGCCGGCTGTCTGTGGCCACAGATACAACACAATCTGTCCAGTAATTGTGTCACTTGATAATTGTAGTACATAAATAAATATGATTCCTGAACGCGGGAGTGGTGATGGTTGTTTTCAGCTCTATATGCTGCCTGGCTGTTCCCTGCATACAGCACTGTTAAACCTAACATTGCTCATCAGGATTTTTTGGGAATCTATTTCTTTTCATGAAAGGGGGTTGGCCAGACACTGCACTGTGCTTTAACCTTCTGTCGGTTCTCAAAAGAGCAAATCACACAGCAGTATAGGGAGCATGACAGAAGATCGAAGCCCAATAGTTGTTTTTTTCCAATTCCTTCTGACAAACCTCTTCCCACTATGGCAGCGGTGATATTTTGAGAAGACGGATAGGAAAGCTCAGGGTAAGTGCTGTTCTGCACTGTGGGCACACTGTGCCATTACGTTCCTCTGGGGACTAAAAGGCCTCCGAGATGGTGTGTCAGCAGTGAGATCGTTAGCTGGATAGGACGCCTGGCAGCAGCTCCTTCCAGTGGGAGAACACCCAAAAGTATTCTCTCCTTCCAGTAGCTGCCTTTCCTCACTGAGAGCAAGACACCTTGAGAATGATGTTTGTTAAATCCTAAATATCTTTTTCCATCCGATACCCGGCATTAAGAATGGATGTTTCAAAACATATCATAGATGTGACTAAGTTGCCCACAGCCACTTAGGGATCATCAAGCCATCTGCTGATATATGGCCACTTTGAGAACAACAGTGATTTTAGACCATGTTCAGGTAGCTTGACTCTGATTTAAGTTCCTAGATCCATTTCTTTTGTACATTTTTCTGGTCACCATTCCTCTTTCTTTAGGTCTTTTGTCTTGGAATGACCTTTGTTGCATCACCAGCACCTCTTGGAGTCTTCATTGCAAGTCACAGTGCACAGCATTTGGACATGGAGCTCCAGTATCTGAAGACAAGTGAGAATTGTTTTGAACGGTTTTATCTCTGAGCTGTGAAATGAACTTCTTGGAAAGGTGAGCTGTGTTTTCAGAGAAGATTTTTAAAATAAAAAAAATATATTTAGGTGATGCTTTTCATGGGCTTGGTGAGGTTTTTATACCTGGGACTGCATGAAGCAGGTATTTCTTAAAGACTATCCATTCAGGTATTTGGCTGGTAAGTGCTTGAGGATGCAGACCTTGATGTGGCGGGATATAAAAGGCCCAGATTTTTAGACTCTTTCTATGTCTTTTGGGCTGGGACCGCTGTATCCAACACTTTCTGTGAGTTGTAGCTGGAGCAGATACATATCCGGGTTCTTGTGCATTGGGCTTTGTCTTTCATTCTCTTTGCCTTTGCAGGTTTACAAACCTGCTCTGAGACCGGTAAAATAGAGTAACTTTCCCATCCTGCTTTCCTCACAGTCTTTTCAGAATGCTGCATCTTCCTGCCCTTCCCTTTTCTTCTCTTTCCTCTGTGTTAGTGCGCTGGGCAGCCTCAGACCCTGCTTCGTTAGCAGCAGCTCGCAGCAGCAGAGCAGCGATGGAGAAGTCTCCCTACTCCTGCCGAGAAAATCCAGTGAACGGGAATGGGAGGAGAGGCGAAAATGGATGCAACACAAATCGTCATTTTGCAAAACGACTTTTTACCAGAGCCCTGCTCTGAATACATAGCGACACTGTACAGCTGATTCTTGGCCCTTTAAATAACAGTTTTCCCTATATTTATTGCTCTTGAGTTGTGCCTGACAGTTTTATTGCATGCAGACTGGCACATTATGAAAAGAAAAGTAAACAGGTCTGTGGAATCATGGCCGCAGTATTCCTGTTTAAGGGGAAAACAACTCTTTGGTTTTACCACATGTTTGAAAAGAGAAGACAGTTCTCCCTCAGTGTTTTATGGCAGTTCCCCCTCCCGCCTCCCCCTTCTACCTTAAACAGTCTGGATTTGTTTTGCTTGTATAATTAGGCAATAGCAGCTGATCGGGTTTGAATCAACAGCATTATATCATCGCGAAGGCTGCCTCAATTGATGGACAAGAGAGGCGACAGTCTGTTTATTTGCAAAAGCTATAAAATGGCCTGCCTGCACCATGCACACCGGAAAGTACATTAGCTTCAGCTTTTTTATAATTCTTTGATAGTAGATATACTGCTAAGGCACTTGAACTGTATTGTGATGTCAAGCTTCTGCTATTTTCTATTATCCTTGGGACGAAAGCAAAAGAAATCCTCTATATGGTCTCATGAAAGAGAATCTATTCCTTGAAAATAATTGTGGCCATAGCCCTTAGTGCGCTGTCAAACCTGTACAAATTAAAAGAACCATTATCAAAGTATTTATTTAGGCTAAACCACCTCTTTGCTAAATAATTGCAATGATGGTGCACAGCAGCAGTGCTGAAAATGTGTTTTACTGACTTATTTCCTTCCTCACAAATCCTGCAAGAAAAGATATAGCTATCTTCTTCTATCAGCCAGGATTTGGATTTAATGACTTGCCCGCTTTCCTCCCAGCCTTTTCTGTCTGGTCAGTTAAGAGCAGAAGTAACTCTTTTTTTTCTGTGTATGCCTCCCTATTTTTGCCCTCAATTGCTCACTATTTTCTCTGCCTGCGAACATGTTCTGGATAGCATTCCTAGGTACGCCTGGGAGTGCAACAGCACCCCAAGGGTGGCTGTACGTAAGGATGCTAACAAACTCAGGGAGGTAAAATCCCATCAAGCCAGGAGTTTTTCACTGACTTAGCTGAGACCAGGAGACTTAACTAGTTGGGTATAAAGTTGTGCTTACTAGTTCCACTGTATCTCTTCCAGCATAACAGTTGAAATTGTCTGCAGGAACTCCTACAGGATTAGCGCCAAATTACTTGCAAGACAAGACATGTATCTAATGTATGCGGGGACCTGCTGCTTCTTCACGAGATTAATTTACCACCTGAATTATTGTGAATACTTTCAAACGCTTTTTCCTTTTTAAAGTTAAAAAGCAAGGTGGGTTTTTCTCAGTGCCTAGCAATCACACAGATGTTTCAGTGTCCCTGCACCCCCTGGCCCCTTCGGTCCCTGTGTTGGCAAGGGGGTTTGTGAGCAGGTTAAAGGAAGCAGCCTGGCTTCCTACCAGCTTTGGTGACTCAGGAGGAGTAGGCTCAGACTCTTCTAGTGTGGATTCTCTGGTGCCTGATTGGAATTGAACTCAAGATGCTTCAACCTCAGCAAAACTGCTGGCAGGATGGTTTTCCTAAACCTGACTCTCGGTTTTAACAAATGCTTTACAAACTAATAACTTGGAAGCTTGGTATATTAGGATGAAACTCTCAAAGGTCTTGAAAGATTGGGTGTAGGAGAGGGAGGACTCACTGTTGGACATTGCTTAGTTTAAGAAATTCTGCTGAAAACAAGCTTTCCTTCCTTTCATTCTCATTGCTCTTCTGTCTATAATATAGCTGTAATTGTCTCCAGGGATAAAGCTAGTAGAAAGAATGAAATGAATCTTTGAAAGAAAATTTCTCTACCCACGGTAGTGCCGTGGGTCAACGTGGCTCTCTGCTGTCCCCATGCCCCAGCTTCAATTGCTGCTCAACTCACTATTAAAAAGAAGTTGACTTGTCTCTCAGAGGATACTTACTCATAACACCGAATGCGCCAGCATAATTGTGGCAGGCTGTGCTAGGAAAGGGTCTGCGGGGCTCTGCCGGCTGCTGCGCGTCTCGGATCAGCGGCAGAGTGCGCCGGCTGAGATAGATCTGCAGGAAGATTGCATTTCGTTGGGAGAGGCTGTGCCCGGCCTGGCTGGGGCTCTTGGTCTCATTTTCATAGCTACCGGATTTATTGTGACATTACAGCAAGTATTTTTGTCGTGTCTGAAAAGGGGGAGAACAAGCCAAACAACAGCACTCAGCTAAACAGGCTTTTTCCATTCAGCTGTATAAAAGGTACCCTGCCATACCTGTAAATATGAGAGAGAAAATGGTGTCATCAGCCTGTAATAAAGTATTCGAGCCTCAGATTGCCATCTGTCAATGATATTTTAGCTTATTTTCTTTCAGGAAAGAAAGTGAGCTTATTTTCTTTAATCTCCTGAGAAATTACTCCAGTTATTTACAGCATTGGATTTTCTTAAAAAAAGATTGTGCTGCAGCCAAAGGGATTATTTGACCAAATAGGGGTTTTTTTGCCTTTGTTTCACTGCATTAGCTTATTTTAAAGAAGCAAAGAAAACTTCAGCTGGTGTTTTGTGGAGGCTGCTACAAGTTTCTTTACTTGCCATTTCCTCTTTCTCTGCACAAAAAAGCCATGATACAGTATTATCAGCTACACACCCTTCAGAAGTCATGAAACCCAGACTACCTAGCACTGACTTATAAAAAGTCAATTTTTACACTAATGTTTGCATGCCTTTATTTGCTCTCAGCTTTGAGACTCAGCTCATTGAATATGCTTTATCATTTGGATTCTATGAAGCTAGAAACTTTTGAGTGAAAGCAGGGCTTTTCAATCACCTCAAAGAACTGAGACTCCAAATAAAATGCTCAAAAAACCCAGAGCGGGCACCGTTTACAGTGCAGAGGTACAGCAGCAGGACTAGAGAAAGAAAAAGTCCTTATGGTGAAGGAAGGTAACCCTCTCTCTTGCGATGGCCAGGGATGTCTCACCAAGCAATAAGTGGTGTGTGAGTAAATAAAATGACATGGTGGGGGCATATTCCCTTTCATCATTTCTAAGTCCTCCTTGAGGAGCGCGTTCCTCACTCCAGAAATATAACCTGCGTTTAGTGAGCTGAGGCTGGATCGGGAATTCAGAATTTTAATTACACCCAGGGGACTCTGGTGAGATCAAATCCCATATCCTGATAGAAGGAGGTAGGGAGTACACCTAGAGGCAGCTGCGTGCAGTGACTGATATGCAGATTTGAAGACTGGGAAATGTTTCCCAACAGAATTACTCTTCCCTCAATATTGCAACTTCCATTTACTAAAGCTGCTGATGTTGGAAAAAGCCTAAAGAATCAGCTCCAAAACCCATTATTCTTTTCACTACCTGCTAATGAATTTTTCCCTCTGCCCTTCTACAGTAGTTTTCTTTTAGCAAGAGCCTTCTTTTTTTCATAGTACTTCCAGCTATCTCTGGTGTTGGAGCTTTGATATCTAGTTAGTACAATCTGTAAATATGACTTTACATCGCTCAAGGGCAGATTTTTGACCCTGAGCACTCTGGCAGTTTCTTCCTTAGAAAATACATCTACAAAGAGCCGTTTAAAGAGAGGGGCTGCCACTGCTGGCGCTTCAGCAAAGACTTAACAGGAGAAGCGGGAAGTAGAATGTGATGGTGACCGAGCTTATCCCTGTCACACACAGTTGTTTTGCCATGAAAGTACTCTACTATGACAAAGTGCTGCCAACTCTCGCAGTTTTAATACTGTTCGCACATTTTATTTTTTTGGGCTTTTTCCCTTAAAGTCCTGGTTCTTGGAGTGATGCCAGTGTGAGAAATTCAGCTCCCCCCCCCAAAAAAAGTAAGTTGCTACTTCATGATTAAGAACAAAGGCTTGAAATTATGATTTAAATACATTTTAAAGATTCAGAAAAGCAGAAGATAAATAACTCAACATGTATTATTTTTCTGAAAGAGAATACCTCATGTTTTTGTGAGGACTGACTTGTGACTTTTAAATGCTTCTGGTTGGCAGCCACCGTTGTTATAATTTATGACTAAGTTTGTTGGGTTTTTCAGTTGTTGTCAGCCATAGCTACATCTATATATTTATATACATTCCAAAAGAAATGCATGTAGCTCACATGTTTGTACTGCAGAAACTGGTTTCTGTATGCCTATATACAGATAGCTGTATAGACACAATGTTAGTCTAAACAATGGGGAGAAGCAGCTATGGATTAAATTTGAACGTGGTAGCTCTGTGTAGGTGTGTAAAAAAAGGTGGGGAACTTGGCCCCAGAAAACATCTTCCTCCTCCCTGCGTCAAGCCTATCTATCTCAAACTTGCTCAGGAGGAATTGTTGGCCCCCTTTCAGAGTAATTTAAGAATTGCTTCACCTCCCTTGAAGATGGAGATGTGGCTCACGCAGAAAGGATGCCGTGTCTGGTGGTACTTCAGGGGCTGATGAGCAGCTCTGGAAAAGCAGAGGGAGCTGCTCACTCCCAGCACCTGCTTCCAGGACTGGGTCTTTTTACACTGTGGTGGTTTTTTTTAATGAGTTAACCTCGTACAGGCAGTTTTTATGCTGAATGAGGTGCCATCCATCATAAAAGACAAACCTTGATATCATCACATCATTTGCTCTGACTGCTCTGATAGATGCACAGCTATGTGCCCAAGGCTGATCTGGATAAAGCACGTGCTGATGAGCAACCCAGCAGCACGGGGATGCCGGGCTAGTGGAGACCACGCTCTGGTCTCGGCATGTACCAGTCAGCGTGAGTTATCTCTGCACAGAGCTATGTCTCAGCCTGCCAGCTGGTAAATGCAGTCATTCCAGGGCTCCGGCTCCATTCACCACCGGGCACTGCAGAGGATCACACTGCAGTCAGGGCACTTTGGCCACCTCCCTGCTTGAGGGCTGGATGAGTTGTCAGCTCCCGGTGCCACCCTGGCAAGGGGGCACCCGCAGGAGGGTGTTGGCAGCAGAGAAATAAGATTCACGGTTTGCTTTCTTTTTCACAACTCCTTCCTTCAGCTCCAGAAACCTCCCTCCTACCCCGTAAAAAACAAACCCAAAAACCCCCAACCAAACACCTTGCAGCACAGGGATATGCATTTATTGAGGCTACTGCAAAGCAGAACATTTTATTGTAAACTATATTGCAGAAAATCGCAGCATATCAAGCAATCCTTTTTCCGCAGGCTCTCTTCCATGAAAATACAGGATTTTGTGCGCGCAGGAATCTCTTGCTCAGTACAAAACTTAGTGAGAGTTTTTATTTCGATAAAGCCTTGCCATTGCAGCAGTGAGCAAAATCTATTCAGGAAGCCCATGAAAATGTATAGAAATAGTAACAAGGACCCAATCATCTTAACCCCGAATATGCTGAACAATCACTACAAAGCAGCACTTCTTTCTCCGAGAACTTTTGGTGCATGTCCACAGGGAGAATAAAATGGATCTGTCGATACGGGAAGTGCTGTGCTGCAGTTCTGGCTCTGCGGAGCAGCGCTGCCCGCTCACTTGGCCCAGGATATTTAGCTCTGCCCGTCCCAGCAGTCCCAGTGTCAGATGGGGCCAGGCTGGGGAATAGTCTCAGAGCATGTCTTGCTGAACTACCCTTAGCTTTTGCAGTCAGCAACTTGCTTTATTTTCTAATCGCATGGTTCACACCTACATCTTCTAATTTGAGGATTGCCTTCCAAAGCCCAGACATCAGAACTTTCCTAGCTTTCAGGTCTCCCAAAAGTCCTGGCTACCAACCCACCACCATGGCATGTGATCCACCAGCAACTTGAACGAGCAATCCGTGCAGCTCGTTTGCTGCTAATGAACACTCTGCCAGAGCCAAGAGAGTTTGCTTTGATGCCTATAGGAAGAATACTGGAAATTTGATTTGCAGTCTTCAGAGCCTCCGAAGAACTGCATCTCAAAATTAAGAAGGGAAAACTTATTTTTAACATCTTGGAGGATGAGTAGAAACCAGTAACTGATTGCTTTTCTTGCTTAACTTACACTTTTGCTCCCTTCTGTCTAAACATAGCCTTGATACTTCATTATTTCAGCCTGGAAAATTCCTGAAGGTTGACTAGCTGAAAAATCTGGGGTAACATTTAATTTAAGCTTTTTGGATTGAAAAGTATTTGAACTAATTTCATCCTACACAATTTATCCACTTTTTCACTGATGCTTTGTTTTGTTTTGGTAAAACTCCACATATCTGTCTGTGTGTATATTTCTGGGCCAATAAAGAATTATTTCAATTAAATAAATTTCTCTGAATAAATTTAGTTCAATTTTCATGATATATGTTTTTGATTATTTTTTAAAGGATATATCTTTGTATAAACATTTTTATTAAAAATATTGCATATTTTCAATCCTGGAAAATAAACCAGAGACTGACAAGACAGTTCAGATGAAGGCAGCGCCTTGGCCTGTGGAAGCAGAGCCTCAGCTCTTTAAAAAATTTATAAAGTTACAGAAACGATGACTGAGTGAAAACAAACTCCTGCGAGTCAATGTACTCATGAAATACTCCAGCACACAGCTAGATCCCTCCAATAAATTGCAAGTACATGAAGGAAACCATGAAGAGATTCACAGAGCATAACGAGTTACCCTCAAAGGGGGGCACGAGGCGCCCTCCCGCCATGCCCCTGGTGACCGTCATTTTGAAGGGAGCATCGTACCGGCTGTTCAAAGAGTTGCGGTCGTCTCTGAACTTCAGCTCTCGGCGCTCAGTTCGGCTCTCCCGCTTGCCTTATCAGGCTTTGTGTGGCAGATAGCACTTAGATAAAATTGATAGCAGCCCCTCGTCCCTCTGCTAGCCATCGCCATCTGCCTTTCGGTCTCCCAAACGGGCACGCCGCTGGCACCCGGCAGCCCTCGAGGGGCTACCCAAACCACCCTTCCTGGGATCAAGTGTCCGGGTAAAAGGTTTGTGAGCCAGAGTAGTGGAAGACAAGGCAGGTCTCCCCAAGCAGCAAGAAAGCCATCTTCTCTTTTCATTTGTGCTCTTTAGGTATGATTCTACGGTTCTGGCAGCAGCACCTTTTCCAAATCACCCTGCACCAGCAGCGCCAAGTCTGCCACAAGGCTTTAGCAGGAGTTGAGGCATGACGGAGAAGGACATTACCTTTTTTTTTTTTTTTAGTTCAGAAGACCCCGGTGTATGGACACAGGGTACCAAGGGGAGATTCCTAACACATCAAACACCCAGTTGCCAACATCTGAGGAGCCTGACATCAAAGCACAGGCTACATAACACAAGTACTCACGCATCAGGTGTTTTGTGGGGTTTTTTGGGTTTCTTTGTTTTAATGTTAAAATTTTGAAGAGTCCTAAGGATTTTTGGTCTCTTGAGTTTGGTTATTCTGTAATAGGATAAAAAAGTGACTCAGAGCCTTTGTTTATACGATAGGATCTCTAATACACATGTGAATACTGAAGGTAAATAACTGCGTCCAACTCCATTGGGAGACAAATTCATTGCTGCAGCAAAGGTTTTCCATCATATTGCTGTAATTTGATAATTTCAGTGCTGCTGGTAAGGCAGTCTACAGCAAAAGCTTGGAGAATTATCAGCTAATAGCTCCTGAAGGCCTGCAGCTGATATTAAACCTGAACTTTTGTGGAACTGGATTTTCTTCTACAAAGCGGTGAAAAGCACATTGAATCTGTGCTAAACGAGAAAACGTTTTCTCTGTTTGCACGGAGACCAGGTTATCCACTTCTTCAACACTTGCTCTGCCAGACCTTTGGCTAGCAGCTAGCAATATTTGGCCAATCCTTTTGGCAGAGCTATTGCTATGTGGCTGTATATCTGCCTGCTGTGAGAAGAGGGGTGACTTTTGCACTTGGCTTCTTAGCTGCATGGATGTAACTGCACCCCACGTAGGGCAGGGCAGCTGAATATAAAAGTTTCTAGAAAAAAATGTGACAGTCACCTGCGCGGTGGGCAAAAGTTAAAATTAGTAATAGTGTACCCCCAACTGCTGTGGGGACAATAAATTCTTGCAACGCAGAGCCTTGACTCAGGGCTTGTGGATATGAACGGGAGGCTCACCACTGATTTCAGTAGGCTCAAGTGCAGAACGTGTAATAATAGACAATTTAATAAAGAAACCTTGATTTGACAAGCCTGAGGAAATGAAGGGCATAAGGAAAAAAATCAAGAACTAAAAATCTGATGGTATGTAACCTGCACTGGCACATTCCTGCACTTAGCTAATGTATTGAGGAGACAGCATTATTAGAAAGGAGTAAGCGACTTCAGTCGCTATCTTGTTGAATACACTTGAGACAAAAAAAGAAGTGACATTTTTGCTGTCTGCTAGACAAACTAGAAAATAATGCTGATTCACTGTCTAAAAAACCCCTCCAAACTGACTGAGAAAGCCCTCTGAGAGAATACTGGATATTTTCACTGACCTTCTCTTTTAATGTACCTGTGGAATATGGAAAGTTGCCTTCATAAAAGCATCACACTGCAAAATCAATTATTTCAGTGCCATAGTGTGTCAGCTGGCATTTGTGTGCTACTTTTGTCACTTGCATGATGAGAATAAATCATATGCCACACTATATTTTAATCACTCACGTTTCGTAGAAGAGTTGTTAGCAAGCTAAACGAGGCATGGCGAATAGCCTTTTAGCTACCTATTAGTACCCAAATCCTCTGTCTGGGTAAAGGTGCTTCAGTCTGCAGGCAGGTGCTTGAGCAAGACAATTTTAATGGAGAATGAGCAAATCTGGCCCAGCTGCTTGCAGCACTTGCACTTCACCCTGTCTGAGTGAGGTCCCCACCATGGAGACTCCCAGGTCCTGGGGATGGGGAGTTACCCTGAGGGTACAGGCACTGCAGCTAGGTAGTCTGCTCCCAGGAGGCAAGAATTCACAAGAAGATGGCTGCAAAATATGGTGTCTGGTGGCTGTAATCAAGCCTCTCTTTTTTTTTTTTTTAAGAATGATAATATTTTTGTCCACTTTGTTCAGAAGACAATTAAAAGTACAGTCAGGAAAACCCCATAATGGCATGAAGCCTACCAGGGAGACATCTGGGGATGGAGGACACCTAGCTTGTCAGGCTCCAGAGAAAGGAGAGAGGGAGAAGACTTCTCAGGCTTGTTGTTTGCTGGAAGCTTTGTCTGTGTAAGAGTGGACAAGTGGGAGTGCAAAGCTTTGTAAGCAAAAGTAACGCCTTCTGTTACCTATTCATGTACCAATTCATACAATTGTGGAAAAAAGCCTGGCAAGAATATTACATGTGGAGGTTTTCAGGCTGAGGCTTTGTTCCAGGGTGCAAGTGGGAGAATACTTTCATGGGGCTTCCATGCAGCGAGCATTTTAGGTGATTTCTGTCAATGCTGACCACCTGAGTTTCCACAAAGTAGTTTGATAAAGGTCTGTTTGCAACAATCTCGTGACTCGTGTTTCATCTGGGCTACAGTTAATCTACTAATTAGTCTCAGCTGGAGTAGAGAAGCCCAGAAATTTCCAGTTGTGATTACAAAAACATGGGGATATACAAAAGACAAAATCTTCTCACGCTTTTTCTAGGTGTTCACTGAGTTTCCTTAAGCACTGTGGAAAAAACCCACATTATCTAGTTTGTTTGCTTGTGTTGTTTAAAGGAGTGGGGAGGTCTGGTGAGTCCACGTGGAGGGTGTGATACAGGAGCCACCTGTGTGGGGCTGGGGGAGGCGGTTGGAGAGTATAAATAAGGGGAGGAAGGAAGGGAACAGACTTTCTGGGAAGGTTGTGCTGACTGTTGTGGTGCAGAACACTCCTGGGAGCTGTAAGCCAGGTCTTCGGAGGAGGACTCACCTGGACACATAACATAGGCTGGTGGAGAAAGGTTTGAAACTTCTTAAATTTTTTGCTTTGTCTTTGGTGTTTTGTGCTTTTGCTGTTGTAGAAAATTAGTTAGTCTAACTTGCCTTCTGCTAAGATCTGACTCTTTCAGTTTAAAAGCTGTTCTAGTCTTTTGTGGTGGCCTGCAGTATGGGAAAGGTCTAGGCAAGTTTGCCTCGAAGCCCTCTGATTTGTGATCCTGTAGCCTGTCCTGCCTTTGATGCTGACTTGTGGGCTAGTAGCCAGTGGCATTTGCACATATATGTATTTAATTTCAACAAAAAGAAAGAATGCTAGAAGGAAATTAAGTATAAATCTAACTTATTCCAGGTCAGCCTGTTTAATTAAAGAGAAAAATCTAGTCTGCAGCAAAATCCAGTAGGGTCTAAAGCATAGAGAACAAGTAAAGATAAAACTATGTTTTAAAGTAACCTGCTTTTGGTTATCACAGACTTTCCATTCTTAGTCAACTCCCTCTTTGTTCAACACCATTACTTGAGGTCACTTCCAACCTTAATGATTCTATTCTATTCTATTAACAAATCCTGCTAGCTGGAGTAGTTCAGTTGTTTAAAGCCTGCTGCGATAGCATTTCTTTTACTGCCTTGTTTTGTGGTGCTGCGAGATGGGTGGTGGTGTTGTGGGGGAGGCTGCGTGTGTATTGGGGTTTTTTAATGCAGAGGAAAGCTCTCCTGGAGAAAGGGAGGCTGAGCTTTGGGGAGGTGGGTAGAGAATGTTCCAGACTGGGGGCACCTGGACACAGGGAGAGAGTGGCCTAAGGGGCATGGCCAGCCTGGGAGCCTGCTGAGATGAGGCTCATCAAAGGTTTCCCCAAGAGATGTAGGGACTGTGTAGTGTTGGCAGCAGCTCAGAAATTTGTTAAACTGGATTGAAAGTAAACCTGGAAAGACCTTGGATGTATGGGTGTAGTGGTATGGAGCAAGCTCCTTCTGAAAACACCAATTTGTTCTACTGTGTGCGTTTCCTCTGTTTTAAATTTGTTTCCATTTAGTGCTTGTTCAAAGAAAAAGTCATTTTTAAACTTCAATGCTTTTGGAAGGTCTAGACACAGCTACCTGAAAGCTGTGATTCACCCTGAACCCTACTATGCCTATCTAGTTGGGAAGGTGATCCTGCTCCTTTTTTTACCATGATAAAATGAAGATAATTAGTAAAAAAATCACACAAAAATGTAGAAGTTACCCCGTGAACTGATTCTTCTGACTTCAGGGATTTCATCTTGCTTCTAAGTGTTTTGTGGTTTGTGTTTTCTTTTTTCTTTTTGATGATCTTTCTAGTAATGAGAATGCACGTTATTCAAAAGGCTTTATAAATGTTGACAGTGAATTATTATTGGTCTATTGGGTGTTTAAATTGCAAATATTATACACAAAAGCATGCTTTACAAGGCAAGCTCTTCTTGAAAGATTTATGGCTACAGTCACATAGGGTATAGTAAATTTAGCATTGAATAAGCAGCTGTATCAGTCATGGCTTTCCTTGCTGGATTAGTGTTTGCATTAGCTGTGATAGCTGCTACCTGTTCTTGAGCCTTCAGCAAATGTATTTGAGTGCACGGCCCTGGCAGGAAAAGTCCTTTCTGGAAAATGTAGAAGTCATCACCTGACATACGAGGACTTAAAAATGATGTATGTCAGTCCAGGTCTCCCCTGCAGCTACCTGGAGGGGAAGCAGAAGGGGCTGAAGTCAGAAGTGAGTTCCAGCCTTTAGAAATGACCCCCTTTACACATGCTTCCAGGTAACCTTATGGTAGCAAAACCAAAGACTTATAAGTAATGTAAGATCCGTTATCAGCTACATGGCCAGCAGGTCGAGGGAGGTGATTCTCCCCCCTCTGCTCCACTCTTGTGAGACCCCACGTGGAGTACTGCATCTAGCTCTGGGGTCCCCGGTACAGGGAAGACATGGAGCTGCTGGAGAGAGTCCAGAGGAGGCCACGGAGATGATCAGAGGGCTGGAGCCCCTCTGCTATGAGGACAGGCTGAGGGAGTTGGGCTTGTTCAGCCTGGAGAAGAGAAGGCTGCGGGGAGACCTGATTGTGGCCTTCCAGTCCCTGAAGGGGACCTACAGGGAAGCTGGAGAAGGGCTGGTTACAAGGGTGTGGAGTGACAGGACAAGGGGGATGGGTTTAAACTAAAAGAGGGGGAGGTATAGATGAGGTGTTAGGAAGAAATCCTTCCCTGTGAGGGTGCTGAGGCCCTGGCACAGGGTGCCCCGAGAAGCTGTGGCTGCCCCTGGATCCCTGGCAGTGCCCAAGGCCAGGCTGGATGGGGCTTTGGGCACCTTGGGCTGGTGGGGGTGTCCCTGCCCGTGGCAGGGGATGGGCCTGGGTGGGCTGTGAGGTCCCTTCCAGCTCAAACCATTCTATGGACTGGATGTGCTTTTGGGTTATTTTCTTCAGAAGTAGATTGAATTTGCTAATAATTCAGCACATCAAATTCATTTGTGTTCTTTTCCTGATACTGTGATTGCAAGTGGCTGATCAGCTGCAACAGAAATGACATCCCTGTCCAAATGACTTACTGAATAAGCCCCACTGCACAGTGAACTTAAAATACTTTGAATGAGTTGCTAAGTAGAGGTATGTCTCTCACCTTCCCATGTTCATGCATACCAAAAGTAATCAGTTTCCTTTCTGCTCATTTTGGTTTGTACATCAGCCTAAAAGAGTATTGAGCTGTAATTTACAACACAGCTCCTATGCTCCGCTCCATTCTGAAATAATTAGGAGATTATTTTGATCAATATGACTGAACTATGATTTAATGCTTTTCAATGGCCAGTTGCATTAGTGACTCTTTAAGGATTAGAAGCGTAATGAAATGCACACATCAGGGCAGTAATTTAATCTTTTTCTCATAAAAATCTTCACAACAAGATAATAAACCATAGGAGTAAAAGTCTTTTTGACAAACCTGTCTAGCTTTCAGGCTGTGTGCGGTCTGAGATAATTACCTGTGGGCCACTTCTGTTATACAAGGGATTGTTGAAAGGGCAACTTCCAGTGTAGTGGTAAAGCTCCTGCGTAGGCAATGGCAGTTTTAAGGCTAGGAATGAAAAGCAAGAAATCTTCCTTCCTTGCCTACCAAGAGGTGTATCTTCAAACCTATCAAAGCGTGTGTTTGCCAACAGGCCACTTTAAATTTACCAGTATTTAACTTTTTAAAAAGTTCTCAGATATTGTGCTGGGAAGAATCACTGTTATGATCAGCTAGGTTTCAACCAGTTTTCAAAATTTAATAGAACAGTTAAACATTAGCAACTTGACTGGTCAGGTAACATTTTTGTCTTTGGAAAGAGTATTCTCTCATTCCTATCGGTCAAACAAAATCTCTGTCTTTGGGTTATCAAGCTAAATTTCTTGCAGTAGACAGATGCGCCTTGTGCTCTCTGCACATGTTGTCTCCTACTTAATGCCTGTACTGGGAGCCCTTCTTTTCTTCTTCCGTTGTGGTTTAACCCAGCCAGCAGCTAAAACAACCACACAGCTATTCGCTCGCTTCCCCCGTGCCTAGTGGCTTAGGGGAGAGAATTGAAAAGAAAAAAGGGTGAAACTTGTGTGTTGAGATAAAGGCAGTTTAATAGGATAACAAAGGAAGATAATACAATTGATACACAAATTAAATTGCTCACTGCATGTGAAAGGAAAATGAAACAATCCAATGCCCACCCTGTTTCTGAGCAGCGATCCCCCATCCCAGCCAGCTTCCCCAGTTACACACAGTCAGTGGCCTTCTATGGGGAGAAGGTCCCTTTGGCCAGTTGGGGTCAGCTCTCCGGGGTCAGCTCTCCCAGCTCCTCCTGCCCCTGGCAGGGCCTGGGAAGCCGAACAGTCCCCGGCTCGGTGTGGACGTTACAAGTACCTCAGAACAACTGAAACCATCAGGGTGTAACAACGTTCTCAGACCAAACCCAAAGCACAGCGCTGTGCCAGCTACTAGAAAGAAAATGAACTTATCCCAGTTGAAATCAGGGTGCGCATTAACTGCGAGGCACAAATAACAGAGAACAGCCCTCTTGTAACCAGTCCTATACTGTGCAACCTGTTAAACTCACGGGACTTCTTGAAAGTAACTAACTTTTGAGTGCTGCTGAAGAAGGGGTTGATGCCACAAAAATAGAAATTAAGAAAAATAAGTCTAGAATTACTCATAACTTTCAAAAATGTTTCTAATCTTGGGCTAGAGCTTTAGAGCTGACCTATTGCAAGATATGCTGTTGCACTTCTTTTCTTTTTCCCTTCCCTCTGACTCCCCTTTGTCAGTGTGGGTGGAGTCAGATGCTACAAGACTTGTCTCCTGTCTCTGTAGAAAGAGATACCGCATCCCCAGACTGTTCTTCAGATAAGGGAAGGAAGTTAATGGAGATGTTGCATTGGAGACACAGTGTATATGCATAGATGTACTTTCTCCTGGGCTTGGAAGCCTGGAAGAAAAATATATTCAAACAGAAAGGGAAATGCTAGATCGTGAATAGCATAGTGGAACTTACATGTAACAATTTTTACCATACCACCACCCCCCCAAAAAAAAGTAAAAAGACCTTAAAAATAGATGGAATATCAAAATAAGGTGGCTGAAATTTGTTTCTCATTAAACCTTGTTCTAGTCTATCTGTATTGTTCCTTTCTCCCTTTTTTGTGCAGCTCTAAAACATTAGGGAAGCTGGGGATGAAAGGGGGAGCAACATCTCTTGTTAGATTTAGAGGTGTAGAACTTGCGTAGAGAAAATCTCATTTATCACTGGCACTATTTCTAAACTTGGACTTCTAAGCCAGATGTGAAGAGGATGAATAAGACTCCAGGGAGGTTGAAATGTATTTTCTTAGGGGTAATGGCAGCACTTCCTAGAGAGCTCTCTCTTGTTTCTGTAGACTGGATGCCCTCGAGCTGCTATCCTGACACCCCTCTCCATGTTTCTGTCTTCCTGGTAATCAAAGCTGAAATGATTCTCAGAATTACTGCATTTAAATGAACTGCTTCCTGCCACCGTGGTGCAGTGATGATGTTTTTAGATAGTAATTTTGAGGATGAAGTCTGTTCTCAACTTGAGTGTAATACAGAGCATACAATAATCTCCTGGTTACCCAGATAGATGTTCAAATAGTGAACAAGAGTTTATTTGACTTTGGGGTGTTGTGGTTAAAAACAAAGATAGTCAGCTTTTTAAAACTGGTTTAGAAAAGGCAAAATAGCTTTCAGTATCATTTGAAAGCAGAGAGGATATGAATAGATGCCTTTTCTCAGGGATCTGTACTAAAGCAAAACTCAGAAGCTGGTTTTTTGCTCTGCTGCTGTAAAAAGGAAATGCCACTGTTAGTTCATTAGTAAGAAAAGATTAAACAAATTGAATGAGCCCCAATGGTGGACTCGGATCTGTGAATGTGCTTGATTTATAATTAACTTAGTCTGACAAGCTGTTACTACTGCTACCTTTTTTGTTTCTTACTTTTGGGGCGATGTGATGCTTGAAACGGTTCTTTTCATCTTTGAGACTCTACTAGCCACTATGCATGCTTTGCTGACTAGATTACCTCGCCACACTGCCCGTTCCTTTATGTTTGCTCACTGGCAGGCCTTCCAGTCTGAGGTACGTTATAAAGCAGCTAATTCCAAGCAGTATTTTGAGGACCAAGTCCGTGTTTGGATGAGGACTGAAAGGTTGGATGGACAAGATCTGAAGGATAGGCCGGGTACTTAGGTGGTGCCATATGGTCCGGACAGGGTAGGGAGCAACAGAAGTGGGAACATGATCTTGTTTGCCTTCACCAAATGGTATCTGTAGTAAAATAAATAGCCAAGCGAACTTGCTGGTAATGAGGAAAACACAGCTATGGGAAAAATATGAGCTCAGTGTATCCAAGGTGGGATGGTTAGCAGGAGCAGCTGCTTGAGAAGGAAATAATGACAAATGGAAATCAATGTTTCTTCAGCATGTCTGGCAATAAAAGCTCATTCCTTCTTCAGAAGTCTAGCAACCCCAGAAATCGAGAGATGAAAGTACAAACCTGGGAAGGTCTTCTGAGAGTAGTACCTGCCAGAGACAGGCTGCGCTGGAAATCATTTCAATTTTAGTAATGGGTGAGGAGGCAAGGTGGAACAGTAGCTGTGTATGAAGGAGAGTAACAGCACGTAGCTTGCTAAGCACGTGCTGCAGGATAGACCAGTCTGTGACATTAATAATGAGAATTCACAGGTAATTGCTGGCAGAAAGCAACCTTGCATGGCTCAGAACTGCAGGAATTCATAGCAGCGTAAGGCAAAATAAGTGTGCAAGGCTTATGCGTAGACTGCAAGGATTTAATAAGCTAAATGTGCACATTAAGAGGTGCTCAAGTTTCTAAGGCTTAATTCTTTAACTCACCTATTGAATTTGTAAGTGGCCTAGTGCTATAAATTCCTCAGAAATTGGGCGTTTAAAAATATAAAAATTTTAGCTCTTAAAAACCGGAAGTGAGAAGAAAACAAAGGAATTTTGACTTGAAAGAAGGTGGACTCCTGTGGAGCAATGGAGAGAGTTAGTCAGAAAATGCTGGTATGTGGACTTCCCTTGCTGAAATAAGGTAATACGCTTTTCAGCAGTGGAGAGCACAATTAAAAATCTGGATGAATGTAGAAGTGGCCATGCACGCTAGTGGAGGATAAGCCCTGAGCTGGTCCTTGTTGAGAGGATATTGGAATGACAAAAGAAGCAAGTTGCTGAGTCTAATGATACTGGGCCAAAGACAAAGTCTGGTTGCAAGAAACTAAACCTACTTTGGGGGTAAAGCTTTACAAACAGGTTGTAGCCACATGTCAGGGCTCTAGGAAGACTTAACTTTTTCAGCCAGCCATTTATAAAGGAGGTTTACTGTGTTTAGCAAATTTGTGGTTGAGATCCATATAGGGGGGGCTTAAAGTCAAAGTACTAGAAAGCCAGATTCTTGGAATTCTCTCTGAAGTGGATTTAAACATGTCTGTTTAAACGTATAGTAGATTTAAACATGTCCGAAAAGGAGAACAGCATCTTAGCAGGACAGCTTTCAGAATGGATCAGTATAGATGATTGGTAGACATGACTGTGGTGTGTAGAGATTGTAGAATTATTATGAATGAAGTCTTCAGCTTAGGTGGTTTCTCTGTTCTGTACACACACGACTTGCTGTTTGAACTATGCATTAGTCTATGTGACTGGAGGAAGAAAACTGCTAGTTAGGTGAACACCTTGCATGTGAACTGCTGGACAAGGTATAATCAAGGTTAAATGCTGTAAATAAGAAGGCTTATCCCAGGGAAAGCCTGCAGTTTTCTTAGATGAGGAAAATTTGTTGAAAGGCACGATTTGTAGTGAGGATTGACAGGCTTTCCATATGAAAGAAGTTAATCTGAACATTTGTCAGTGTTGGAAAAGGTTTTTCAGAGGTGACATCAAACAAGTTTTTGCTCCTCCTTTTCCTCCTGGAGCCAGAGGTGAAATACTTGAGATGGGGGGGGGAAGGATGCTCTTGGTAGGTGAGAGCGATGCCTAGTAGTCAAGTTGCTCTCTCATTGCAAATGTTCTACAAGTTGTTAGCTACTATTGCAGCTTTCTGTTCTGTTTTCAACATGTTCAACATCCATCACCTGTTGGGAGGTGATGGGTGAACAAAGAGGGTTTTCCAAAAGACTGAAATTCTTAAGGCCCTTGGAACTGTTCAGGTTAGGTTTTGCCAGGATCAAAATGATACCAGCCAAGATCTTGGGTGAAGCAGCTGCCGCCTTCTTCCATAAAGTATAGGTTATTGGCAAACAGTCTACTGTGTATCCACCGAGGTCACCCACACACGGAGGAACAGGGTATCTACCAGTTCTGGAAATAAATCTATTTGTTCTTTCTTTTAATTTAAATGTCAGTAATATTTGCCTGAAAAGCTTTTTATTCTTCTGACAGATCTCAAGTCCAGCTGCAGAGCTTTTAAATAAATGCAAAGGTATGAATGATGTTCTCTGCCAACAAGAGACCACATTTTCCCCGTGGAGTGCAGAGACTTGAGTAAGGCTTGGATTCTTGAGCAAGAGTCAAATCTTTTGAACTGGCTTTTACTGCAGGAAAAATGTAGATTGGAATGGACCTCTGAAGGTCATCTGGTATAACCTCAGTTGCCTAAAACAGGGCCAGCTTTGGAGTTAGCATGTTGCTGAGGGTCTTATTCCAGCTGATTTTTCCAGTTTAGAAAAATTTCCATGAATAGTGATCTCATAACAGTCCTATACAGCTCTGGCAATTTTTGACTGTCCTCACTGTGAAATATAAGTATGTATGTATTTCTCAAAAATCTAATTGTATTTTCCCTTATTGCAACTTGTGTCCATGGCTTCTTGTCAAATCATCAGGTACCTTCAAACAGCCTGGCTTTATCTTCCCTGTGGTCCCCCAGTTTTAGCAGAGAGACTTGTTAGCTGTGTATGGGGTTTGTCTTCCCTAAGAAGGCATGAATAAGATGAACATTGGCAGTTGAAATCAGAACTGAATCAACATGGGTTTTTCAACAGACTATTGTGTCCTAACTTCTGGTAGTAATTTCCAAATTAATTTGGACCAAGATGGGGAGATTCATAGCAATGAGTGGACTCGTTGGACAAGCAAACTCTCAAATACCTTGCTAAACATGGAGTGCATCCTCAGAGTTTCAGTACTTGTAAGCGAATGTGGTGTTTGATATTCTTCCTGAGGAAAAAGAACTTCTGTAATGACAGCCATAAGATATCACCCAGAGCATGTAATCTTGTGGAGAGAAGATAATCCAGCTCTAGAGTCTTTTTCCTTGAAGTGGTGACTACCTAAAGGAGGAGCAGAGAATGTCTTTACTCCGAATCCCTTTCTTGCAGCAACAGCAGGTTTGCAGGGCAAGAAGTATGTCCTTCCCTTGAGGAGAGACTGTACCTGTGAAGAGATACTGTTTACAAGAGATGGACTCTGTGTAGTTTCAAGGCTGCACGTGGGGTAAAAATAGCTGGGGGAGGCTGGCAGTTCTTGAGAGCTTTATGAGCAGTCTGGGCTGTTTCTGTTTCATCTTTCAAGTCAATAAAAGTTTATGCTTTTGTTTAAGTCAATCTTTGTTTATGCTTCAAGTCAGTGATGTGGAAAGCTGTAACCCCAAGAGCTAAGAAGGTACCTCCTTCCCTCCATGGTCTGGACTTTTTCCTTCAAAGCTGGAGGGGAATTTCCAGGAAGCATTTGATTAAGCTGCAGTACTGTATTTTGCTGGGTTTTTATTTGAAGAGGATGGGGCTAAAGCAGTCTCATTTTGTGTGCTTTTCTGGGTTTAGGCCACATCAAGATGTTGGGGTATATTAAGAATGACAACTAGACTTTCATAACTCAGCAAATACCTGCTCAGCTGCTTTTCTTTGAAGGGTACTTCAGGGCAGCGGGGAGAAAATATGTACGTAATAAAGATCAGCTTCAGCAAGTTAATTTTTTAAAGTTTAAAATGCATGAAAACATACCAAGATTAAAAAAATCAAATGGCCTGTGAAATTAAATAAATGAGATTACAACCCCTAAGCAGTGCAAAGGCACTTGAAACTTGGAGACAGCAGCCACAACTCTCCCAGCAAGTGTTGCTACCTGCCTCGTGTGGACCTGTAACGGGGACCTTCCAGCCTGGGCTGAGGAGTGGGAGAAACTGAGAGATAAGGTACATGGCTGAAGAGCTTACCCAAGTATAGCCTGTCTCAATATTTTTAATATGCCTGGTTCAGTGTTCCCACAGCAATGACTTGAAAGAGGTGTCATTCATGGTTTTCTGTCAGCTCACTCTCTGAAGTATGGTTGTACTAGAAATTTAGGTGTCACAGTCATGTGGAGCGTTCATGTCCTTCACGTGGCTTCGCATTTATTCTGCGTGTGCGTTGTGGCACACCCTGATTTCAGAGAGCAGCTCTGAGCAAGTGAAGGCTTTCTCCTGGGGTTTTCTCTTTCTTTAGCACAATGATTGAAAAAGTTTTGTGCATTGATTGATGTCTCTACTCTGAGATATTGATTGGATTTGTTGAAAATGGTCAAATAAAATAAAGTAGCGTTTGGTTTGGTGCAGACTGAAAAATTCATCTTTTGCAGGCTCTCAGTGATTAGATCACACTGGGCACTGCTTCTTTGCACATCTTTGGCTCAACCTGGCACTAAAAGCCTTTGTGATACCTTAGCTGAAAGACCACAGTAAATAGTTCATCTGTGTTTCTGAGAGCCTTTAAAACAAACAAAAGAACGTCTCCCTGCGCAGCAAATAAGGATACAGTGACCTGACCCCTCCTTGATCCCACCCTTAAAAGGCGAAATGTGCCTTTTTACGCAAAAGTCGCTTCCAGCATTCTGGATATATATGGTTGTGAATTTATTTTTGCCTTTTACAAAAAATAAAACCCTGAACAACAAAACCCCTCCCACACCCAGACACTTACACATTTCTTTTACCTGTGAAGCTGATTACTATGATCACCGGAGACTAGGGTTTTGATAAGAACTGCTGAGCAGTCAGCTGAATTACATTAATAGCTTTGAATTAATTAAATACAGTTTGGTAACTTGAACTCCACAAAACCTGAAGAAGTCGGTCTCCTGACACCTCCTGAGGAGTATGGGCGTTCTAAACTCAGGAATGACACCACTGGTTCTTGCTCAGCCCAGTTAGCAGTCAAGTGGACATACATCTTTGTCAGGATCTTCTATGAAGAGCTGGCCTCTTTGGATCTGGATTCTGGGGTGTGTAGCCTCCAAGAGAAGTGGGCAACTTACGTGCCACTGAGGAAAGAAGGGCTGGGGGTTTGGGGCTATGTGCGTGCAGCAGCAAGGTGCTCAGTCAGAGTACATTTGCAGAAAGCATCGGGTAAAGATTGGAGAAGCACTTGGTTTCTGAAGGGCGCTGCGGGAGAAGGGAGAAACGCAGAATAACTTTTTAGCCTGTGGAGAGTTATATTGAGATGAGCTCCGGAGAATACTTTTGCTGCGGAAGGGTGAGGGAGTAGGGTTAAATAACTTTGCTTGTTGCGAGCAGCACAGTAGCCAGCTGTGACTTACTGGATGAAATTTTCCCATAGCAGAACATATGCAGCACGCTAAGCGGCGCTTGAACCCTGGTATTCACCAGCTTAAAGGCTTTAGAGTGTGTATGATCCACATTAATGCAGTTAAACTTAGGTGTGGGAGTCTTCAATAGTGAGTGCTCTTAACCTCATGTCACCTGATAGTCACAGGTGATGTTCCTGCAACTACAATTCTATTTATTTTATGCCTGCCCATTTGGAACAAAAAGTTATTGTGTAAGAAATGAATGGTGGTTGTTCTTCTGCGTTGACAGCTAAATGACTGGATCTGCATTGCTTGTTTGCTTCAACGTGCTGCTGTAGTAATGGAACATTTTCAGCGGATTAAAGATTTGTTTTAAAAACAGTTGATTTGGCCTTCGCTACGGCATTAAATTCTCTTATTCTGTTTTCTGTGAAACAATTTGTTTCCTTCTTTTGTTGTCTCTGTGAGAAATATTTCAACCACTTGGCAGAAGAATACACAGACATAGCTTCAAAATAACTTGTTCAAAATCACAGTGTCTCTTAAAATGAAAAGAAAAAACAGGTGTGGGGGAAGCTTATTGTTTAACATGTTGCTACAATAATAAATTGCCCAGCTCCAAGGCTTTTTATTGCTCTATTAGTAACATAAGTTCATTTTTTGAAGTCATCAGATGAAAGGAAAATTGGGGCTTCTTGAGACTTCCACTGTAATCTCTGCTTCATACAATTTCTTAAGGAATTTTAATATATCAGTGTAGAAAAAGCTAATAGATTTAAAACTCCTAAATCAAACGCATCCTTGCCTTAATCCTGAACTCTTTTCTGTAAAATACAGTTATTTCTCAGTTGTAAGCATAAATGTCAGCGTTCTGTTGTGTGGGTTTAGCAGCACATTGTGTGGCTTCAGCTCTGTTTTTCCGAAAACAGTCATCTTATTCAGCAGTATTGTGCATGTGCTTGAGCTCCTGCGGGTAAAAGGTGGAGGAATGTTGATGCTATCCAGATCAACAGCTTTCTTGTTAAACATGGTTGCTTAGCTTTGTCGTAACAATGGGAGAACTGGTAAATGCTGGTGTCCTTGGTGTTTCTATCACTCTTCAGATTCAAGAAGCTCGTGGAAATAAAATGTTATGTTCTGTCCGTTACATCAGACAGAAATATACATCAGAAAAATATTGATGCTGGTGAGAAGACCCTGGTGAGCTACTTGGCTGGGTAGACTGGAAAACAGTTGCATGTTCCCCTTTATGCTCCATCAAGTGACAAAGGAGTGTAGGGTTAGCAGTGTGATCAACTGGTTATTCCCACCTCCCTGGCTTCAAACACGCCCTTATCAAACTGTTGGTTCCGAACATCCATAAATGCTGAGATGTTTCCTGGGTAGCTGGTTATTCTTCTCTCTCCAGTCACAGTTTGACCCTCACCTGGATGAGGCATGATGCATTAGGAGTGGTTTCCCAGTCCAGATCTGTAAACATTAAACTTATGTGGTTTTTTTTCCAAGTCTGTGTCTGCAGGAGCAGGACTATGATGTTGTCACAGCAGCCTATGGGCAAACTAAACCATGTCTGCAGAGCGTGCTCAGTGTGTTTTTCTTCAAATTATTAATTTTTAAAAATTACTTTGTACACTGCCTTATGAAAGCTATGTTATGTGAGTTAGTTCATCCATGGATGAAGGTATCTTGGGTTCTACAGATCTGGACAGAATTCGTTGCTATGTTTTGGCTGCTGCTGTTGCATTTCAGTGTGTAAGATGCAGGTACTGTGGTGGTAGTCTGTAAGGAAGTCCTGCGGCAAAGACACCTGACGGGGTCTTGAGTGCCTTAGTAACTTTATATTGTCTGATAACCCATCTTCTCTTGAGTAGTTTGCTTCATTCCAGACTGTGCAATTAAATGGATTGATGGGTGCTGACAGATTGGACTACAAAGTCTGTGTGCGCTGTCTATACCAGTGCTTAAAAAACAAGGGCGGGGAGGGACAGGGGGTATGCTTACTTAGTGCTCCCTCACCTAGACTTTCAGAAGCTCATGTGAGTGCCTGTGATATTCAAGACTGCTTGAAATAAAATTGTGCTTTGTGCCAGTGTCTCTTGGTGGATTTTCTCATTGTAGGGCTCTTCTAAGTATTGCTAAAGTGCTGTTTGTGTGCTATAAATTCCTGGAGTTAAAACCAGAGAAGCAGGCAGAGCCACCTCTCCAAGTGACCCCGTAATTACATTTTTGATGACTCAAGGATGGTGTTTGTCTTTTTGTTTGATGCTGGCAGGTAGCATGTAACAAAAAGGCTTTTGAAGTTAACACCTAATTAAGATGGATGGAGAAGGTCACAGCCCTGGTAGTGCTATTGGTTCAGGCTGTCGACTGCCTCGGTGAGACTTCAGTGAGAAGATTTACAGGGAACTGTTCTGTGCACCCAGGATGGGAAATGTTATTTAAAAATCAGTTGGTAAACAAAAGTTCTGAGTGTTCTGCACACGGAGATAGCTGACTGCCAAATGTGAAAGCCAAGGTACTTAGCTTAATTTCCTGTAAGAATATCCTCATCTCTGCCTCTTATTTGTGTTTAATCAGAGAATGTTACATTTACTTGGGGGAACTGGGAATGCTGCTGCTTCCTTCACAGGTGTGTAATGTAGATGCACCCATAGTTCGGTTATCGGGATCTATCTAGATGGGGCAGCCAAGAGCTTTGGCTGATGTACCCCACTCCCAGCTGTGTTTTGCAGCCTGTACTGTGATCTGTGCCACTACAGCTAGGTTACTGCTGGTACCCCTGGCAGCACGATGCTGGATCGAAGTATAGGACATAAGCACTGAAGTAAGGATACGAGCTTGTTCTTAAGCATACCTCCAATCTTGAGCTGATGTTAGTCTTTCAATGCAAGCTATGTATGAGCTTTAAGTGAACGCTAGACCATATGGCACAGGAGAAGGAGAAGCACAATATGGAGATTTAGATAACACTAAATCAGTTAACGCTTTTCAGAGCTCAGCTCTGTTCATTCTGCAGTGTAGATGTGAGATACTGGGAGATATGCGGAGATAGAGGTCAAACTATCTTATAATAACATCAGGCGAACAAGATAGACTGTTTTCTAAAGAGGTGGTGTGTTTTGTGTCCCTAAAGCAGGCACAGACTAATGAGTACCTGAGTATGGGAATTCACACTGCTCTTGGCTTGGATATAGAACAATACACTAAAAAGCATAGTCTGCTAGATGTATTTATGAGTTCACGGACAGCAAAACTCTTACCTGTCTCCTTTCTGAATCAAGTTCCTGCTTGCTTACATTTACCTTGCTGCTCTTCGCTCACTGCTGCTACTTGGCTAGCTGAAAGCTTCCCAAGCCTTAGATGAGGTGTTTTTGCTCCACTACACAAACCTGGCCTCAAGGTGGAGAGCTAGAAGGTGGTCTCACTGGGTAAGCCATAGTTGAATTCATTCACGCAGGTGGCAGTAAATGTTTTGCACTACTTCAATATTCAGGATAACTAGTGAGAAAACCCTGCTGGATAATGACAATACAGGTACTAGTTTCATCCTGGATAATTCCTTCCAGCTGAAAAGGTCGTGGTGCTTTTTGGAAAGGAGTCCGTTGGTAATGCGGATACAAGCCTCCTTGGCACGGGATGGCTCAGTTGTGTCAGAGGGGTGTAACACACATCTAGGGCTAGTGATGGATAGAATGGTGTGTTAGATCAGAGAGAAAATCCCCTAAATTTTCCACATAACTCAGTTTGTGTTAACTACAACCTTGTTTCTTCATGTCAGCTTGTTACTGCTGCCTCCTACATGTTCCTTAGCACGTTGGCCTGGTCATGGTCTCTCCTGCTGCTTCGCATATTTAGAAAAATATATACTCGTGCCTGCAGTAAAAGTACACAGTTAAACAGGGAAACTTTGGAGGTGTTTTTATGAAGATGTGGAAAGGCAGGATGGCTGGTTTAGCTGTTAGTTCTTGTGTGAAGGTGTGTGGGTATTATAATTGGGCTTTACACTGTCTCAGCTAGTTGAGAATAGTTGTATTCTGTGGCTATTTTCCATTAAATTTTATTTTTCTTGCTGCCTATGGAAATAGTTACTACAGCAAAATGTCAAGATTTGTTTATCATACTATATTTCTCTTTAAAAGCTAGTAAAGGAGCCCTTCAGTAATAATAGGGGAAAAAACAACCCTTGAAAAAAAGCAGGAATATAGGTTCAACATTGTTGTAAGGATGTCATTATTGACTTTGGAGACTTTTCGGCTAGGATTTAGTCCCTTTGTCTTACTTTGTCCAGCAGCACCTTGGATTAATTAATGGGAAAGAAATAGCAATTTTGCCATGCTAGAAGAGATTGCTGAATGTCCAAGTCAGTAGACCACTAGAGCAGAGAGACAAGTGGACAATTAAAATCTGAGCATTTGGACATCCACTAGTAATGTGTTTTTCTTTAGTTCTCCTTTAGTTTTTTAGAGGGCTTATTCAGGAGTGGAAGGAGAAAACTTGTTGATCTAAAGGTGTTAATGGTTTGATGTGTTTAAAAGTCTACAGAACAGTGGCAGCTTGTAAACAGACATTACAAGGTAAGTGTTTACAGCTGATCTGAGGACTTCTCCTATTTAAAGACCCAAAAAGTAGTGATGAGGATTTCTGTGTGTGCATGACATGTTTTTACTGAGCAGATCACCTTTGTTTGCATCCATGTTGTAGCTGAGTGGGGAAAGATATGTGTAGGGACTGTTTTAGTATGTTGCCCTGTGTGTTCAGAATGTGTATGTTGCTAGGAAGATGGAGAAGGGAGGAGGAGGACCTTTGGGATCATCAACCAGAGAATATGTTGTCTTTCTGATAGTTGTTTTTGGGGATGGATCATTGTTCTGGTGCCTCCATCTGCTACAGTGATTGCCCAGCTATTGCCCTATTTTTTTTTCCTTCTTTTAATCACGAGTGCTGGTGATTCAGTTGAAGAAAACAGTGCAACAACAAATATGTAAGGATGCAGAAAGAACTACCAGGAGTGCTTGCATCAAGACTTACATTAGACATTGAGTCTTTCAGGTGAAGCTGCTGCCAGCTTCAGAAGAGTGCAAGGATCTCCTCTGGCCACTCATCCCGCTCCTCTTTTTCCACCCTTCATGACATAATGTACTGCCCCTGCATATTCACACAGTCCCCATGATAATTTCTTGATCACGCATTAATTCTCATGGGAAATTAATCTCAGATGAGTGATGGTTAACGGAGTGGATATTTAATGTTTGGCAATGAACTCTGAACTACTGTAGAGAAGTGATGTCCATCAGGGTGTTGCTGTACTGTAAACTTTCCGTGATGTAAATACGGGTGAATGCTGAGGTGGTGGTGAGGTTTGTTTATTCTGAGATGAGTCAGGGTGTGATGGGGTCAGGCCACCAGAGTATTGTCTGGAGGTCACTGAGAACACAGAGGCAAAACAGTATCTAAAGAAGAAACAGAACAAGAGGAGGAGCTGACTTTTCAGGGGCTCTGGGACAGGAGAATTTAAGGGAGAAGATAGAATGGGAGTTTAAAAGCATGTGAGGAAGGAGACTGGAGAAAGTGGAGGAAGAAGGTATGTGTTTTGGAGTGAGGGGAAAAAACCCTACATAGCTAAAGAACTGAAAACAAGATGGGTTTATTAAAGGAGTGGCTACGAAACAAAGCAGTTGTGAGACTGAGGAAGCAGTTACTATAAACCTCACACAGAGACAAGGTCTAGCAAGGATGACTGGGGACCTAGGAAGGGGTTATTTGCCAAAAATTTTAGAAAACTTTAATCGTGTGTGTAATACTTCCCATGTGAGTGAAGGAATGTGTATGTTTGCGGGCTGATGAGTCTCCTGGGGACCTATGCATCGCAGTCCCTGGTGAGAGACAAGGCGACGTGCTGTGTCACGGCTCCTGACTGCCTCACTGTGCATCAAAGCTGCCTGGGGAGCCCTGGTTTTGGGCAAATTGGGTTTGGGAGCAGAAGGGGTTGTGTGGTTGAGACTGCTTATGTCCTTTCCTGCCATCAAGGACTTTGGGGCTCTAGGAAGAGAGTGCCTGAAGTTTTCAGACTGCTTAAAAAAAAAAAGCCACCATAATTTTTCAGCTGGCCCAGAGCAGTTGTTCAACAATCTTGCGTTGAGCAGTGGGGCAGCATGGGTTTGGGCTCATTATTCTTGAGATGCTAGCCCCCACCTTCAGATCTCTTCCTCTGGTTGTTTAGACCTATTTTAAGCTGCTGTTAATAATAGGGGTATTCCCTGGGGAGAGAGATGACATTTGTCACCTGTGCATACACCTTTACTTAGCAGTTATTCTATACATTAAGCAAAAATGTTTTTTCTGCATTTGGCCAGAGGGCACCATGCTATCACTATCCTCTTTCTAACACCCTTGCAACCAAGATCGCCATCGCTAATATTTATTAGTGTGCTATGCTACATAGTACTTTATAGCCTTTCTATCATATATGTTTTGAATGATTCAACTTCAGCAAAACAGATTGTCCAGGCTTAATTTCCGAGAAATCATTGTCAAAATTGCTGAACCAGTTTAATTCTAAAGCACATATTTATACTGAGCTGCACAAATCACACCGCCAAGTGAGATTACAAATGGGAGAGAGAAAAGTTTAATCAGAAATGAGATTAAATTTGAAAACGTAGAGTGTTAGTGATTGCTGCTGAGGCTCAGACAGGGTGTAAAGTCATAGATTTTTCTTAGCAGGGCTTAGAATAGCTCACTTGAGGAAGCTGAAGAGCGCACATGCCCTTGTGCTGACAGCGGGAGAGTGCGGTGGTGGCCTGAAAATGGGAAGGCTGTTATTTGGAGCAGGTTGTGCAATGTTGTGTTGTGGAATGTCGTTAAAGTGGGAGGAAGAAAATAATTCAAAAGGCGTGCCCTGGTGCCAAGTGGAGATGGGAGACAGGGAAGAAATGAATGAGTTTGTGCTGATGCTTTGGGAGGTCTGAGCCACCCGCCCCTCAGCCCCTCCAAGGTGACTGGCAAGAGGTGTTGGCTTGTTTCGAGCACTTGGGCAAACTCGGTGTGTCTGAGCAGAAGGGCTTGCAAGCTGGAGTTGAGAGATTAGTAAAAGGGTGTTTTTCACTGGATGCTAGTGCCTCTGCCACACTCTGGCAGTAAAATAATGAAGCAGTGCTTACTGCTACCGAGGGTCAATTATAAATGTTGCCCTTGCCCAGCCTGATCTGAAAGTTGCATTTTTATATCATTCCTCATGTCATTACAGCTGGGTGGAGTGTCCTTGTTCTTAACTGTTAATAAACAGTTCTGTCTGTATCCACAGAGCTGTTGTACTGTGCCCAAGCACCTGGTTACTCAGTGTGAAGGAGTGGTGGTCTGATGCAGGAGATGACAGTACTGCACAACAAAATGTTGTCTGAATCTGGTTTTCAGTGAAAACATACACTTGGCAGTGCTTCACTGTTTCTTGGGTGTAGCAGTTGATAGTTTCAGCTGCAGGAGGAATTCTGAGCCTTGAAACAGGATGTTTCATCTTTGGGGAAACTTATTTTTCTGAAACCTAAGTGTGCTCTTTTTTTGTTGTCTTTTCAAGTCACCTCTTAAACATTTCTAAGTAGGAAAGAATAATAATTGGTAAAAACCTGCTGTCATTGCCATATTCCTTAAGCTTCATGATGAACTACAGAAAGCTGCAAAAAAATCCCCTAATGGAGAACTGAGCAGATCCCTGCCTCCAACACTTGCGAAGATTATGTGCTGGCTTATGATCGCTACAGGGAGAAGGAAGACCTAGCAGCAGCTTCTTTTATTACAGATGAGCCGGGATGTGCTCAGTAATCTCCCAGCCCTGTATTAAATCTGAGAGACCTCCCTTCAAATTCCAGGCTGATTAGAAGCTCAGCCCAGGAGCAGCGTTACCATCGGTTTGATGTGTAACATACATCACGCCAGCCACAGGTAAACTGCTTGTGTCAACTGTACTCTGAAATGCACGTCTCCTGGCCACCGTGGGGATCCTGATTCTCTTTATTTTTATTAAACATCAGTGAGAATTCCCAGTTTAAGTCTTGCACTTCTCTGTGACCAGTTATTTCTCAGCTCTGTTGGTATGACCTCCTTTTCTCTCTCGCAGCTCTTCATTTTTGTCTTTTACCTCCTAAAACTTGTTCACCAGGTAGTTCTTTCTTGCTGATGGGTGTTTCCAGTGTACAGTGGGGTGTAAATTAGAGGTGTTATCTGGGTTTAAAAGGTCATGACTCTTAAATGACGGGTCTTCTACTGCCACTTCTCACCTTGGTGCATGCTTGCTGTGAGGGTAGAATGGAGAGAGACAGGGAGGTCTTTACTCCTTGGTGGATGATATCTGCATGAAAGGTTAAGCCATAGGGCAGTTGCCAGTTGTGACCAATATAGAAAGCACATAAACTATAGAAAAGACGTTGACCACTTAGCTGGATTAATACAGCAGGTGATAACAGATGCCGGGTGTCTAAATAACCCTGCAGCAGGCAGAGATGGAGAGGAAAAAATCCTGACTTTGGAAAGCCTCCTACCCTCTTGGTGGTAGTCAAAGTGTTGGTGCTTCTGGATTATCTGTAAAACTACCTGAAAATACATTCAGTAATGGTATTTGTCCAGGAATGGGGTGGAACATTGTAGGATCTAGAAAAAATGCTGTCATTCCCTTTCATGTCTGTACTGGGCAAGGCTTTCATTCCTTTTCATATCTGTACTGGGTGTCTTGAAGTAGCGTTGTTGTGATGTAGTTGTTAGTGGCGCTGGATTTGTTGCTGCAGACTGAATTTGGCGTTGAGTTATTGTGTTTAAAGAACCAGATGACTCTGGAGTGCGGTGGCCGGTGCTCAGCAGGCCTGGCTGCTTCGTGCACAATTGAAGCTTGCAATGATGTACTTAATTGCTTAAGAAAAGCTCGTAACTGTGATATAATACAATGAACTCAACCCAGAAAACTTACTGACATGCAAACACCTCATTGCCTAACTGATTTCATGTTCTGGTTTTGTTTTATTTAGTAGAATGCCAGATAGCTGTAAAGTATATTGTAGAGCTGCTATTAAGAGCAAGCGTTGCATTAGGTCTTTGAAACAACTGGACAAGCTTTAAAAAAACCTTTACTGACTTTCAATATAGTAATGGTAAAATCAGGCCAAGGCTTATATTGTCACTTCTACCTAATGTAGAATTATTAAAGCATATAAGGAGAGGAGCAGAACTGAAGGCCAATGCATCATGCAATAGACTTTGTGTCAGGCTGCTGAGGGAACGATGCTCGTGGAGGCTAGGGCAAAAGTGTTCCTTCACAAGCAAACAAATTGGACAAAGTGGCAGAAAACTGTGCAAACATTAAACAGCGTCCTCTAATTAGGGAGAGGGAGGAATGGCACCTTGGAGGAGAAGAGGAAGCTGGTGGCCATAGCAAAGCATAGGTCATGGGAAGGAAGGGCAGTGTTTGAGAGAAAAACTTGGTGCTATGGAAAAATCCAGAAGCATCCCAGAGGGACCCATCGGACAGTAAATGCTGTATGTGGTTGTGCACTGGAATGCCGCTGAGAAGCGGAGGATAAATAACATTTTGGGGTATTAAGTTGCTTGATGGTATGCCCTTAAGTGTAATGATTGCTGCAGTGCTAAAGTGCCACACATAAAACAGGCTCTGACGTACTGTGTATATTCTCTCTGTAGCCCTAAAGAGGTGGCATTGTCTGCATATAACAAGAAAATGAAAATGTCAAGGAAAATCTGAAGTGCTGCTGCTTCTTAGGGAAACGATTAGCTTTGCGTTGACTGAAAGGAGAGTTCCTCACCTGCATGAGCACGGATCCTCTCCTTGGTGATATGTGCTGCTGCAGTAACTTCTAGAAGCTATAGTGTAGAAAGGGATAAATCAGTCTGTAACCTGAATCTGAGCTTTTACACCAGGAGTGAACCTGAATTCTAATTGTGTAGTGCCAGTACAAATTGTATGGGTTTGAAATAGCTGGCCCGCACGTGGGTTAACCAAGCCATTAAAAGCATGGCTTTTTGTTGTGCTGCTAGTATCCTATGAAGGACACTTATTGAATTATTTTCTCTCACTCCACTGTCCCTAGGAGCACAGATATAAAAGGAGACAAAGACTGAAGAGTGAGACAGTAATTTTGTGGCATTACAAGGACTCTTACTTTGTTCAATTCTTTCCTTCTTTCCCCTCAATATTTTGTTTCACATCTACTTTTACTTCAAATCACTGATATAACTCCTTCCAGAGGACACCACTGAGATGAGGTGACCTATGTGAGTTAAGTGTGGCAATCAGCATGCAGCAAACTGTGGAAAGAGATGAAAAAAAATTCTCTATGGACACCAAGTTTACAAAATGTCTTTACAAGAGTAAAATAACACTCTGATCTCAAGAGTTTTATCAAGTATTGAAGAAATGACTACCCCTACTTCATGCGTCAGGGAGCTGGTAGCAGGAAGCAACAGCAGCCTGGCAGCTGTAACAGAGGTTGTGTGTGACCAGTCCAACCCAGTATGGTAGCCAGAAAACCAAACAGGGTGGTGGTGGTGTCATTTGAAGACCTTACAGGAACTCTGTTACAGTTTTAGACTATAAAATGGTATAACATTTTGTTATTCTGCCCTAAAAGAAAATGGTGCCAAGCAGATCCTGTTGAGATCTGAACTTGTAGCTCCACCAAGACTAGCTATTTAAAAATTAGGCTACTTGACCAAGCAGCTAACATGAGGGCAGCCAATTTGGTGTGTGAGTCACCACCAGCATCCTACGAAGGGATGTGCTTTTGTGATGGAAGATTCTCACTTGTTTCTGTCAGCCAGCCAGAAACAGATTATTCTGGAGGAACAAGAGATGGACCCTGGGCTTTTGTCAGCTGCAGAGCTGTTTTTCTCTGGTTGGCAGCCAGCAACTTGCTGTGCTACTGTCCTGTTCTTCAGCTGGGGTTCCTCAGACAAATTTAACAGTGATGATGGAGAAAGAAGTGGCAGCAGCATTAGATGTCCCTCAGATTCACATTTGCTTACCAAACCAGAAGATCCTGCAGAGGCTTTTTGGGGATGGAAGTGGTAGTGCTTAGCTCTACTATGACAGGAGATATTTTTCCCCCCCTCTTTTCTGTTATGACTAAAATGGGAACTGGGCTGTGTTCCAGACCTGTAGCCTGTGGCATCGGGCTGAAGAGATAAGCATTCACAGAAATGTAGAGCACCACAAAGTGTACAAGAAAAATTGAAATGACAAAGTTCTTAAAGTAGAACTTCTGTAATTGGAAACATTTCAAACTGTTTCGTCTTTTCAGATAAATGCAGTCAGCTTTCACGCTCCTTTCGTATCTTCTCCTGCCATGTATGCAATTACCAAAAATGTTTCTTTTAAAAATTCCCTTGTTCGGGCTCACTATTCTGCAGAAAATCCTTGGAGCCAAACTGAGTGTACACACAGGTGTGACCTCCCAGAGGTCTGAGCAGCATGCTGATGTCTTTCGTCTCTGTATCTCAAAAACTAGTTGTAACTTGTATACAGTGGAGCAAGACTTGGTGTTTGCAAACACCCACAGCCCAGGTAAGCCATGGTCATTGTGTATGCACAAAACCACATGGTTGTTCGCACTAGGAAACCAGATATTTCTTGCTTGCAAATGGCAGATATGGAATTCTGCATATGTAAACTGTTGTGCAGGGACATTATTCTGCTGAAGAACTGTTTGGGTGCTGAAATAGAGCTACTACTTCATTGGGGTAGGTTTTTGATAAGTGGGGAAAATGAAGACGAGCCGGGCAAACACCATTATTACCCTGCTGTGATCCTCCCCCGCCAAGACCTGTGTTTGCTTTTCATGGCGTTGTTCTGTCTTAAAACTTGTCAGCATTTTTGGGGAAGGAGGTGGCACTCAGCACAGAGAATCCCTTAATCCTTCAGCAGGGCCCTTGTGATGTCAGTAGCAACAAAGATTTTGCCACGCCCTAGTTTTGAGAGAAGGTGCTGCTTTGTTGTGTTTACGGGTGTTTGCTCCTGTGGGGTTCATGGGGGTTGTGAGCCAGAACCTGTAGGTTTTTATATTCTTTTAAACTTGCAGGTCGCTTTGCCTTTGCCAATGAGTAAGTTATTTGACTTCTTGCACCCTTAACAATGGTCTGTTGTCTAGTGCCATTTATTGTAGTTTCAATATAGTACTGTTAATCAACAGATCTGTCTTTAATAATAAACCTGGCCAAACATCAGAAGGGAGGAGGAAGGCATGATCCCCATTGCGATGTATCATACATTCTTGTTCCTTCCCCTTCTTCCCAGAAAACAGGATTCTTGGCCAAGACCAGCATTTGGGGGTGCTGGAGTGTGCTCCAATTTCTATCACGTTCCTTTTGCTATAGTTTTCCTTACCCTTAATCCTGTGGTGTTGGGGGGGATTAGAGGGTCGTCGAGAGAGGAGCTCAAGAGTAAGCGCACTCATCTGCGTGCGTGCATGTACTCCATCCCAAGTAACATTCTTTTGCTAGCAGAAGAAAAGAGAAAGGATAATGTATAAATTTGCTAGATCAGGCTGATCTGATGAATGTCATCAGTCTGACAGAGCTCTTTATGGCAATTCAATAGCTGGAATAGATTCAGTAAATTTTCCGAGCCCTGCAGCTCCGAATACATTACACACTCATCTACTGCCGGACTCCCGGCATTGTAGCTATTGACAGTTGTGTAAAGCGAGGGACCCTATGTGGTTCTGTAATACATTCCGTGGTAGTGTGATTTACATTACCAGGTATAAGTGCTGCTATCTGTTAGAAATACAACACAATTTTTTTCTTTTATATCATAATAGGAATAAATCTAATACTCATAAAGGCTTCTTTATTACACACGCTCTGTTTTACGTAATATATGCAGTCGTACTTGCATACGCTTTTCGGTTGCACTGCAGGACTCTGCAGGACTCTGCCTTATTTAAGTCTCCAGCAGCAGAAAAATCATACAACCAGGTTCATTAGGCAAGGCCGTGAGTTTTTGGTGGGGGAGGAGGAGGGATGGGAGAGTGGAATAACATTGACATTTGTGAGTGAATAGACGGCAATAAATGAACGTCGTAACAAGAGGCACAGCGATACTTTTCTCCTCTTAGTGACATTCAGTGATGCTTTGAAGACAGCAGGAAGCTTTGCTTTGAATCCCGAGCATATCAAAATTAGATAATTTAAATTTTTTTTTTGCCTCCAAATATACCTTATCCTCAAGCAGTTTTTATTAAGGATGCTAATTGCCCAGACCCTGACTAATGCAGGCTGTACTGTGCTGCTGGATTATTTTCCTTTGCATCTTCTGAAGTCAGGCAAGGCAAAAATTAAAACAGGAGATGTAAGTACTCCTTTAGTGCTTTAATATTGCAAATGCCATTGCAAGTGTAATTTAGCCTGAAGCCTCGGCACCAATGGACAGCCTGCACAGGTCCTGTAGCTGTGTTCCCTGTTGGCAGACAGGAACCAACAGTGTAGTGGACATAACATCTTACATACCAAGGAGCAGGCTACAAATTTCTTTGTTCTATATCTTTAATGTATACAGACATGCACACTGAATATAAGCTTGTATAGCTCTATATCTGAACAGGGTCACAGTTTCCATGTATCGCTTGATCTATCAACTTCATTAGCTGCCTAATTAAACTCTGTGGTATAAAGTAGAATAGCTGTCCAGCCGGTGATGCCCATGTGTGCGTGTCCTTCAAACACGCGGGGGATGATTGTGTTCATATTCCAGCTGCTCACCGTGTCAGTGTGTGCGTCTTGGATAAAAGGGACCCTAAAGTACAAGTGACAGGCTGCTGCACGCTTCCCTTCTTTGTTGCTTTAAGGCAGCCTTCAGTTTTTCCTTTTAATTTTCTTGCATTACTAAACCTAATTTCTTAAAATACCAACGCTTTCTAATTATTTCTTTTTTTCTCAAATCAAGCCTTATTTGCCTATAACCTTTTAAAAATCCTCGTGTTTATTGGGTTTATCTGTTTCAAGTAATTCAGTGCCTCTTTAAATAATAAATTAACTGTTTGACCGTTATCTTCTATATTGCCTTCATTGGTAAGGAGGAAAGAGACTATAGATGTTTTCAGGTGAAAATAGTCTATAGGGCAGCACTGTTTATGCTGGATAAGAGCCTGGAAATCTTAACTGCTTTCTTCACAGACTGTAAGCACAACTAACTTAATGGCTGTTTATGGATTGTATCGAGTTCCAGCTCTTCAGTGTTCTTGATGCTTATTTAGATGATTTTTTTTTTTTCTTTTAAGGATGCAGGATGATACCATAGCATGCGCTATATATTTTCATTGTCCTTATAAATTATTTCAATCTACTTTTGCTCTTATAAGCTCTGCCAGTTTAACTGGTGACTTATCTTGCTCTTTTCTTTATGGAGAAGAAACTAATTAAAGATACAGCAGCAATCCAATTCATCAGCTGACAGTACACAGCTGCTGGGCACCCATAGGATCTCCTCTGGATTCTACTGGCATTTTTTTCTTCCTGCTCCTTGGATTCACCCCGCCATTTCCATTTTTCTGCTGCACCCCTCAAAGGCACAAATCTTATACTGCAAACTATTTCTTTCTTAGTATAGGGGTGACCTAGGAGAAGGAAATCATTGTGTGCAGTGCTCATTACTGAGTTTTCCAGAAGGAACAAGATTTGAGAGTGAGGATCTGCGAGGTCCTTAGTGTTACCCCTGTCAGAAGGACTGTGTGAGTCCATCATTGCTGCATGTCAGATTAGTTTCATCTCAAGTGAAAGTTCAGGACGTCAGCAAAATTTAGGGTGCCCACGGTTTATCAAAGAATAATTGCCCATCTTATCTAATTCAATAGCCTACAGAGCATCTTTCAAGTTTCAGGACAAGATAAACTGTTTTAAAGAAGTGTCCCTCTTATTTGCTTACTTTGGGTGTGGCTGTGGGCACAAAAAGTGTGAAGCTTGTGCTCTCATTTGATGAAGAGCAGCCTTGCGTGCAGGAGTGCTAATTATCTGAAGCACAGACTTCCCAAGGAACTGGCATCAGTCACGGGCTGACCAAGGTGAGGGTTTACTCCTAGTCTAAGCCAATTAGTTTTCATTTGGGCTTCTCAAATGGCTAATGGCAAGCAGAATTTCTTGTAACCTGGGTGAGGTGAAGCTGATGAAATTTTATGTGGGACTAAAAAGAATTCAGAAATCTTTTTCTATTCTTTTTTTTACCATCAACTTAAGTGGCGTATCATGTTCAAGTCTGTAAGTGGCTGAGCTGCAACAAGTTCCACCAACTGGAAACCTCTATCTGTCATATCCTGCAGCTTCTGTTCAGCCCTGCTGGATTCTGGCTCTGGTGTCTTACAGATACAGGCTTAGGTGGTTTTGATCTGTGGTTAGAGCGTCTTTAGGGATCAGAAAAGCCTTGCAGGTCATGCTGTGATCTATTTCTTCAGCAGTGAGAACTGCAGGATCTTGCCACTGATAATGATTTGCTGACACCTGGAACTCAGCTCGTGCAACATCAGAATTGAAGACTCAGAGGAATGAATGATTGATTGAGACTAAATTCTGGCAAGAGTACCTTGTAGTCTACTGAAATGTATTCCTAAAGTTGTCATCTTCTTCCCTAGTCCTGTTTTGAACAGAAAGGAGTTTGGAGAATGAAGGTACGTGAATGGACATCTCTGGATGTGCTTAATCAGTGCTTGCAATTTACCTTGAGCCTTTCAGATGAAAGATGCTATGAAAGAGTCAAAATACCATTTTAAAATAAAAAAAGACCTTCTTGAAAGATATAGCATATGTAAATGAGCTAAACATCTGGTATATGTGCTTAGTTGAAGCCTTTGGAACATTCTCAGCTAACAGCAAACTGACTCGACGAGGGCTTTAGGAGAGATGGGCAATGGGAAAGCAGGCACTTTGCAGCGAGCGTAGGTGAACTTTGAAGTTGAGGAGTGAGCTTTTATGTTCTGATTGCTCTTCATTATTTGTCATTTCTATTGAGTCTTCCCACTGGGTTGGTATTAGCTGTATAAAATACGTCTTCATGAAGGTGTAGAAATGTGTCATAGGCTCCTCTTTGTTTTGCTTCCTAAAAAGCACTGCATGCTGGGCAAAGTAAGACAAAGTAGTGTGTGTTTACAAACTGCAGGCAGAGAGTAGAATAATAGGATCCTTTTGAATTATTCTGTACATAGTTTGAGTTTCTTAATGGAGAAGCTTCTCTTGAAACCAGTTTTGTTCATCAAGGTGATACCATGCTGTCACTCCTGTGACAGGGTTTCAGTAGACGTAAGATTGAAACAGAAATGGATCTCTCTCTCAAGTTCGCAATGTGCCATATTTAAGAGTTAAGCCATGTCAGTTTGGTCCTCAGCTACAAAGTTCAGCATACTTAATGACCATTTTGCACTGCTTCACAAGCTATAATTTTTTTTTCTCAAGAATGGAGGGGGAGAATAATGTTGCTGGGGCTTAGTGGTTTGTGTGGTGTCCTGTCCCCTCCCTCCCTGCCCCTTGTCTGACTTGGCCTTTCAGATATTGGGTCTTTTTATGTCATTCTCTATTACTTTAAGAAGCTTTTTAGTAGCTGGTATCTTATCCACGAGGGCACGCTGGTAATCAAGTCCCTTTCAATCTTTTTGATACAGTAAGCAGACTGACCCCTCTCTTGCTATCGTTTGAGACCCTTTCTCCTCTGGCCTCTGATTTTCATACCATCTTTTCTCACCTAACATCACCTCTGAACGTGGCTGTGAGTTTTAACTGTTCCAGTAACTGTCTCTTTTCTGTCATATGCAGTGTTGGGAGCAACTGCTGATTTCCAATTAACGGTAACTAATGTTCTATTTAGTGGGTCTTTTACTGATCAGTGTGACCCATTAATCCTTCCTGACTTCTTTCCTGAACAGCATCTCACTTCACACAAGTACTCAAACCCTTTCTAGAAATTGCACGTAGCATGAAGTTGTACTAAAATACTTTTCTGTGGATGTGTGCATACCGAATCCCTCCAGACTGCTGGACATGGCTGACCTGTCCTGATCACTGTTTACCAGTTCTCCAAACACTGGTAGTCAATACACTCAGTTCTACCCCATGATGAACATGATGCTATCGGATATACTTACTGTCCCTTGCTGGACAGTTTTGTCAAATCAGAGCTCCTGGATGACAACCGCTCTTGTGGAGAGATCAACTTCCTATTGCTTACTCTAAGTGTTAAGCTTTCCTTACAGCTGATGGTAGCAATTAGTGAATTTTACATTAGAGAATGATGTGCATCATTAAATCAAACTCCTTAAAACACTCAAAATGCACCACATCTGTCAAGACCAATTTTATGAGTGGGAATCAACCCAACCTGCTATAAATTCCTGTCCCGTAACTCTTTCTCAGTTACTAATAGTTGGGCCCATTTTTCCTTTTTGCCTAAGACTTAGCCCAGAGCTAACCAGTTTTTGTGAAGCTGAGTCATTCCACTTGCCTTACTTGGATGTTCGTATAATGTTATCAGCCTTCAGAGATGTATTAACAATTAGTACCGGCGTGTCAGACATGTCCCAGGGTGTTTTCAGTAAGTTCCTCTTGTTATCCTTTCTGAGTTGTTCTTGATTGCAGCTGCAGTATGAAGTACTTCATCTTTCTCAAGTGATACAAGTATATCCTCCCACTTCTTTCAAAATGTAAACCAGAAATATTTCTCGAACTTTTCTGTCATTATTAATAAATTTTACCCTTCTTATGCAGTAATGGGCCTATGCCAAAGATAAAAATCTCATTATGCTTTAAAACAACAACTCTTTATCATACCCTTCTGCCATGGATTTTCCCTAGTGTCTTTCAATTCTTCTATCAGTTATTCTACGTTTTATGGTCTCTCACACATATTGACCACCCTCTAATTTATAAATGTTTGTTTTTATTTTGAACTGTTCTCTTCAATTTTTAGCCAAAGTTGGATGGATTTTTAGTTTTCCAGTTTCCTGTTTCTTTTTGAGAGAAGCATTGGCTCCATGTTAACCATATCGGAGGTGGTAGCAATAAAACTTCTGACATGGGACTGAAAGATGACAATTGGACATCGGTGCAATGCTATGTATGATTGACCTATTGTAGGTGATAGCCAAGTGATATCCAGGTATTATTCTGATGCTGCGTAGTACTTAAAATATTATTCTAGAGCAAATCAACTTTTAAGAAACTTTTTTTTTAATGCCACCTAAGGGAATTCATTTTAACTTTCATGGGATTTATTGGAAGCTTAATGCTACCTTTGAGCCTCTCTAAACTCCCAGCCTAATTTCCTTTTTTCTAAATGTCATGAATATATGCTTAAGTGCTGTTGACTTTCTATGAGAAACTGATGCCAATATCGCTTTCAAAATTGTAACAATCCACTTTTGCAAATTGTTGCTTTTTGGTGTTGAACAGTCAATTGTATCTCAATCACGTGGAGCACAAAACGTGTGCGGGATGGAACTGATCACACTTGATGTTATGTGCTTCTCATTTTCAGGGGTATACTTATTTGGGATTTGGGTGGAAGAGATACTTGGCATTGAGGAAGACCAGAGTTTGTATCAGGTTGTGATCACTGGAAATACTTAATCTGCTGTTATTACTGACTGAACTGGATTTTGTATAAACTTTGTGTTGTGGCTGTGCCCTCAAGTTCAGAGGAAACTGTGTCTGGTTATCTGCAGGAGGAAGCAGAAAGCTGAAGTCTTCTACTTTCTATGGGCAGTTTTTGTTGCTGTTCCTGTACGACATGGACAGTGAAATTTAATCCTTGGCTTGCCTAGCCTTGAGGCTAAAAGCAGGTCACCTGTCATGTAAGGGAAAGTTTGAATATTATTAACTAGGACTTTGGGAAGGCTTTGAGATAATGTAATGGGGGGTGTGATGTAGGTGGAAGTGTTGGACTATATAACCTGTATTTTATTTGTGGGCTTTTTCTTTTCCCCAGTGACAGGTCTGTGAAGTGGGTTAAAATAGGGGAAACCCGTTTCTGCAGCCGAAGCCGTCAGAGCTAGGTGAAACACTTCCTATCGGGGAGCCGCTTGTATGGGTATTACAGTTAGTTAGCGAAACGTTCCTGAGTGAGATTTCTCTGATTATATACATCTTGGAAGTTGTGCTTTTACAATTTCACTCATCAAGGTATTGCTTTTACTGCAGACTTAACAGGTTTATTTCTGTCTCCAGCAGAAAGCAATTACTGCGGCTACCAAAATATTGAATATTGAACTAGAATGTGCAGCTTCAGAATTTCAGGACCAATTTTTTTCCTGGTGAAGCAGAATTTGGTGGTGTTATACCAAGATGAATTCAATTTTTGGTAGTTTGATTTTAAAACAAAAAAAAAAACCACACCCCCAAAAGAAATCCAAACCACTGTTCACAGCGTGTTAGGGTGGGTTTTGTTGGCATGGTGTGTGGGGTGGTTTGGTTGGTTGGTGGTGGGGGTTTTTTGTGTGGGTTTTTTTGGTGTTGTGGGATTTTGGGGGGGATTTGGTTTGGTTGTGACTGCGGGTTTTTTTCAGTTGGTTGGCTGGTTTGGGTGTTTTTGTGGTGGGGTTTTGTTTTTTTTTTTTTAGATCTCCTACATTTAGGACAGTAGCATGTCTTTTATTTTTCATGTATGATGGCTAGCTGGAGAGATGGTCTAGACTAGATCCCCTTAAATCAAAGGTGAGAAAATCTCAACTTGAGGGATACAGTTTTTGTTTAGGTGCCCAATTTTAATTTGGTCTTATAGGCACCAAAATTGATGGACATGCTCCTATCAGCTTCTTGGGGACACAGTTCTTAGTGATTTCAACTGCAGTATAGCCTATGGTTACTAGAAATAGCACAACAAACACTGGATGACTTCTCAAATCTTTCTGCCAACACTAACTTCTAAATTTGTTTGTGAAGAGTTCTTGCCTTCTTGTTTAGTTCATTTATGTGACTCTTCTTTCATGAGGTTTTCATTAATTTTCCTGTATTGTGAGGTGCTACAATTGGGTCTGCCTATTTCGGCTGATATATCTGAAAGAAATAGCTGTTCTAATCAAATTCTTGCTCAGTGTTAATAGAAACCAAATTTTGGCACTCCAACCTGTTAGGCAGCCTGACTGCCAACTGCAGGCGCTGGGTAGCCTGTGTGAGTTGAAGCCAACCAACAGCAGCAGAAAGAATTCCAAGTGTCAAATCCTTGCAACGAGCTGCTTTCCGAAAGTGGTGGGACTGCAGCATGCGTTCTTTGCTCTATCAAACGTGTCAGGCACGTGGGAAGTCTATCTGCAGCTGGTTTAGACAAATTGAAACATTTCCATGTATCTTTACTGAAAGCTGGGCTTTTTTTTTTTTGGAAAAAACCGAAACAAAACAAACCTGTGAATGTTTGCTATGTTTTCAATCCTTGTTTTTTGTTTGACTACTGTGGGCCATAAGGATACTGATAACACTGTAATAATTACAGTTTTTAATCCTGGTTCTGCTATGTACCTCCTTAGAGTGTTGGGAGAACTTGACCTCTCTGTCTGGTTTCCATCTGTAAAATGGAGATAACGATGCTACTCTGTTTGGCAGGGTTATTGCAAGGGTAGGTGCTTGAATGTGGATAAAAGGATGTTAGCTGAAAAAGAAGCTTAAAAAAAAAAAAGGTGTAGGTATGCCTATATGCCACGTACATAATCAGAAGAATTTGTGTTCTTAGTTTAAGAGTGGGAGTATGATAGCCATAGAGTCTCGTAGCAGGAGGGCTGAAAATGAGGTTACATGCTTTTAGAGAGAACTCCATAAAATTCTCTCTTCTATTAGGTGGTAAAGCTGATGCTTTTGGGTACGGAGAGCCTCGCCACGTTCCCAGTAGGGGACTGATTCTTCACATACCTCTTTGAGTGCATAGCCACTTAGTAACTTCCTAGGCTAAAACATTTTCTTCCATCAAAAGCTTAGAGCTTTTGTGGTGTTGGTTGGTTTTGGTTTTGTTGTCGTTTGATTGTGTTGTTTTGTTTGGTGTGGTTTTTTTTTAAAGAGACCCTGTGTAAGTGAGCTGGAAATGTCACAGATAGCTGTGATTCAAGTGAAATTCCTGCTGCTAATTACACAGGCTTTTTTGCTAAAGGTAGTAAATAGGAATCATTCATGGGTCCTTAGAGGCTTCAAAATCATTCAGTATTCATGGTAAATATATCGGGGAGCTTCATAAGAGAATCATTTTAAAACAAAGCCTGGTCAGCTGTTTAATAATTTACTGACAGTGATAGCAAGGAGAATATCTAATAACTAGCAAGATTGGCTTTCAAGTAGAAAATAAATTAGTGTTAGGAGAGTGTGTTTTTTTTTGATAATCATAATTACTATTAGAGAAACATTTAGTTACCATGTCAGTTCTTGATTGTTTTACAAGCACTTACCACTGCAAAGACACTTTATTTGATTATTTGGGAAGCTGCAAAGCCAAACATATTCATGTGAAACTTATCTGAAATGGGCAGCACTCTTAACAGGTTTATAAAGTCCAGCCTTGAAATCTAAAAATCTCTTACTGGACTGGATGGAATACCTGAAGCCAGACTGCATTTGCTGGTCTGCCATGGAAGGGGACACTCTTTGACTTTGGCCAGCTGCCTACAGCTATTTATCTTTTATTTCTAAAAGCTATATTTAGAATAGCTACAGGAATTTATTGGGAACTACCCAGCTGCACAGAAAGGCCAGTCCTTGCTTTAAGATAGCTTCCGTCTGCTGATGGTGGTGATTTTGGGGAAACCCATGTTAGAACCTGCAGAAGAACATTAAGGGGGAAAAATCAGAAATGTGAGCAGTCCTTGCCTGCATCTTTCAGGCCTTGGGACAGTTTTGGTCCAAGTGAGTAGGCCACTGAAACAGCAAGACCTGTTCTGGGAAATTTGGTTGTTGTCAGGTGTTTCAGGCCCTTGTATATGGGAGATCAAGATCCATAATGTGGCAAATGTAAGGAGGTGGGGAGTGTGCCCCTGTGCTAGTCGTAGAATTACAGAACCATTAACTGGTTTGGTCTGGGAGGGACCTCACAGTCTGCCTAGTTTCAAACCCCTGCCATGGACAGGGAGACCCTACACTAGACCATGTTACCCAAAGCCCCATCCAACCTGGCCTTGGACACTGCCAGGGGCAGCCGCAGCTTCTCGGGGCACCCTGTGCCAGGGCCTCAGCACCCTCACAGGGAAGGATTTCTTCCTAATATCTAATCTAAATCTCCTCTCTTCCAGTTTAAACCCATCCCCCTTGTCCTGTCCCTCCCTGCCCTGGAACCAGCCCCTCTCCAGCTTTCCTGGAGCCCCTGCAGGGACTGGAAGGCCACAATCAGGTCTCCCCGCAGCCTTCTCTTCTCCAGGCTGAACAAGCCCAACTCCCTCAGCCTGTCCTCGTAGCAGAGGGGCTCCAGCCCTCTGATCAACTTTGTGGCCTCCTCCGGACTTGCTCCTGTCTTTTCTGTTTTAAGGGCCCCTGAGCTGGATGCAGCACTTGAGGTGCAATCTCACAAGAGCAGAGCAGAGGGGCTGAATCCCCTCCCTCACCCTGCTGGCCATGCTATTTTTGATGCAGCCCAGGACATGGCTGGCTTTCTGGGCTGCCAGCACACACCATAGTCTTGAGGGTTCATCTACAATGGCTGATTGTGTTCATCTAAGCAGCTTTAGATGGACTGTGCCATGGGATGGTCAGAGGAGGAGGTAAAGTCAAATTAATTAGTAAAGGAAGGGGTGGATGGGGTTTTTGAGTTCCCTGCAGGTTCTCTGTCTTTAGTGCCATATTGGCACGAGGAAGAAATTGTTCCTTTGTTTCCAAGCTAATAAAGCTCTGCTGTGTGGTACTGTGTTCCTGCCTCTTCTTCTAATGACTGCTAATGGCACAGTGCTGTAGCATTGAGAGAAAAATACAGTCTTAATGAACGCTAATGAATATTTATATCTTATAAAGGGATTAAGTGATATTTTTTGAGGGGGGAAGAGTGAACATTCAGTAATTCTGATATTTTTATTTTTTATGGTGCTCTGTATTTTCCAAATGCTTGATAATGTTTATGCTTAGCTGTGGTGCTGTAGTAAATTCCTAACAAAAAAATATTTTCTATCATTATGTTAGCTTATAAATTACTCTGTAGATGTCATTAGATGAGCTTCATGCCACTCCATTATAAACGGGTGCTCTAGAATTTGCGAGTTTTCTGTGTAGTTTTCCCCACACTTCTGTGCCCCCCTGAATGGGGACATAACGGATGTGACTCTCTAGTCACAATTCATTGCCATGTTGCTGGGGCTGGTGTTTAGCATGCTGTGCAGGAGGAAAGGCTTACACCTCCTGCAAATGCTCCCTTGTTTCTTTACGTGGGCTCAAATCCCCCAGGTACTACTCCTGAGAATAAGTGAACAATTTAGGGTTAACTGTGAGCTAACGCTTATCATCATAAATTTTAACATAACTGGTTTACTTTAAAAATAATTTCTCCCTTTTACTAATGTTCTAGGCCTCTTTCTCTTCCTAGAGAACTTCCTATATTGATCACTTCTATGGCACATCCACGTAGTGACAGAGGTGCTGCTTTTATCTGCAAAACGGAAGTGAAAAACCTGCTGTAGGTTCACATGCATGAAGTGATGAAGGTTTCTTGCATTTTCTGTTCTGACAAACTGCTTTTGTAAATTTGACGAGTTTGGAGCTGTTGAAAGCACTTTTCGCTGACCTCCATTCTTCACCGATTAACTTAAATGACCTTTACTGATTTTTGGTGTTTTGGTGGGTTTTTGTTTGTTTTTTTTTTTTTTAAAATCTGAGTTGGGAATTTGTGAAATGTGCCTTGTGCAATCTGAAGTTTCAAATCAGGATTCTGCAATTTCTTGGAAGAAAGGCAGAGTGAGGCGATGAGAGAACTGGCTGTGATTTGTCACGCTGAGTTTGATGTATTTGCGAGGGGGGGGAATGACTTTGAGATATGCTAGCTTGAGTTAAACTTGCCATGGTGATTGTTTCCTCCTTTTCTTCTCTTGATTTTTAAGAGGTAGAAGGAAGAAAAGATACCACTGAAACAGAATTTTTATCAGGATAACTGGAAAATATTTGGGTATGCAGAAGATTAATAATTAGTAGTCAAGTTAAGCAGATTTGTCTCTTGGAGTTTGATGTGATGCAGAAGTCAAGTAATCTTATGATCATGCTTCACCTCTCTGCTTGAGACTCTCTTTCTTCTCAATAATATATACAGCTTTGGCTGTAAAATCACATAATAATATTCTTACTAATTGATTACTTGGCTTGTAAGGAGGAGCTGTTTGGCCTTATTGGTGCAGTAGGGTGTGATTTAGATCTGCTGAAGTGACCACTCAGTAAACTGGAGACACCGGAGGTGGTTTTGGCGATGCTGCCCTGTCACTCTTCAACAGGCCTCGCTGTTTCATTATTAATCACGTTTATCATAGTCCTATTGTGCTAGGCGTCGCATTCACAGGGTCTCTGAGCCTGGTTTCTGTTTCCAGGACAGATATGGGGCTTGGTTTAACCCAGCACATCTCCTCGTGCCTGACTGGGCTGTCGTTAGGAGACTGAAACTCCAAGGTTCAACATGCAGTTGGTGGACACAGAGAGAGGGTCTTCCATGGGACAAATCAGTTTGTTCTAACACCAAAATCATCCCCCATGGGGTACTTTTTTTGTTTTTGCCTACTTTACAGTTAGCACATGGCAACAAGGCTCTTAATTTAGTTGCTTGAACTGGGGTGAGCCCAGGTATGAGCCAACTAAGAGATGGCAGTGTCAGAGTTCCTTTTTTTTTTTAGTGGATTTTCTTGATGTAGAAAAAAATAAATAAAAGGGGGGAGGAAGCAGAAGAAAGTGGACTGAAATTGTGTGGAGCAGCGAAGGAAGTGAGAAATTAAGCTAAAGAAGCAGGGATGGGGAAAAATAATCACATAAAAAAAATCTAGAAAGGGGTCTAAATACTTGGGGTTTTTTTGTTTCTGTTTTCTGAGGTACCTCACCTGGCTTCTCTTTGCTGAATTGGAGTATTTATGGTTTCCAACAGCTGAGTGTCTGAGTACGGTTTATTATTTCCCTTATTTACAAGCAGAAGGCTCTTTTGGTAGAGGGAAGAACTCCTCCCATATTTAGATGTGAAGCTAAAGCACAAGGTCCAGGTTGAGTTTCTACTTTCCTTAAAGAAAAAGATTAATGACCAAGGGTAATGACTACTGTACTGGGTGGAAAAAAAGTGGTTTGATACAGAGGTGCTAATGCAGTCACCCTTGTTCTGTTGTTTCCTTATGTTACACCAGTAAGTGTGCTCTGTCTTTACAGCTAGAGATGTGGGAAAGCCCCTGAAAGCTTGAATATTGCATTTGAAATTCTCTTTGTATGTGATTTGTTTTCCTGAGTTGAAGTGACCCTGAAGTACCTTGACCATATCTTTCAGAAATATTCATTAAGGCAGAGCTCATGCTACTGACTGCTCTAGGGACTGGTCTTGGAGTAGGCTTTAACTGGGATGCAGCTATTTGGCCTCCCCTCTTTGTAGCTGACTGATTTGATAGCTATTTCTGAAGATCCCAATAGATTGAAATCTACAATGATATAATATCACTGTCAGATGTTTTTCTGAGGTCTCCTATTGCAATCAGAATCTGGGAGCTCTCTGAGGCAGACAGCAACAAATCTATGTCCCGTACCTGGAGGAGCTGTTTCCTATTTCTTGTGACTAATGGAAAGGAACCTGCTTCCCCGTTTGGCAGCATCCTCTGGGAAGTTGTGCAGAACATGTGTAACCACCTGCTGATAATCCGTGTGTAATCCAGATCCTTGTTTACCCACAGTGTTAATTCAAGAAAATTTTATATTGAGCAACTCGCACGGAGGCTTTTAATGGCAAAAGTGATTAATGTCAAGGACTAAATCTTGCAACACATCAGGGTACGTGCGAGCAATGAAACCAAGGTAAAACGTGAGCTATATCCATCCAGTCCTTTAGAAACAGCTAAATTATGGAATCTGTGGAGAAATATTCCATCCAGAGAAATATGCTCAAGGTACTGCTGAGTCAGAAGATGGCAGTAATGCCACCAACATCCCTCATTTTTGTTCTTTACCTCGAAAATAAGTTGTGGATAACACTGTTGGAATAGCGAACTTTGAAAACTATTGAAAGCTCAAAGTGATCTGGAAAATATTGAATAACAATAAAAGTTTGAATAAGCAAGTCTGTTCCTTCAGGGTCAGCCTTGTCCTTCAGGTTTGCTTCCGTCAAACAACATAGTGGCTTCCTGCAAACGCTGCAGCATCTATTCTGGGTGCTTAGGAAAAACCTCTTTATCCCCTCCAAGGCCTGGCTGTGCGTCTGTTCCTGCACTTCTCTGCAGTCTGCCTAGCTCCGCTGCTGGCACGGGCTTCCCGTTGCATGTGAGGAGCCTCCTCCATCGAGCATGTTCAGGTGTTTTCCAGAGGGAATATCCCCTCTCCCAGAACAGGGTTTCTTCCCCCTCATCAGCAGCTGGCACAAAGAGCCAGGTGCTGCCTCTTCTGCTGCTGCTGCCTCTTCTGCTGCTCAGCCTTTTAGAAGCAGCACGATGTGTAGTAAGCTACAGACAGGCAAACTAAATATTGTTTATTACAGCTGTCTCTGCAGTTTCATTAATATTCTCCAAAAGTTGAGCTACAACCATGAAAACCTGTGTTTTGTTTTAGAAAGGTGCTTATCGGAGGGCTCTGAGCCTTATTCTATTATATTAGAAAGACAAAGAGCTAAGTTTAAAATCCACTGTTAACGGAGAAGAACTGTAGGACGTTCTCAGGCTGTTTCAATGTTGCCACCTTGCTGTACCTTTCTACTTGTGTCTGCCTACAGTAGTAATATATTGTTTTTCCATGATACAGCATTGTTGAGAGAAACTGCTAGATCCAGGGCTTTTCGGCATTTCCCGGAAAGTGTCACTGTGTTCCTGTATAAAGGTGAACCTGTATTTCTGAATAATTGATGGCTGGTAGTTAGGGTTCCTTATCTTCAGAAAGGAAGAAACTTATTACTGAGGATGATGCACAAGAGATCAATGCCACTGTGTCTGACATCGATTAATGATTTCATCGTGTAACCAGATTAAAAAAATGCAGCTGGTATCTGTATTTGTGCACATCGTTGTCTGCAAATGTGCTGATAACTTAGAGGGAGTCCAAAACAGACAAGGTGCCAGTTAAAGGGTACCGGCAACTGGGCAGAGGTCTTCTCCCCAGTATTACCTGAGCCGGCCCACTGTTAACCCCTTGGTACTTAAGGTGATGCGCAGCTGTGGTATAGGTTTTCTTTTTCTGTGAGGGTGGAGTGTCTGCGTCTGCATGTGTACGTGTGTAAATAGGGGTTGAGCCTAGATGGAGAACTGGGGCTAATGCTGGAGATCAAGTTTTATTTTTAATAGTGAAACTTTAAATGAGAGGAGACAGGTGGGTGAAGTTGCAAGTCGTATCAGGAGAACGGCACAAGGTGTTAAGTTTCCTTTCTTTAACCCCCCTTGGCTCCCCCCAACAATAAAAACTGAACAGATCACGTTTTAGACTCCAATTTACAGTGCACAATATAAGGAGGTGGAAACTTTAATTAGCCCTTTGAACTTTACCTACAACTTCCAGCCGTGAATCCTGCGAACCAATTTGTAAGGAAGATATTGCTGAACAGGTAGTTCTGTAATGAAAGCCGCAAATTGTGCGTGTCTTTATTTGTGAGTATATACACACTGCTTGCCCTGGGGGAGAAAAAATAGTTTCCATATCGGGTCAGACACATCTTGGTGTGTACTGAACTCCTGAAAGATGAGGGTCTCTTTATGCACTGACTGCGTCAAGGGTGTTGCATAGATGGAATGAAGCTGCTTCTGCTTTTCCAGGAATCTGCCTGTACCCAGGTAGCTGAGTGACCTCTGCATCACCAAAGAAACCAGCAGAAACACAAAAAGATGTTTTCCTACCCTTAAAAGCAGCACATGTGCTGGGGAGTATTCCTCCTCTTTTTAGGAGGAGGAGCTGTGCTGCCCATAGGGAGCAGAGGTAGCCTGGCTACCATATGAGATGCTGTGCACCCTGTGGAGGATTGGATGAGTTCCTCCGTGTTTCTGTTCTAGCCTGGTAGCAGGCTTGGATGTTTATGGACTAACTTGTTTGTTAAATACTTCACAAACACACTTATTGATTCAAGCCCATAAGCTAACTTTTTTATAGGTTTTCTTGGTTAGATGCTTTTGGTGTCATAACGGGACAGCACCTTCAGTTGTTTAGCGCTTTGTTTTCCAGGGAAAAGCCACTTTGTTTGTGGGTGAGTAAAACTAAGGCTCAAATTTTCCTCTCTCATTTGACACAGTGAGGGAACAGTTTTATGGAGTCAAGAAGCCTCGAGCGACAGGCTCGAGGAAACTTCAGAACTTCTGTTAATGTTTTCTTTTTTTTAAAGCCACTTGAGATCTTGCTCGTGTGTATTAGTAACAGTAAAATAAGCTATGATGATGTACACCAGGATGGGATCAGATTTAGAACTCTTCTTTTGCCATTTCTATAGAATAATGTTGTATAGGAGACATTAGCCCCAAAAGGTAGAGAGATCTCACAAGACCTTGTTCTAGGAGTTTTAGTTCTCTGACAGCTCAAAGGTCACAGATTATGTATAAGCACATAAAATCACGTGTGTTACTTCTTGGCTGGTGTCGGAGTTCTGGAGCACAGCTTGGCCCTGTCTTGCCTGATGGTTTATCACTGCATCAGTATTATGGCCCTGTTCGAGTTTCAGGGGTCCCCTTGGCCGTAAACAAGTTATACTGATAGTAGGCTTGTTTATTTTTAAATTATATCTTCCTGATCTGCAGCATGTTTTCTCATTGCACTTCTCCAGTGATACAACTTTTTTAATAGCTGGATTTCTTCCCACCACTATACATCCAATCCTCAAGGATGTTGTCTGGAACACTCTTTCAATCCTCTTGTGTGTTCTGCAGTGTCTCCTGTTTTCCCCTGTGCTGTTCAATGGGATGTTCTGGTTAAACATCGATAGATGTGTCCGGATCATATTTACACTTTTCCAAAGTTACCTGGGTGTTGTGGGGTTCTTGGTGATTGTTGGGTTTTGTTTGGGTTTTTTCTTTTTTTAAGGTTGGATCTGCCTAATTTCCATTTCAATATTCATATTGTATTTTAAACTATTTTTTGTTTAGCTCTACCACTTAATTCCTTTGTAGTTTCTTCTACCAAAGGCCTTGTGCACCAGGGGAAGATAAGCGGCTCCAGAGTTGATACTCGTTTTCCAGTAGTTAGATTATTACCAGCTCAGTGTTGTCATTAACTGGAACATTCACTTCAGGGTCTGTGGTTTTTGGGCTAATAACTGCCTAATTTTAGTTTATCTTCTCCTCACCGCAGTCATCCTGCATCTTATTCTTTGGTTTTTCTTTCTCACAAGAAAATGGTTTTGAGTTCAGATAATCCTTTATGAGTTTTTAGCCTGATTTAGTTCAGCCAAACATTTGGTTTGACACTGTTTGATGTCTAAGACACAGTTGATTCTTCTGCTCAGCCTTTTTCCAGATTCTTGTAGATTGTTTGTTTCCAACCTCTTTCTGCTTATCCACTTAAAGGGAAGCATCTTCTCTTCTACCCTTTTTCTCTTTGCTTACAATGCAGATTCTTTCCTTTCGTTGACACCTTTCCTTCAAAGCCGTATTAAAATTCTCTGCTTTCCACTCCCTAAGTTCCTTGGACCTCAGTAAATGACTTAGTTTATCAAATCTTTGTCATTCTGAACATAAATCGCAGACTTGGTTCTGTTTCTTCCCTTTTATTTAGCTCATATGGAAACAACTGGTGATCACTTGATTTAGGGGTGCGTTGTGGTTTTGGTTTTTTATAGCTTGTTCTTTGCTGCTGTTTTCTTCACTTCTTACCAGCACTGTCTCTGTGTGGTGTGTTTATTGTCCAAGCAATTTGCATTGATATAGAATTATTCCAGCAGTTTCTGACTATGCCTACTGTGCTGGCTGGATCCTTTCTGCTGCCGGGCAGACTACTTAGTGATGTTTTCTTTCTCCTTGCTCTTCTGTGCTTTGCTTTCCCTCCCCTCTGTCTGATTCGTACACTTGTTTGTAATTGTCTTTTTGCATGCCGTTATCTTTTGTTGAGCAAAAAAATTTTTGGAGTGATGCTGAAACCTAAAGAAAGAACCATGCTTCATGGATGGGAGGGGTCTTTTGGACTGGGGGAGGATTTGTTTTTGAATGAGATACTTGAACCTTCTCTCAAACTCAGCTCTGGGTAGGGATGCTGAGGGGGGGGTACCAGTAGCAAACTGATGTTTTCTCCACTAAGTGAACCTTGGCTAGCAGGGCAGTGCTCCCACTTGACCAGATGAGGGTTGCAATGTGAAATTCTTCTGTGGTGGCTTCAAAATACCAAGCTTGGCCCTTCCGTGCTAAAACCACAAGCCCCCTCACCTGGTGAACGTGATGGCTTTTTTGCTCTTCTCTACCCAGTGAACGTGAGCTGGTTAGGGTGGCCGCTGAACACGTGCTTTGTGTTTGTGAACAAATACCCTCGCTCCTGGATATTTGTCCTTTCCCTGCTGCTTTCAGGGTGGCATGGCCCCGCTGCGCGGCCTCGCTCTGCCCGTGCAGCGGCCTGGGGTGGGCTGCTGCCCTTCTGCCCGAGGTGACCGCACGGAGGCAGGAATCCATTCCGGATAAGAGCGTGTCTGGATGGCTCCTGAAGGCTTCCAGAACCCTCTGAGAAAATCGTCTTCATGCTTTGCATGTGACTTCTGAGTCTCCGGAGCTCTGAAGTATTTAATGCGAAATGCAAACCAGTAGTTTTAAATGCAAATTGTTGGTTTGGGCCAGGACCAAAACAAGGATGAAAGCCCAGGGGGGGAGAGCTTTTCCCGCTGATCAGGAGCCTGTGCCGCCGGTGCCAACCCCGCCGGCCGGGCTGTGGCTCAGGGAGGCTCCGTCCGTCCTCGGGAGCGGGGGGCGGCCACAGCCGGTACAACACCCCCCCCTGCGGGCTGGCCCCGCCGGTGCCGTCCGCGGCCAGGGCCGGGCGGTGCGGGGAGGGGAGGAGAGGGGCGAACAGGAGCAGTACTGGGTTTAATGAGGAAACGGTGCTCCGGTAAATCTAAAGTACCCTGAGTAAAAGCGTGCCCAGCGCTGCCGGAATTTCTTCCGAAAGTTGAGTTACTGTCTAAAATAACGAGCACAACGGGGGGCTGAAGAGGTGCTTCATCCTGGTGGTCACAGCCTGCCTTCTCCTGTGCGGATTCGGGCTCGGGTGGTTGGTCGCTATTGCGATGTCTCTCCTATTCAGTGCCCTTTCGCCCTACGGGAGGCATGCCTTTTTGGTAGAGAAGTTGCCCGTGGGAAGCAATTTTCAGGACGTTGTTCAGGGTCGTGCCTCTGCCTGTGCATAACGCCTGGGAGCGCAGCAGGACAGGGTGTGATTAGCTATTTAGCAGTTAACTCTCTCGAAAGTAAAGTGAATAATCGCGAAAATTACCATTTTCAGCTGCAAACGCCTGTAAGCTGTTCGTTAACAGCCGCTCTGGCAAAGGACCCTCTGTTTTCCCCCCCGCCTGGCTCTAGCAGAGCATCCTTCTCCCCTCCCTATCCCCGCGCCGCTCTCCGCCACAATCCCAGTCCTCCGGTTAACGCAACACCCTGCATTTACTCCTCATCCCCGCTGGAAACAGGGCAGGAGCAGGAAACCCAGATTTGCTGGCAAGATGCTGCACTTGAGCCGCTACCGACAGGAGATGTCTGTGCGCGCAGCTGGGCTTGCATAGGGATTTAAAAAAAAAAAAAGAGAGACCAACCCACCACC
>VWZZ01001246.1:1156899-1214167 GCA_013399095.1 Psophia crepitans
AGAGCAACTGTGTGCATTGTGCTTTCGGGTCTGTTTTTTGAGTGAAAAAGCATGGAATTGAGAATGGAATTGGTGCCACATGGTTTTGTTTAGTTAAGAAAATAATGAAGATTGGTAAAAGTTTCTCTTGGCAGTAAGTGTATGTGGTTGCTGCCACCTAGTAGAAGTAGGGCATGAAGATGAAGTGAGGGAAGAAGAAGGGAATTAAAGCAATTTGACTGTTGTATAGATTTGTCTTTCTTCCTTTAGAAATACACTTATTGGAATTGCAGCAGTATTTGCTGGATAAGCAGAAGAGCACTTCTGTCAGCAAGATGGGAAGCTGCTGCGCTTGATGGTTCATTTCTCCAGAGTAGGGATTTTCTGTCAGTGTGCACCCGTTTATGTGCTGGCAGCCCAAATCTTATTCTGCATTTCTAGGTGTGAATTCAATGCTTTAATAGAAACAGTTGTTGATGGAACTGTAAGGTGTAATGTATTTCTACCACGATCAGTTGTTTCTTGGGAAATATTTCACACTTTGATTTATTTTTTTTCCAGAGGTATGTGGCTGAAAGAGGTATATTTTAAAAAACCAAATAAAACCCTAAATGAAGTGGAGTGCCTGTGTATGTATAACTCCACGCTTGACTGCATTGGGTTGATCTCGAAAATTTTTACTACTTTGTTCTCTTTGCTTTTAAGAACCGAAAAGCACCAATATAAACATGCACCAGCTCCTTCTAGGGTGTTCCACGTAAGTCCTCCTGTTTGTAAGAGGTGTACGTACCTGCCTTTCTGCTCTACCAGGAGGACTTGCTTTCTCTAGCTTCTAGCTTGGGTGTGTTTTGTAAGGTGGCTGAGCAGAAGAGCTCATTGCCCTCCTCGTTCTGGACTTGACAGCCAACTGCCAGTTTGTATCGGTGTCCAACCATCTCTCCCAGCGAGCATCTTTAATAGAAAGTCTTTTTTTTCCTCTTTAGTGTTTATTAAACCTAATGAGATTGCTTTATTGTATAGTAACTTTGAAACATCTGAAAAGCCAACTGTGTTAAATGCTTCAGAGGCACAAATGACTCATTTTTGTACCCTGAAGAACATTTTCATCTTGCAGTTGTACGAGGGAGAAACAACGGAAGGAACGGGAGCAGTGTGGCAGCCGAGCAGCACGGGTGGCAGCTGACGATGCTGGCGTGTTTGGGTCGGGGGTTGGTTACGGAGAAGGTGATGGGAAGCCAAGTATGATGAGATTAGAGTAGTAGGGAGAGGAAGGGAGGAAGTATAAAAAGAAACATGAAAGGTAAGAGAAGTCTGACAGGATAGAAACAGGGAGGATGTAGACATGAAATGAAGCTCAGAAATTGGCTGCTGTTCCCGACGCTTGCGCACTGGGAGGATGGCTGTTGCTGCCGTCGCCTCTGTCATCTCCTTTCCTGGAAGCTAACTGTCAGCCAAAGTTGTTGCTCGACAGCTCGTTGCTGCAAATTTTGGTCCTCGGGCCAAAATGTGGGCTGCAGCGTCTAGTTCTTACTGTTGTTCTTAATTTCACCGTGATGTTTTATCAAACTGGTTGAGCAGAACTCTTCACAAACCAAGCTGATAGGAATATTTTGAATTTACTAGAAAGCCACTCTGTTTGCTTCGAAAAGTGCTTGAGCCTTATGTTAAACTTGCCAGTCACTAATTTTAAGAGCCTAAAACACAACAGAAGCACTTTTCCCCACTGTTGCTCAATTTGCTATTTCAGAGATCTGTTCAAATGTTCGTACTACAGTTGCATGATGCTTATCAAAAAGAATAAGCATTTGAAGGAAAATGCTGTGATAGGTTTGCTATCCACTGTCTGTACCAGAGCAGCTCACTGGGACAGCGCCTATGCCTGGATACCTTGGCGCATCGCTGGGCTCTGTTCCGAGCCTGTGTCCGGATGCGATGCACAGTTTTACGTAGCAGCCAAACCAAACTATGTGTCCAGAAGTCATTAAGTCCATTGACAAGCTAAAGTCAGTGGCTCATCTTTGCTCCTTTCATTTAAAAAATTTTTTTGAACTTCAGCGTTGGTTTGAGGCAGAGGTGGGGGTTATTTTGTTTGTTTTGAGGTTTTGTTGTTGTCGTTGCATTGTTGGCTCTGACTAAACAGGACGTAATCTTCTGATAAATTTGACTTTGAGTTTGGTGGCTTCCAGCTCTCCGTGCTCCTGTGGTCTGGCTGTTCGTGCTAGCACTGACTCATTCCCTTGAGGGTAAATGGGTCTCTCGGAGGCACCCTGCAGCCCTCCGCTTGCATCCTGCCTGCGAAAGGCAGGTAAAGAGGCAGCCACAGCTAGTTTGCTTGCCAGCAGTCCAGAGAGTTATTTCATGGTGTTCCTGCATACAAACACGTGCAGATAGTTATTGCCAGGGATGATACTGGCTGTTCGGATGCTGCCTAGTTGAACTGGACCCACTATTTAATTTTTTTGGGGGAGGGGAGGAATAAAAATTTAATTAAGCCTAAGACCAGTTGAAAAGTTTCCACAAAAGTGATCTGAAAATCAACTTGTAGGAAAGTAGCTCTTCTAAAACAAAGCAGTTCCTCTACAGTTCTTGAGATTCAAACATGCCAGAATGAATTAAAAAAAAAAGAAAAAAAAATTCCATATAATCTAGTTGTAAAGAATAAGTTTCAATGAATCTTGTAAGAGAGTACCTACTTTAAAAAGGGATTTCTACTGTGAAAATGGTGGCCAAAGCACTGCTTCAGGTTCTTGAATAATTTTTGTTAGCAATAGGGTCTCCTAGACAAACAGTCAATATTTTTATGATTTAAAAATGGGAGATGGTATATGTACCAACAAATATCAGCACGTGGTAGCAATAATCAGAGAAGCGGAAAGCTTGGAAATAAACAAACACGCTGTCTCTGTTGGCACAGGGATAACCCTGGAGACTGCCAAGGCCAGAGCCTGCAAAAAGAAGAAAGTATAATTAATTGTCCTTAAATGAACCTTCCAAGCAAAAATAACCCTTTTAAAGTAAACTCTCAGCTCTGCATCTTTTATAATAAAGCTTTTCCATGTGCCAAAGTTTTTTTAATCTTCTGTAATGTCCTTGTATATAACGTTCCTGTGTATGTTTAGTGTGAGGAATTAGCATACGGAGAATGACTGCGTTGGACATCTGTTTCGCTCTCGCTCTTTGCTTCTCTAGCAATAATACTAAATTCTTTCTCAAAATGGCTGAGCAGTAATGTTTTAGAACAAAGTCTTGGTGGTGTCTGAGGGTCACTCAGCAGTTACCTGTATCGGATTGTTTCCCCGTTTGTTTTTTTTAAGAGGCTTTCTTTTCTTTCCAGTGGTGCCTGTGTGGATGTAACATTGATTTTTCCCGTGGCAAGAAAGCAGAAAAGTGTTATTTCCCCTCCCACCCTCCCCAAAAGTTCTGTGCTGATGAACCTGTATCGCTGATAGAACGCTAAAACTTCGTTTCCCTGAAAGAAGCACTAACTTTCCCTGTGTCAGTGTAATTCCCAGTGGTTACTGACTTCAGGGCGACTTGCAGATGTCTGGGACCTGGAGCATGCGGGAGCAACAGAAGCGTTATCAGTATGTGACACAAGTTTGGAGTGATCCTGTTCGCCAAGTGTAATTCATGTCAAAATTTCAGAGAAGAGTACAGAATGATTGTTGTAATTTACGTAATAAAGTACACATAACGTGCCTCCTCATAGTACAGGGGTGGCAGAACCATTACTCATCGGAATCAGACTTCAGGTACAATTTCCATTAAAGTTCAGGAGAAATTTGGAAGCAGTTCCTTGAGGTCTGGTTTTCTCCCTTAGTGAAGGTAAACTTTAAAGAACTGCAAAATGGAGAAATAACGTCAGAGTTAAGAATCACAGGCAGGAATTTAACCTCATCTTGGGAAGCATTGAGCATAGATCCAAAGTAAATGTATACAAAGCTATTTTGAGTGGATGGGAGAAGCCTGGGAGTGATTAACGCTGAGATTTTTGAGGACTGACAATTGACAGCGTATTTGCATGCAACTGAATATGAATTTGAAAAGAAACAAGTACACTAAAGGCAGAATATGCCACCTGCTGTGTATGTAGCTTAAAAAAAAGTATGTCTGGGATTTTTTTTTTCTGTCTGGAATATTCCCCTCAGCCTTGAACATCAACTTATTCCTGAGAGTGACAAATTAAAGTATTGAGAGTAACTACAAGTGACAGCAGATTCTCCACTTTTGAGCAAAGATTTACAATATCTAAATACATTTAGCTTCTGGACCTGTAACTGCGAATGGAGCTGTGAAAGGGAGAGCACCTCGGAGGGAAGGACGTGTGCACCAAGAGTAACAGAATGAGATTAAACCAAAAGAATAATTTACTTTGAGTATTCGAAGAAATCTTATTGCAGACCTGTGGGGTTGTGGAATTGTGTCCCAGAGGAAATGGTGGAAACGCTGTTGCCCGAGTCATTTTAATTTAGACAGGACGAAATAATTGACTATCTTCTATAGAGGGGGAAAAAAGTACTGCACTCTCTGAGAGAGCAAATTGAATAATCCACTGCAGGCTTTTTTTTTCCTCTAAATTTCTAACTTTCTTATAATGCTGTTGAAGAGGGAGAGGAGGAGGAGGAATACTGAGGGAGAAAAAAAAGAGAATGTTGTATTTAGCATGTAATATGTTATGTTAACACATGCTAATGCTTCTCAACTGTTTTTCATTCATCTGATTAAATATTTGTGGCATATCTGTTAAACACCAGCAGCATTATGGTGAAGTCAAGATTGCACGACTGCACCATGTCCCTCTCCAAATTTCTCCTGCTTTCCGCTCATCTGTGTTCAGACTTGATCTAACCTGGGGGCAAATAGTAGGCATGGTGGTGTTAGGTTGATGGTTGGACTTGATGATCTCAGAGGTCCTTTCCAACCTGAGTGATTCTGTGATTCAAATAAGGAGTGGTGCGGTAGTTAAACAAACAAACCCCCACCTACAAGCGTCGCGGGTGGTTACTGCACGTAACGTACAAAGCAGGAGGAGAATTAGGCATCTGATGTCTTATTTCTGCATCAAAGTTCCCGAATGATTCTGGGTGAGTTGTTCAAGCCAGGGTTTGGCAGGGGAACCCTAGGTCTTACTCCGGGGGGGGCCTGAGCTGAGGCCCCAGTGCTGCTGTTTCCCATGTGTTGTGGGATTGATGCAGATTCCTGAGGACCCTGAAAATCCCTGGGTGCTCAAGATGAGGAACATGGAGTTACCATGGCTATTTTCACGTAATCCTTTGAGCCCCTAAAACGAGAAGCTTTGAACGCAGTCCTGTGAGGTGGGGTGGTGAGCGAGCGCACCTGCGGATGTTTGTGAAGGAACAGAAATCCTATAGCTGTAGAGAAATTCAAGAGGAAATTAATAATTCTCTCTGTGGCGATCAGTTTGCATTGCATGCAGTAAATAATGTATGGGGCCGTGAAGCTAACAATAAGCATAAACCAAAATATTGAATAGCTGCACATTCAGTAAGTGCCATCCATCTTTTGCATGGAACAACAAAAGGTCCCATGGCAGAAAAGAGTATCTGATCGGGTAATTCTTTTTAAAGTCAGATCTACAAGAAGGGTTTTGTGGACAACCTTCTGCTAGGGCAATTAATACCCTTTAGAAAGGTTGATTTTTGTTTTGGTTTTTTAAATTTATTTAATTAATGTTAACAATATTACTCTTTCCTTAGCCTCCCCTTGTGATAGGGAAGCCCACCACCAGTAAAACCTGTGCAGTAATTTGGGGGCTTCTCTTTTTGACTGCATAAGCGTACCGGTGTTGCCTTTTATCTGCTCCTTTGCGATCATGAGCTGCTCTGCGTAACTGTGCAATACTTACCTCATTTTTTTAATTCTTTTTTTTTAATTTTTTTTTTTGTACAACATCATCCCAGAATCAGTAAAGTAGGTATACAAGCAAAAGTTTGGACACTTGGGCAGAGTGAGCTGGGCAAACAACTACTCTGCAAGGTGATCGTGCAGGTTTGTGAGGCGTAATATCGTGGCTTAGGCTTGACCTGCAAGCAGACAGTTGGGCTGGAATGAATTGGGATTTGAGGTTTTCTGATTGTTTGTTTATAGATGTTAACTACATGATACTTCATAGTGCCCTCATATTTTCTGGTGGAATCAAAATCAGCATCATGTATGCAATTAAAGCCATCATCTGCTTTGTTCACTCAAACTGAAATAGCAGAAAACTGGGGAGGAAAGAGTGATGTAGCAATTAAATTGAATAGTTGATTATTTGAATCCCATTAAAGAAAAAACAGACTGTGTTTATCAGTCAACTTGAGGGAATTCATGTCTTCTGAAAATTAACTTCAATTGTATTATTTTGTTATTGTTCTCAGTATTTACGTTATTGCAGTGTTAGAGAACAAATGATGGGCTTCTTGAAAACTTTCTCCCTTTTCTTTATACTCTCAGGATTCTAATTTCCCTTACTCTGCTCTTTCCTTTTGCAAGCCCTATATAGTGGTCATTCATTCCTCCTGCATCCAGTGTTTCCTGTAATGCCCACCAGTGGTCTTAGGTGATGTTCTAGGAATTAGCTGTGGCGCAGCAGCAGGTATGTGTGCTTGCGTGCTCCCAACATGTGCCTAATAAATATGTAGATCAGTTCCTGTTCTGAGGCTGTAAGGGTGAGTGGATTTATTTAAGAATCCTCTCCAAATTCTCCTCTTCACTGCAAAAATTCTCTACTAAAAGAGTAAGAAGGTAAGAAAAAAAATTAGCAATTCAAAATGTTTTAGCAGAGCTTTTTCTAAGAGATTTTTTTGCTTAGTCTTCTGTCTCGAAAGCTAAATGTCATACGTGTTTGATAGATTGAAGACAGCACTGTGGTGCTTTATGCTGTACTGCTAGAACAAGGAGGGAAGCCCTACTGAGGAGGATCTTCTGGGGCCATCGGGCTGCCACCAGCTCGTGGGTTTTGCTTTCCCGAGGTGGGTACTGAAGCTCACCCCAAGCAGCCACGAGCTCATTGCAGGTGTGCAAGCTGCTATGTGTTGAAGCACCTTCAGCTGAGAATGCTCACCAAGGATCATGATGTTGTGGGAGAAGTTTGTGGCAGGTCACAAGGCGGCTGGGGTTAATAAATTTGCTCTTTGCTGCTGTGGGTTTAGATTCTACCGGCGTCTAATTCATGCCAGATGGAAAACCTGTCATTTTTCAGGGTATCTGTGTCAGAATGGTGATTTAGTTAATTGTTCAGAAATAGACGGCACTTAGAATCTTTTTATGGGAACTCAGGACAAAACAGAAGCCTTGAAACTTTAATAGTGGTTTATTGATAGCACCTGTCCATAGGACACAGTAATGAAATAGCACAAAGTCAGGGGAGCAGGAATCACTTATTCAAGCTGATTTTCTTTTCTTGTAGAACTTGACCTTGACTCTGTCTGCTTCCTTCTTTCTACTTTAATATTTTAAAAAGAAAGTAGATGAAGATGAATTATTTGGTTTATTGAATACTGTTCCCCAGGATACCTCTCTTCAGATAATAACTTTGATTCCGAACATATTAAGGAGAAGGAAAATGTTTACATTGCCATTTTATAGCAAGGCAAACTGAGTACAAGAACATTATCTTGTAATATATGTATAATTACACAAGGGAAATGATTTAAAAAAATGTATTTCAGATAAATGTGAATCAAGCTCTTCCCCTCCCCCAATCTTTTATGATACTTTACTGTTAATTAATCTTTTAGAAATACATTGCAGCCCTCTGCACTCTTTAGTTTTCCAGGAGAATCGAAGAGCTCTGACTCACCATTTTTACATCTTGTAATCTCACAGGTGAAAATGAAACCTTGCCCTTTTCAGCTAACTTTAGCTTTCCTTGATGACAAAGCAGCCTATTGAATGTTGTACTGAAATCATGCAAATTGCCAGAGAAGCACGCTCCCTTCAAAATACTCATACTCGCAGGAATTTCTGCTTTGTGTGATACTCAGGCAGGGAATAGATGAATACTTTGTAATGCTTAGATTGGGGATTTGGGGTTTGGAGGCTCAGGTCTTCTGTTCCAAGCTCTGTCTCCATCTTGTTTCATAACCATGGGCAAGTTAATTTTTCCGTGCCTCAATTAAGTCTATTGTAAATGGCCTATATGTTTCTTTTCTATCTCACAGGAGTCTGGGGAAGCTTAATTAGCACTTGTGAAATACTTTGAGATCTCCTGATGAAAGACAATGTGAGAGCAGTGTGTTTTCAAACTCACTCCCAATATTCTCAAATGATACCTTCTCTAGAAGGTTTGATAAGATCTTGACTGTCATCCATGAACACACATTGAATGAAATCAGTAGAGCTACTTATTTTTTTACCTTCTGAAAGCTGCTTATAAATACTAAGTGGTGAAGAGTTCTTCCTCGCAGGAAGAGATACCTGTCCTCTACTGAACAGTTGAAATGAGAACTGGTGGTGACACCACCGTCTGTAAGAAAAACTTGCCAGAATTTAGATACTGAGGCTTGTGTCTTGTAAAACTTGTTGTTGAATGTGGTAGTTTTGCATCTTAAACTCTTCTGCCCTTGTTGCTTGTTGTAGCCAAAGTATAGGGGTCAGAGTTAGAAATGAAGCTGTTTTCATTGTAGAGCCCTATGTGCAAGATAGGCAAGGTAAATAATGGTTCAATGTGGGACTGTTGGGAGAAGGTGACTGCAATTATCTTTGGGGAGCTCCTTTGGGTCAGGGACTGTGTGCAACCCCTTTAACAGGGAGGATTGAAGAGGTTTACTGGAGGATGTGGATGTCTTGCTCTCCCAGAATGAGTTTTGTGCTTCGTCAGGCAAAAGCAAACTCCTGTAAGTGAGCCCCTGACCCTGGTGTGTGCCCGTGTGTGTGCCCGTGCTCCTTGTCTCTCTGCAGCTCGTCAGGCTTGTGCTACAAACAGCCTCGGGGGAGCCTTGTGTGTTGGAACAGCACCTGAGTGAGCAGCGGTACAGTCGTGTTGCTTCTGCAAAGTAGATGCCTGGGGATGTCTCCATCACAAGTGGATTCTGGAACCTGCCTTTTCAGAGGGTGCTTTGTGGCAGGTGATGGATGCATGAGGCAGGGCAGACGCTGATTTTCACACAGTTGACAAGTATTCTTTTTAAGAAAGATGGTGTGATAGTAAATATACAAATGCTGAGAAGTGAAAGAGGTTTCGTGGTTTGGTTTGTTTTTGGTTTTTTTTTTGTAATTTGAGTGGTTGCTCAAGATTGATTTCGAGGTGAGACTGTCTTTTCCACTTGTGACTGATTTGTCTCTACTACAACATATGCATGAAGTTGAATGCATTTCTTCTGGGCACTTATAGTGGGCTGAGGTCATTCTTTTTCATTTTGTCATACAATGACAAGCCTGTGAGTGAAGTACAATGCTATTCAGATATGCTGTTGGGTTTTCCTCCTGAGCAAGCAAAGCATTTAATCTGACTTCTGAACCTCTCTCCCCAAAACCCCTTGCCCCCTAACCCAGCAAGAAGTAGCTCCGCTTATCTTTATCACATATGTTTTACGTGAACAGTGTGGATGCCTTCAATTTTAAATGGCATAAAATAGTACTTCCTGCATTCTTGACCTGTAGTTGCTCAAGTATCCGTAGAGAGCTATGCGAGTGTTCTGTTAAATGGCATTGATGTTGGGATTGAGTTCCGGAGTGTCTGAGGTGAGGCAGGATCTCTGGAGATGGTCTAGTCCAACCCTTTGCTCCATGCAGGGTCACCACCTCCAGAGCAGGTTGCTCAGGGCTGAGTCCAGATGGGTTTTGAATATATGTAAGGGTAGAGACTCACAGCCTCTCTGAGCAACCTGTTTCAGCGTTTGATCGTCTTTGCAGTAGAAAAGCTTTATTTTCATGTTTAAATGGAATTTCTTGTATTTCAATCCATTCCCATTGCCTCCTGTCCTTTTGCTGGATGCCACTGAGAAGGATCTGACTCAATGCTCTTTATTCCTTCCCATCAGGCATGTATAGACATTGATAAGATCCCCATGAGCCTTCTCAAGGCAGAGCTGTTCCAGCTCGCTCAGCCTCTCCTTGCATGTTGGATGCTCCAATCCCCCAACCATCTTCATGGCCCTTTGCTGCGTTTGCACCGGTCCCTCTGGGTCTGTCTTGTAATGCCTGTACCTGCTCATGCATGTTTTAACTCTCTCTGCACAGGCCAGTGCAACCCCAATGCAATACCTGTCTGACTTACGTATTTTGTCTGGGTACTTGTATACACATATATTTTAGGATTTTATTTGGAGCTAGCTGGTGCGTAGGCCAGGATTTCCCAGGTGGTTCTTGTTTGATTAAATTTTGGTGTGCGCTTCATCAAATATTTGACTCTGCTGAATAAATTGGTATATTATGTTAGCTCATCCTGATTTACAGTCTCAGGGCTGTCCACTAGGTACAGAAAGGTAATAATCAGTGTGTCACTTGCTGTTATATTTTCATTTAAGGAAAAACGTATTCATTTTTTTAAGACAATATACAAGAGGGAAGAGAGATTTGTAGGTGAAATACTGATTTATCTCATGTTTTCTGCTAGAAGCTGAGACTTTTTTTTTAAAGGCATCTTGAACAATTTGGGCTGAGAAGGGGATCTGATCAGTGTTTATAAATATCTAAACTGTGGGGGACAATTGGACGAGGCCAAACTCTTTTCAGTGGTGGGTAGTGAGAGAACAAGGGGCAGTGACCAAAAACTGGAACGCAGGAAGTTCAGCTCAAACATGAGAAAGAACTTCTTCACGGTGAGGGTGACAGAGCCCTGGGACAGGCTGCCCAGACAGGTTTTGGAGTCTCCTCTGGAAATGTTCAAGACCCATCTGATGCCATCCTGTGCAGCCTAGTGTAGGGCACCTGCTTTGGTAAGGGGGTTGGACTGGATGATCTCTAGAGGTCCCTTCCAACCCCTACCAATCTGTGATTCTGTGATTTTGGTGACCTGAAAGGGCTGCTAGGACTCGGACCTCCTTAAAGTCTGGTGGTATTCCTGCTGTCCAAGTGGCTTGGCTCTGTAGAACTGAAGTGTGTCCAAATTCTGTAAATCAGACAACAGAGACAATTTATTCTCTTTTATGGTATGTTGAAGGAGTTGAGGCTGTTCATGGTTTGATTTCTTCACTAAACCTTTTTACTGGAAGTGGTGATACAAAACAATGTTCCTCCAAGACTGTAGGAAAACCCTTTTTCTGCCAACACTGTATTGTAAACTTATTTTTGCATTTGTTTGCATCTTAAACAAAATGGCATAGCAGTTGTCTTAGGAAAAAGAGGAAGGCTGTTTCATTGTTGGAATTAAACATGACTAGAGAAAGCTCTCTGCAGAAGACTATTTCCACACCGTGTTGTGGATATGGGCTGTCTGCCCAAATCCATCCCGGCTTTATCTGGCTTGTGGTTGTTTGCTCCTGGACGTTCATGCGTGGCTCCGTTGGTACTTACAGTTCCCGCTGCAGGATTGGGAGTACTGCTGCTCTGCGCTCGGACCAGTCCTATTAAACCTAATGATTTGTGAAATGTGGCTCTGACTACCTGCTTGCAGGAGTCTGTAAATGGCAAGTAGTCTTGGAAACCTGTTTAATAGTATTTTAAACACATGTATTAAACAGGGTAAGAGAGCTCCTCAGGGCAGGCCAGGCTTCTCTCTGCTCTAAGCTCCTGCTGCGTCAGTGTGGAAAGGCGTAGGCAATTTATGCAGACTTTTACACGCAACACAGGATCAATAGACTCTTCTTCCCTGAGTCTGAATGAACTCCTGGTTTATGATGATTCTTGTCTGGATCAGCTGATTGCTGAGGGGTTATAGACTCCTCTCTGGCTGTAGAGAGGCTTTGGTTGGTATCTTAGTGCTTACAAGGTAACAGCCTCCACCAGACCAGAGTCAGCCTTAGTAGCATCCTCCATCATTTTTCTTTCATCGGAAGACATGAGACTTCTCAGATGATGGATGTTTCCCTGTCATAATGCCCCATCTTCTACTCAAAACTGAAGAACTCCACATCATTAGCCTTAACCATGGGGATTTCATACCAATCTGGGCAGAGAAGGGAACAAATCCCCTGTGTTGGTGTAAGATGTGATCCTAGCTAGCATAAAGATCTATAAATGTGTATCTGTAAACTGCTCCTTCCCTATGGCCCATCACACCTGACTTCGGCAGTGGGTAATCTATTAATACAGGGCTATAGGGGTGGATAGCGGACCTCCTGCATTAAACTTAGTTTGATTTTATAGCACTGATCTCTTACGGACTCGCACAACTGAGCCTGGTTGTACTTGGAGCTACCTGTAAGGTGGCTGGGCAAGCTGCTTGGTGTGGCCTTCACCACAGGGGAACCAGCTGGGTTGCAAAATATTGAGCTCAACAGTCTGTTAACATAGCTGCAGCACTTGGAGATGGGGCAAACTGGCTTCAGTTTGGGTCAACTTGACCAAGCGAGTTTTCCCTCTGTGTGAGAAAACCCAGGAATGCTCATGTAATGTTATCCTTACATTAAATTATCAGTTATATTGGCCATTAGACTTGTATAGGAGTGATAAAAGGGAAGGGCAGTAGCAAAGAGGTGCAAGTTGTCAAGTGCAAGGGAACTTGAGAAGCTCAGGAGGAGGAAGGAGCGAGCAAGGCAAGCCATGAGAGAGAAGTGGGCTCGGGAACTATACAAGTGGGTATAAAAAAGGGGTTGTGTGCCTCTTAGAGCATCCCAGGCCATACTCTGCTCTGCGTGCCTTCCCATGGGATCTGTTACCAGCTGGGGGAAGGTGAGGGTTTCTTAACCCTTAAACTGTGGGAGGACCTGAGCTACTGTTATTTTGCTTGGTGACTTGCTGTTCCACAGGTGATTTAAGAGTGCTCTCTGCAAAGACTTACACTTCAAGAAACATTTTTTCCAGACTTGAAAGAAAATTCCTTTCCTCAGTGGAAGATAGGAGGGGAAAACAAAGGTAGTGCTGAGTAAGTCTTTTCTGAACACATGTGGAAAGCTGCTCTGGTTTTGTACCTTCTGTTTTGAGCACTGTTTGGGTGGGAGGCACATGTCAGTCACACTGATAAATGGCTCAAGACTGAATCACTTTGCAAAGCTGCTCCAGGGAGCCCTCAGATGTGCTCATTGGTAAGAGGAAGGAGGCAGAAAGAAAACTAGGGGGTTGTAAAAATGAGAGGAGTAGGGTAAGAATGGGAGGAAAATGCAACGTAGGGGGATGTTTTGGCTCAGCTGAGAACTGGTAACTCTTATTCCTGATTTTTCTGTGACTCTGGGTATTCTGAGTTGTTATTTGGAGAAAGCAGAATTCCCTTGGTCCCTGCTTCTAGGACAAGTGCATCAGACGTGACCATCTCAACAGCCCTCCTGGGCTCACTTTTCCCTGTCCTCCAGTCCCTCCCCTACCTGAAGCTGTAACCTCCATCCTGGTTCAGATGAATCCTGGTCAGGATGGCAAATCTGCTGGCAGAGATGCTCTTGTTTGCTCTGTCAGATGGGTGCTGCCTCTTGCTCACAGCCCTCAGCGGGCCCTGGGAGTGTAAGAATCAAAGCTCTGCCTGGGACACCAGCCATGCATCTGGGTGTTTAACGTAACCTCGACCAATATTTCTGCCCGTTCAGATGCTGAAATCTCGTCATGACAGTGTTCTTGAAAACTAAATGCTGAAAAGGAGCTGTGATACCAGGGAATTACCAAAGGCTGTTAAAGTGCCTTCTCCTAAGTTGGTGTTGCAGGGTTCTAGTTGCAAAACCCCTTAAGATAGTTGTTTGGTGCTTCCCCCCCCCACCCCCGTTGTCTTAACGTGGAATCCAGAGAGGCACTGACTTGTTTAATGTTCCTGCTTGTAATTTTCCGCCCTTGAATTATAACTAAATCTGTTTAAAAAAAAATTGGCTCTTAAATAAGTATATCCTTCTTTGTTTCATATCTGCTCTGAAGAATTTTAACAACTAACCAGGATTTCTTGCACAGAACTGAATTCCCTTAGACATGTGGTGATGGTAGCAATTTGGTTAATTAACTAGAAACTTTGGAGGGGGGCAGGTAAGACAGGAAAAATCTGATGGTTTTCACTTTATTCTTGGTGCACAGCTTCATTTTTCTGTCAGAAACTTTTCCAGTTTTATATTATAGGTGGCTGAAGTTGAAATTTAAATTGAGCTTGTTTTACTGATGAGAAAAATCTTGATCAATACTCAATAAATACTTGTTGAGAAGCTTTCTTCAGCAGAGAATGTGGCAACTTTTTTGCTTCAATTCAGAGCAGAACATTACTTTGCACTGAACAATTAAAATCTATTGATTTTTAACTTGGAGGTATTAAAGTAAGGATGTTAATGTCAACTTCTAAATTGCTTTCCCTTAGCGCTGGTTTGTCACACAGATAAAACCTTGCATATATAGCTGACTACTTTTTTTTTTCCCCAGCACCTTCCTCCAAATCTCTTGTGGTGTCTGTGCTTCGCTGTAGATACGCACAGGCTGCTGCTTGTCAGAATTACTATGGCACGTCTGTTTGCATATGCAGAAATATTTCTGAATTTGATCGTGAGAGAAGTGCTTCTGTGAAGCCTCTGCTGGCTTTGGGGATATGAGGAACTTTGAAAGTAAGTTCTGTCTTGTTTCTCCACGTGCGTCCCATCCCTGTCACACATTTTCTGTTGCAGTAAAAAAAAAAATACAAAATTGTAAATTTTATCCCAAATCAAGGATTGAGTCAAACGATGCTGTGGGGTTTCCCTTTGAATTAAAGGATATTAATCTGCACAAGCTAGTGATCCCTGCTGAGCAAACGAAGCTGGGAGTAACACCCCCTGATCCACACAGCCACATGACCTTCTGCAAACACGTTCTTTCACAGCCTCAAAGTAAGAAACTACGTGAACGATGTTTTGGATTTGGGGTTGACTTCCCCCCTCTCCGTCATTTCTGGCATTTAAAGCTTAAAATAACGTACCTGCTTATAATTTGAACAGTCTGCGCTCGTGTATTTTGACTCTTAGCACTGCAGGGTGTTCTGCATCTTCATTTTGTACCCACAAAGGTTCGAGAGAGTGTGCATACGTTGGTGCACATAGTCCAAAGCAGAAGAGGGGAGGGAGGCTTCTGGGGACATCTTGAAGAGAATTCTTTAATTCTAACAAAGCTGGAAAGTTGATTAGCAATCCCTTAAGTAAATGCTGTGATTTTGTTTTGGATTTCTTTGCTAATAATTATTAAAGGTAAATTACAAACTTTCCACACAGTCTTTATTTTGCTGTAATTTACATATATGGGCTAAAGTGTCTTTTCAGATATGGTAATTTCCAGTAAAGAAATTCCAGCTTAAGAAAAGACTTTGGTGGGAAGAGTTGCTAGAATGGTAGATTGAAAAAAGAAAATCTGTGTTTCTGGTCTATCTTGCTTTCATTGATGCTGCTCACAAATTAAAACATAAGCAGCTGAATTTTGGATAGGACTGCAGCCATGCAGAGTAGACATGAAGGAGTTCTTTGAATTTATTTAAAGGTTTGCGTATTAACAACTGAGCAGCTGTGCTCAAGGGTCTGCTTCAGAGCCCATGAAAATACATGGAAAAGCTCCTGTTGACTTCTTGGAGCTGACCCACAACCACTCCCTACTTGCAGCTGCTTTGAAACAGATGAGTCCCGGCAATTTTTAAGCCATCTTTCTTCTCCTGTGAGCATGATATCTCTGTTTGCAGACCTCAGACAGGATTATTACCAACAGTTCAGCTGATAGACCAAGCACTTCTAGGAGGTGAAGGTGCTTAGTTCAAATTCCAACAGGGACAGAGACCTTATGCCGCTTTGATTGTGAATCCGCACACTCTGTCAATATTTGGTGGTTCCACTTCTCATCTGTTGGAATATTGCCCGTCTCGGAAAAGCAAACATTTGCTCTTCCCTTGTTTCAATATTGGGCTGTGAGAGGAAGGTGGTGATTACTGCTTCATACCAAGTGCCTGAAATAAATGCATCCTAACTCCTGCTGTTGTTTTTTTTTTTTAAATGCCAACTTGTTTTTCTGCTTGGATTGCTGAAAATAATGTGTGTGTGTGTAACTGCTCTGTAACATATGCAGATGGAGGCCCTGACTAACTGCGAGGTTTTGGGAGTAACTTGGCCCAGTATTGAAAGGATTAATCATATATGTGAAGTAATGCACATAGTTTTGCTTTTGCTGAACTTAAAGCTTATCTGGCACCTACAGTATTATCTTTGGGCTAATGTTCAGAAATAAAAAATAGTCAATAACGATTGCCAGCTACTCTGGCAAGGACCCAATTATCCCATTCTGTTGCCATCCCTCTATGCACATGTCAATAAATAATCACTCGGCCATGATCCTAATCAACTCACTCTGATTAAACACGTGTGTGCTGAAAGCTTCTAAACTTTAAGTGGTAGCAAACATCAAAATGCCTTTAGTCATTTGTATTTCGATCTGTTAAAATACCTATTGAGGTCTGAAGTTGTTTGATTACGCTTAATGTACGCTATGGAAAATCAGTTACACACTGCATGGACTGATCCAAACTGACGCAGGGATACCCATGTGCTGTGCAAACAGTGTAATAGCTCTCGGAAAGGGTCTCGGGGTGGGATAATGGGATGCTGTGCCGCAAGGACCTGCGTTTCTGTCTGTTTTGGAGCAGTTCAACTTCGAAAGTTGTACAAAGTGACTTTAATTGTTCTTGTTCGCGAGGAGATTTATAAGAAGCTGTTCTGCGTGCGAATTATGCATCCTCAAGATTTTAAGATAAACCCAAGATTAAAAGAATTAATTTATAAACTGTAGATACAGTTAGTAGTAGACGTTGATAGCAATGTTTCAAGGCTGTGGGGTGGTTTTAGTGGCAGTTGTGAAGGCAGCGTGTTCCCAGCACTGCCTGCGGATTCTCCAGCCCACAACCGCGCTGTGCTCGAAAATAACGATCGCTCCAGCACTTTGGTCCATATCGGAGCTACAGTAGGCAGCATCAAATTGGCTCTCGGGCTCTGGAAGAGGGAGCAGCTGTCGCTGTGTGACTTCAAAGCAAAGGTGGTATTTGTGTTCCTCATGTGCCTGCCCTGTACTGCAGGAAAACAGTTGTGGAGAAAACAGTAGCGAAAATAGCGTGAGAGTTTTTAGGGGCCCCTTGCGCTGTTAGTGGGTTCACCGCTGCCATAAGTGTCACGTTATGATGTCAAGTATTGTGGGATGCATCTTTAATTTTGATGACACATTTTTCCTTTTCAGCTTTCAAAAGCAGATGTCCTTTTAGTTCAGGAGTTAAAGTGTGGATGTTGGAAGAGCTGCTGGAGTAAGAGATTGAGGCTTTGTAGGCAGAGAATGTAGTTTGCCAGAAGCACAATTTAATGTTAAATGTAAATGTAGGGCTGCAGCTGGCATCCTCAGGTTTTAAGCATGTGGATTCAAGCTGCTGCTGTGATGGTTTTGAATTGTCTTCTAGTGTGGAAAAGCTGAAGCTGTGCAAATTGGACCTTGGGTTTTCCTTTTTGTTTTGAGAACAGATTGCTCATTTAATAACTGACAGCATTTTGCACTGAAAAAAACCTCCAAAACCAAGTTCTCACGAAGTTACAGGTGCAAGGTGCCTAGCCTGCGACAGATTTTTCTTGTCTTACTGCTTTGTTTACCTGATTCCAGCTATGCTGTATTTCATGCATCAGTAATCATTTAATTTGTAATGATCCTGCACTTTCATGAACTTCCTGTTCCTGAAAAGAAAGTGCTGCTTTCTCTTTATCCTCCCAGAAAAAAATAAATGGGCTAAATAGTAATATTCTACCTCTTTACATTTGGTTCCTTCAGTCGGATGTGTCATTATTTTTCAGTCCTTGCTTCAAATCGTTGCTTTGCGGTGTCAGTGAAGGTTCACCCCTCTCCTGTCTGCATTTTAGTACAGTATGAGTTATAACACCATTGATTTTGTAAACCTTTCCTTGGGTTGAATAAAAATGTTGAATATAGTATTTTAATTTGACAATGTCTTGAATGTAGTAAAATCTTTCTGTGCTGCATTAAAACCTTAGCAGTTCATATTTATTTTGCTGCCTTTCCTGGTGTTTATATAAATGAGTACATCCATGTAAATCAATTATTTGAGTTTCTGTAATGTACGAACTACCATGGTTTAAAATCAGAGCGGGGGAGAAACATGATAAAGTTTCTTTTGCTGACTTTCTAGGCTAACACCCTTGGATCTACGTTGTGCTGTTATTTCGGAGATCGTTTGCTCCAATATATAGGTGTGCTTAGACCCTGATCTCAATTTTAAGGTAGTTTGACTCTTAATAAGATCAGCCTGCTTGACTTCAATAGGAATGAACTTGAATATATAAATTTTATGCAAATAAAGTAGTATTTATTGAATAGTTCTCTCAGATCTTTCTGCGTATAGGGCTTCCTCTGCTCCCTTTTGGGACTTCCCTAGTTCTTTCTCTCAAGTCATCTGGAGCTCCTGCCTGTGGTAGAATTTGAGGATAATTGGGCATAATCCGTCTATTTCCAGATGCTCTGCAGAGCAATAAGATCAATAGGTTTAACTGAGCCGCAAGACTTGTTCATATATATTATGCACACAAAATGAGCATCACCTTAGAGCTTCTCAGATACATTAAACGTGTGGTGAAAGTGCTGTTCAAGTAGCGTGTCTGTGCACGGTCAACCCAGCGGGCCTGTGGCACTGTGGATGTGCTGTTTGTGCACAGCACTGCCCAGGCTGTGACACACTTACCCACTCCTCTGTGAAACCCTGTAAAGTCAACTTCCATAAAACTTGCACTACTGTTCTGAGAGAACTTTGGAAGGAACCATGTGATGGACCTGTATGAAGGAACCATATTTCAGCATCTTTTTGCACTGGAGGCACAGCTGAACTCCATCAAGAAAGAAAGAATGCTTTTAAAATATATAATCTTTGAAAGAGCATTGCATTTTCTGTGCCTGAAGTCTGAGAACTGGTGTATGAGTTTGGCTTCATCACAGGGCACAGCTGTTTCCCCTCTTCTACAAGGGATGTGTAAGGACACAGATGTCCCATGACAAGAATTAATTCCTTAATACACCAAGAACCTAGTTACTGCTGTGTCACTTCTATAGTGAAGAACTTTATATATAACAGAATTTGAGAAAAATAATTTCTACAAGTAATTTTTATGGAAGAGGTTAGAGGGAGTTTGTTTTTGTGTNAAAGAACTTACTTTCCTCAAATTCTGTTATATGTAAGTTCTATAAGTAATTTTTATGGAAGAAGTTAGAGGGAGTTTGTTTTTGTGTTAATTCCCTGAAAACAGTTTAGTAATCAACAGGAGTTGTTATCAAATTAAGGTTGCATTTGGTTAAGTAAGATGGTAAATGGCTCTTGAAGTCCTCTTTATGCTTTGTGAAAGCATGAAGCATCTTCATATATGGTCTTTCAGATCCTGAATTTTTCAAGCTAGTGACTCTTTCTGACAGCCGTGTTTGGGATATTCACTGGCCGTCCTATGAGACCAGGGAAATCTTGTCAACTGCAGTGATTTGTCCAATCTAAATAGGTAGAGGCCACCCTAAAAGGGATTCGTCTGTGTGACAAAGTGTGTGTCCAGAGGGTTAGGTACAAAATATTCAGGAAACTTAACTTGTATTATTTTAGAGTGAGGTAACAGTGGTTGTTGCTACTGGACATGGAAAATTGCATAATTTGAGTATACTGTGCGCCAAAGGAAACTAGATGGTGCTGTAGATGACATGATCAATAGAAAAAGAAATATGAGCAGATCAATAATTTCAGATGGCTCTTCTGATTCAGAGAGAGGCACAGCATTGATTTGCAAAATAAGAGTATGGATGCAGCAGTTAAAATACGCTGTGTGTACACGCATTAGATAATAAAATAATGTGAAACGCCCTCAGCCTCAATCAAAGGCAGATAGTAAATCATCAAGCAGTAGCACGTCTCCCCTCTGAAGCAGGAGGCTCGGAAGCATGCAAATGAACATGGGAGCCACGCAGAATGAACTGTCTGTGAGAGAGAAAATCAAAACCCAAAGATGTTCTGCACCAATCAGGGAGATGAACAGTCCCTGCTCCACGTTGTGTAGTTGTCCCGCACGACACTGTGTGAGAATTAAGTGCTAGAGGATCGCAGCAAAGCAAAAAGCCAGCGCCTGATTTGGTTTTCTACGGTGGACAAAAAAAAAAAGCCTTAGCAAGCAAATTCAGGGAACTGTTTTGGGAAAAACTTCAATATGTAAAATCAGAAAAATTCAGCTTTCTTTCCTGATGTATCCTGCTTCTTGCCACCATGTCCAGAGAGAAGAGCTGACTATAACTGGGGCTCATTGATGTGCCTACTTGTTTTGTTCTTGGCTTGATTCTGTTTATAGCCAAGGTGGTGCCCTCTCTCCTGTCCCGAGTTCTCTAAACGGGTACCGGTGTTATGGGGGCAGAGGCTGCATGCTGTTCCACTGTTCGTAGCGTATGGAGAAATCCAAGAAGATGGCAGAAATAGGAAACAGCAGCAAGCTGCTATATCTGGATGAGAAAGATGTTGACACTGACCAAATGTTAGTTGTAGAAGAATTCTATTATTAAAAACATAAACCCCACTGTGTTTTACGGCACTTCAGCACCCCGTCCTCACATCATTGTGCCTCTGTGACTGTAACCACTGCTGTGTTTCTAGAGAAGTTTTAACATGCCATAGGTTATACTCCTTCAGGGTTGGGTATGGATTAAGCTAAACTAGGTGGGTTTTGGGAGTGATGTGGGTTATCATGCACAAAGGTAGGTTAGGAACTGCCTTTATAAATTTTGTGCTCTGAACACGATTGAAATTGGGTATCTGGGGCCCATGCGATGCGGCAGATTGCAGAATTGCTCAGAATTGAGTATTGATCTTCAGGTTTTCTGGCAGTTTTCATTTCGGTTAGTCAGTGGCAATTAATTATTAAGAACCATACGTGTAGCTGTGATGTCTGGTATTAGAGTTTCATTTTTGGTTTTGGAAAGTTAGGTTTTGTCATCTTGAGTGCCTTTGTGATTTGAGCCGAGTGTATTCTTCACGTGCCTTTGGGAAAACTTATGTTGGTGAGAACCAAAACCTGCAACTTTCTAGTTCTTGGATGCCTTTGCTGCAGCGGTGGAGGGAATGACTGCCCTTCAAAGGGCAGATTTTTGGGAGTTTTGTTCTCTGTCAGAAAAGATGCGAGGTGAGTCTAGGTGGTGACTGCAAGTGTGTACGTATGCTACACAGGGGTATGGTCTGTTGTGGGGGGGAACCTCCAGATGCCGAGATCGTGCGTATGTACATTGTCGGACAAGAAAGACTCTAAGACCAGCCCATGTTTAGGTGTAGAAGTCATACAAGATAAGTGCTGTCACTCAGGTTATAACTTAACATAATGTAACTTAACAAGCCCCACGATGGGCTGCTGAGTGAGGTCCTCGGTGCAGAGGAGACTTGAAAAGGTGGTGAGCAGGCTGTGGCTGCAGCCTTCCCAAAGCAAATACCGGCCTGAAGGCCCTGTCAGACTTACCTGAACAGAAACTGTGCTGGAGGATTTGAAACCCTCTCTATACCCATGTTGGTATGATTGGAAAGCTAAAAACAAAACAATCCCTCCAAAACAACTTCCAAATAAGCAGTTTTAGTTATTCAGCTTTGCTTTGCATCTAAATGATATGTTGTCAAAGATAACGTTGTGGAGAGATGTTGAAGTGTTATAAAAATGTTATTGAATTAAAATGCGAGCAAGATCCAGCCCAAGCCATTCTATAAATATCTTATTATGAAAGGCTCAGAGATGTTTCTCTTAGCAAATTTAAAATAATCATTAGAATCCTTCAGCAGATTGCCGTTAATTGGATTGAGAATTAAACAGCTTTGTATGAGTGCAAAGTTAATTAATAGCTCATTACTTTTTAATAAGGCAAATTCATTTGGAAATAAAAGAGATGCTGTGGAGTTTACCACAGATTTGATGAGAGATTGGGAATATCAGCCATTCTTTTTGTGGGAGAGAGAATTTATAATTAAGTTGCAAAGGTTGGTTGGTGGTGGGGGAAATGGAGAGGAATGGAATTGATTTCCAAATCCCGGGGGGGCTCAAGCTGGTGAAACGCCTCGGAGCACCTTCGCTGTGCGGAGCGGCCAGTGGCACCTCCTGACCCCCCTCTGCTGCTGGGGAGTCCCGTGCTCTGGAAAGATGAGGCACTGCAGAGCAGTAACGGGAACAGAAGCAGCCCAAAAGCATTATGTAGTTAAGTTAAACATTTGGAAAAAAGCATCCTTTTTAAAAAGCGTCTCCTACATATCAAAATATTTGTGGCTTTTTTCCTCTCCTTAATAAGTATTTACCTTTCCCAGTCTCCTCACCACAACTAACTCACTTTTCTACTGCTTCCTCCTTTCTCATCTCCACACCCTCTGCCTGCTCCCACCTGCAAACAGGCTCTTGCTTTTGCGTCGTTTCCTAGTGCATTAAGTAGTCCCTGTATCTCTCACACCTCGTGTGCTGGTTTAGCTCCATACAAGCAAACTGGGGGGGAAAAGCCCCTGCACCTCAATCCTTGTTGTGTCACTAGCTGCTTGTATTTATGCCCTGTAAGTTGTACCGGGGGGGAGTTGTGTACCAATGATCCTGATGAAGGCCTGGTAAGCAGCCAGGCTGGTCCTGGCTCCTGAATATCAGGGGTCGAGGGGGTGTCTTCACCGTGCAGTAGCTCTGGAAGGGGTGCAGCAGCCGCTTCTTGCTCTGTTAACGTGCACGCTGTCCTGCGGCAGGTTAATGGAGCAACACATCAAGGTGAAATGCCACGTGAAAGTCTGATGTGTCTTTGTCAATACTTGCTCTTACTGGTATTTAGTAAGTTTTTATAGATGGGCCTTGACAGATCAAGATGATCTCGTTATTTCAGTCAACGTGGGTTTATGGATGAAGTTTTCTTTAATTCTTTGTTAATTGAGTTCTGTGTCAGCTGTTCCAAGTGTTCTACCTAGGACTGATGCCAAGCTGACAGCTCTGTAGTTGCTCAGGTCATTTAATTTGCCCTTTAAAAACATATCAATAAAAAAATCCTGAACTCCACTGCACATAATCTCTAGGCTGTCACAGGTTTTGCTTTTTACTCAGTAAATAAAAGTAATTCACATAACTTCTTTATAAACCTGGCACACACACCCCAGGGGCATTTCTGAACTTCTTGTGTTCTAGAGCTACATTTCTTCTCTGCTGCCCCCTTTGCAGGGGTGCCAATACCTGGTGGGTATCTTCACATGCAGGGGAAGAACTAAAGATTGTTGCTTTTCTGCACACATAGATCCAGGAATCTACTTTCTTTCATGTTTCTCTCTTTTTCCTTCGCTGCAGTTGGCAAATTGGTTTCAAGTCATACTGGAATACGATTAACGCTTTGTACCATTTATTAAACTTGTTTTTAAAAGTCCAGTTCTATTCCCTTTTTCCCCTTCCCAAGTGAAGTCAGGATATGATCACCATCTCCTTTCCTCCTTTCCTCCCCTATAAAATACAACTGATGTAAAACTTGGCCAAGTGAGAAGTCTATTATGACGGCTATAAAGAAATCTTTATTGCTACTTGAAACCTTTGAAGGGAAGGAAATCCCCTTGGAGTTACCTTGCCACGGCTGGTCCTCCTGCCTTGTGCTGGGCAGGATCTGGCCATGCAGGAGGACCAGCCACTTGGTTAACAAGTTGCTTTTACAAGCGATAACTGGAAGGACTAAACAGTGCAAGCTCATTAATTTTATGGCTTCTTGAACTAGGACTTTTTGGGAAGAGGTAGGAGATTTGAGACATGGATTACTTTTTTTAAAAAAAAAGTTATCAAGTCTGAAAACAGGGAGCGGGGGGGAGGAGGGCTCAGCCGGTATCTTTAGGGGGGGTTACAACTCCAGATAAAAGCTGAGCATTAGCAGCAGCTATTTTTAGAGTAAGAACGAAGAAAGTAATTTAAATATTAAGAAGCAGTTTTGTTCCTGAATCAAATAAAGCTTTGCTAGAATCCCCCTGTGAATTGGTGTGTCAGTTTAGGAGCTCTATGAACTGATAAATACCTGACCGTGCGTTTTTGACTGCCTCCATCACTTCTGATCCTCTGGACTCGCCGTGCCGTGGGGATGTACCTTGCAGACGGACCCATCTGTGCACTGACCTCGGAGGTCTCCGGTGATCAGTGGTTCGTCATTTGAAATCTCTGCTTAAAAAATTTTCAGAGAACAGTTAATGACATTCAGCATCCCACCCCTCAGTTTATCGGTTACTAATATTTGGAGAGGTGTATAGAAATCACTGCGTTAGAAATGTAGTTAAGGATTTCAAATATTACCTGGAGGGGGAGGGGGGAAATACCCCAAACCCCTCTAGGCTCATTTAGAAATAATTAGGTCAGAACAAATGCCTGAACCACACAGCTGACTTTTCAGCTGTTTGTAGGCTGTGTGGAGTTATTTCCAGGACAGAGCACTCTCTTCCTTGCAGTTTTCTGATTTGGAGCTTGCAGGTGAAGTGATGGTCGCTGGATCAGTGACCCTAGCCAAAACTGTGTTATTAAATGCTTAGAACAGAAGAGTTCTCCAACTGAACCTGCGTCGTTGTAGGTAGCTAATCAACTTGACTTAGGATTGGGGCTTTTACCTTTAATATTGGGATTTCTGGCAGCAGAACTAGGGGGGGTTGCCCTTAATATTGGGTTTTCACCAGCCTGTACTTGATCTTAATTTATTCACCAGGCTAAATACTGGGGGCCTTTACCATTTAGCACTCTGCAGTACCCATCACTGCCCACTTTACAGCCAGAAGAGTTACTCTAAACCCCGATACGATAACCCACAGGTCTGTCATTGCAGTCACTTTTTTAACTTATACCCGTTAACGTGTTTAGGAGGAGCTGGTAGTTCAAAGCTCTAGGATGTACCTTCAGGTATGATTATCCAATTAGCGCAGGAAACAGTCGAGGGGTTGCATTTTGGGGTTAAAACAGTGAATGTGACCCTGGTTAGTGCTGCAGGCAATGGCAGTGCAGGCACTGAGGTGGTGGTGAATGCAGCTCTTGCTTAAAAACATATATAGATAGATACTGCCTGGGCATCAGCATCGCTTATGGGCTTTGAGGTGTGAAACCTGGGCTTCCTCTAAACAATTTTTTTTTTTTGTTTCAAGACAGCTGAAGACTTTTCACAGATTTCATTCCAAGCTGAAAAGAACTTGAAACAAAAATGGTTTTGGATTCTTCTACTATTGCAAACAAAATCACCGGATCTTTAAATGTACTGAAGCAGTGGCCTTAAAAAGCTGAGAAATTTGCCCAATGTAAGAAAACAGTTTATTTAATGGAAGTCCGTGAAAACTACTGATTTCTACAGCCATTTGTTGTTGTTTATTTTTGACGAGTCAGAGAAAAATCTTTCTTCCCTACTAAGCCGTTGCAGAGACTATCTTGTGAATAAAGAGGCTACCAGGGTGGATGTTTTCAGTTCTCTTCTGGGTTGCGTATGGCTGGCCTTAAACATCATGGGCATTTCCAAATTTTGGCTAGTTTGTGCAGATGCGGTTTACAGGAGAATTTTATTACTGTTAGTGTACTTTGTGCCATCTCAGGTGCTTGCTGCATACCAGCTGTTTTCTGGAACTTCTCCAACAGGCATGTCTGGGAGGAGCGATACTGATTTGGAGAGTTGGGTGAGGGAAGGATGCTGGCGCACACTTCGTCGTCTTGTTACTAAAATTTGGGGAAGTTACTTCTGCTGCTCTGGGGAAGTGGTCTTTAATCGAGAATCAGGAGAAAAGTAATCAAAGGTCTCTTTTTTTCCTAAGAATGTAATATGTTCAAGATCTTCATAAAACTGATGTTTTCTGGAATCTACTTGCTCCCTCTTAACTGCTCTCTTGGTGCTGTTGAGTGGCTGCAGCTGGTGGATCAGTGTCTCTGGGTGTTTGCTGGGTGTCCCTGTGCAGCTCAGCAGGGTGGTGGTTGTCTAGGTAGGACCACCAGCAACATCACCACCCCTATTCAGGGATGGGAATGGGACAGTCATGGGGGCAACAATGATCCTACCTACCATAACAGTCCCTTTTTTGGAGAGAAGGTGGCCATGAGGTGTGGCCAGTGCTTTGTTTCATGCTCTTCACTGAGACTTGGAGGGAAGAAGTGGAGGCAGCAAGTTGGTTTTTGCCTTAGAGAAGAATTAATTGTGTCTGATCATTGTGTGGTGAAAAATAAACATACAGGTGTGAAACAGTCTGCTCCTGTGAATTGTCTTTTGGCAGAACAGCCTGTGACTGAAAAATCTGGGTTACAGCCCAAATAATTTCTCAGTTTAGGGGTCGACAGGATCCTTTCCTTGGTGGTGTGTTTAAAATCCTGGTGAAAACCCAAATGACTAAACAAAGTTGTTTCTTCTCCTTACGTGTAGAGTATCTAGTATTTGCTGCAGGATTGGGATTTTCTTGGTTGGCTTGAAGATTTTATCTCTTTTGTGGTTTTGTGACTTGTGATGAACGTTAAGGCGACAAATCGGACTCATTTTTGTGCTTCTTGACTACTTCATTCCAACTCCTAATTATAGTACGAACTTAATACATGTAAGTTCTCTGAAGGACTTGTTGTGTTATTGTGGACTAAAACACTCATCATCCTACAAGCAAGTGAATGGAAACTGAAATATCTGATGTTTCTGACAAGCCTGTGGAAGAAGGCGGCTGAGAGTTGTTTTGAATTTTTTTCTTGGTGTGTTTTTGTTGTTTTTTTTATTTTGTTTAAAGCTCCTGTCACTTTTGTTACACTTTTAATACATACACCAACCAAGAGTTGCGCATGTAAAATGCATCTTGCATTGGTGCGAAGATAGTGACGCTGTGTTTATTTACTTTGATTGTGGAGAATGAAATTCTCTCGAAATGTTTTTCAGGAAGAATCAGTAACAAATTTGTACTATGTCTCTCCGCCTAAAGCAAGTGTCTTTTAAGATGATGAATAGCTGGAAAGATGAAATTTGCACCTTTTGCAGACTGTTTTCTGTCACTTACCTCCAGATGTGTATAAATCTTCCAATATTTGCCTCTCCAGCATCGCTGTGAGATGTCTCAGTCTTTATCTGGCATTTTCATTATGCTTCAGGAATGTTCGGGAGCAATTGTATTTTATATCGGTGAATGTTGCCAGAAGATGGGTTTGGTCACTGGTTTCCTCACAGGTTAGCCTTGCCTGCTCTGTATTTCTGATCTTTTTCGTAAAATGACAGCTTTTATTCATTTTAGGACATTTTAAATCTATATTAAGGAAGATCAGTTCTCATAGATCCACAGGTCACAAACTTTTGCTTTTATTGTACGTGGTCAGCCCTAAAGTGATATACCCTTTGGAAGATCCAGTTGTCTCTGGGAGAGGCAGGTGACTTTGGCTGTCGGTTTGACTTGTCCACAGTCTTGATGGGTTTTGTGTCACAGTGCCTGCTATATGTTTTATTTCCTACAACTTTTTCCTTTTTCAGCTTAGAGAAGCTAAAGGATAATAATTGGTGCTGAGTAATAATGACTGAAGTTGGCACTTATATGAAAATAGGCGTTCAAAGGCATAAATGGCTCTTTTGCACTACAGGAGCCTCGCAGGTAAAGGGAAGCCCAATCTGTGGACACAAGCTGTTGTCTTCCCATTAATGGTGAGCAAGTGACCACAAATGATTCTATGATTCTATGAAATGCCGCGTGGTTGGTATCCAGCTGACAGCCACTTACAAATCCCATGCTGCTTCCAGGATTGAGCCACAAAGTGACGTGTAGGGCAAGGCTGAGTAATGGTGTGGAGTCAGGAAGGTAGATGAATGCTTGGTAAGATCTGTTCTTGCTTCCTATCAAACCCCCTTTCCAAAAGGGGCGAATAAGATGGATGCAGCTTTCAAAGAGAGTGATGGTACTGGGGAAGAGACATTTTGCCTGAAGGAAATACATATGAATAGGTGCCAGCTTTAGCAACTGAATAATTGATTTTGAGAATAACGCATAACTTTGTGTATTTCAAGTGTATATTTTTAGTCCTTTCCTTATTTACCTGAAAAGTCATAAGGGTTTTTCTTAGGAATTAAAGGAAACATTAGGGTTTTTTCTCTATGTCAGGTAATGCCAGCTCTGTCAAAAGGCTTAATTTATTTCTCCCATATATTTACTAGCTAAGCTGGTTTTCAGACAGGGGCCTTTAAAGAAGATGATGTAGCATAGGTTCCTACATGCAGTATCAGACTGCAATCCCTGATTGAACCATTTTGGCTGAATGCTCTCCAGCCTGGGAGTACCTGAAGATCTTTACCGGGCTGTCCTCCAACAGCAACAGCCTTCAGTAGCTGCTTGGTTGCCCTGGACATCTGCTTTTGGGGGAGAAAGGTTTTGAGATGCGCTTTTAAATAAAGTAATAGGTTTTTTTATATATTTTTTTTATGTATTTAGGAGGAGCAACATGAAGTTCATTTGAAAGCTGCACCCAAAGCCAAAGAGAAACAGAATCCAGACAAATAGTCAAAGTTGCTGTTTCTTGAGATCAGTTCTCCTGTGTCCTGGGATTTTGGGCGCTGCATGGTCAGTGCTTGCAGTTAGCTTTTGGAGGACAGGGGAGGTGTTCAAGTCCCCAGCTGAACGACTTCATGAACTAAACTTTAGACAAATAATTGTCTTCTGTGGTGCTTTTAAGTGCCACAGGTGCATTTGGTCTCCAGCAGGAACAGAGACAGGTTTTGGGGGAGAATTCTAGGTGGAAATGAACTTCGCTGGTGCTTGCAGAGCTACTACCCCTCTGCTGCCTGGCGGCCGCTTGGCTGGGGGGCTGCTGGAACGCGAGTCGCGCGGGAGCAGCTGCGGTGCAGGGATGCTTCAGACAGCGCAGCTGTTACTACTTTTTTATTTTGCTGGGCAGGGCGGATCGTTGGTGATTCACACAATAGAAATGTTGCTCCGAAATCTTAAAGCAGAAATAACAGGAGACAAGGGGTTTATTAAATTTTGTACCCTTATAGGGCAGAGATGGTTTACAAGAATCATGTGTAATTAGGCAGTTGCTTTTATGAAAGGAGGGTTTGCATTCAAAATGGGGAAGGTCAAAACGAGTGATGCTGCTCAGGTCATGAAGGATTACCAGTCCTTTCCTGTTGGAATGCAGTGTCCAAAAGGTGTGCTGTCCGATTTTAAATGTCCTTCTGTCTTTCAGTCTTGTAGTCTCTGCATCTGGTGATCACCTTTTTTTGAGATGCTGAGAAAAAACAGATGCTGATTTATCCCGTCTCAAAAGAGAGCTGCCTCCCTCCTCCTCCTCCCTTACTGAGCTTCCCACAGTGCTGTCTCTGCCTGACTGAACATGCCCGTTTATACCTATTTAGCACCACTGACAAGACAGCTAACCTGCATTTGATGGATTTTTGGCACTCCACAGCAACTTACTACTTCTCTATTGAAGCCGTTGATGCTTTAAAGATTTGATCTACCTTTTTTTTTTCCACGTGGAGTAACTTTATCTCCATTCCGAGCAGGCACAGCTGATGCTCTCGGTGTACTTGCAAATGGGAACTGTGGTGTCAAATGCCACAAATGAGCCAGCTGATGCAAGGCATGCGTGGCTGTGGTGGGTCATGTTTGATAACGGCATTCTACAGAAACGCTACTCTCTAATAGCAGGTTTGATCATCTCGTAACTTTTAAACAGACTGTCTTGGCCATCCTACTGCTATGAATTCTCTTGTGTCAGCTTCGTAGCTGCTTTGAGGAAGGGAGGAGAATCCTTTGTTGTAACTCCTATGTCAGATCTGATCTTGCTCTGCAGACCCCCCAAATGCCTCGTGCGCTGTGTGCCAGAGATCACCAAGAAAAGGAACTGCTGGATCCTCTCCATGTCAGTAGTGGGTGAAGTGGAGGACACGAGACCCATGAGCTGAGCAGGACCTCCAGGAGGGAGCCTTTGGTGTTTGTGGGAGAACGGGTCAGGACAGATGGACCAGTTTCAGCTCCCCAGGAGCAAAGACTACTCCCCTCTGCCTCCCCTTCTTTGTTCCCCTCTTAGGAACAAACCAAAAGCTCTGCCAGAAGAAAAATCACATCGCCATTCACTATGGATAATTCAAGAAGGACTCTGCTGAATGGCCTTGTAATGTTCCTGCCCAAATACCCTTTACTGGTTTTGCTTGCTCTTGGTAAAAGGACCATGAAAGGATTTAACATAAAAAGCTGGGTGGTGTGTGTTGGGGGTGGGGATTAAATTAATGATCCCAAATTTAAGGATGCTACTTATCTTTCTGCTTCTATTGCAGTCTTCAAATAAATGAAATTCATGAGGTTTATTGGCTTGTAGTTCTAAAGCATCAATAACGTTCCCCTTGGCAGGCGTGTGTGTGTGTGGTGAATAGAGGGAAATGTAATCTCCAAGTTATCAAACTGTTTTACAGTGTTCTTCTGAACTGCAGAAGCCCTTGGGAATATTTATGCCTCTACTGAGTCTTATTACCACAAAAATTATATGTGTATTTTATGGGATAGGAAATATATTGTATTTCTTTCTGATAATAAACAAAACAGAAATATGAGCTCTTAACAAAAAAAAAAATAAAATAGTGGATGCTTTTGGGCTTGTTTCAGTTGTTACATCTCTTAGTGATGTTTTCCCGTTGATTCTTGACACTGCCACCCTTGAGACAGTCCTTGGGTTCGTTTGCTTTCTTCCCCTTTGGTCATGTTGTGTGAGTTAGAAGCTCCTGCTCAACAGAGCTCATCATGCCTCACCAGAGCTGCTTCCCAGGACCCTCAAAGGAAACTCGTGGGGGAAGAGGTAGACAAGGCTGAATGCTGATGTTAATTCCATACACCTCCTTCCCCCCCCCAATTGGTACAGCACAATGAGAAGAGTCTGCAGATCACACAGACCTCACTGGGAAGCGAATACCGTATTGGATTGCAAGATCAAGGACTTCTGCCATGTGTTTTTGCTCTTTGGCTCTTCCTCAGGTTGTGTATATCCTGGCTCTGTATGAAAGGATTGTTTAATGATGTGAGGCTGAACTGTGGACCAGGGTTCACTTTTCTCCACAGACCTTTTGCTTAATCTTGGATAACTGAGGTCTCTTGGAGTGATCAGAAATGCCTGCCAAGGTCCTCTGTGTTCAGACACCTGCCTATCATGACAAACCTGAGCTGTGGGTTTTGTGATGTATTTACAGGAGTGTACTCAGAATAAAAGTGCTTTCATGTCCAAGGATCTAGGCAAAATAATACAAAGACTTGGTGTGCCCAGATGGGGGACTACATAATTAATGTGCATGTAACTACATAATTAATGTGTATGTAACTTACTGTTGGTAACTGGCTACACACCAGACACTACGTGTGCTCTCTGTCCCAGACTGTATGCAGTCACAGAGGTGACTGAGGACAGAGGACTCAGGACTAGGGTTTGAAAGTTTCAGTGATTGATACTGAATTGAATTTTCCCCATGCTGTGAGTGTTAAATCAGGTGCAAGGACTAAGGGTGGTGTGGAATAAACCTGCTCAAGTGGTTTCTCTTAATCCACCATAGGTTTTGTTAGGTGCGTGACCATAAAAAGCAGTTTGATTGCTCCACAAGTGACAAATACATGAGCATGTCAAAGGAGCGGTCAGAAAGTGTTCTCTTTATCATTGAATTTGATGTAAAATCTGCTTTTTGTGAAACCTACAGGAATGTTTTCTGTTCATTTAAGAACATAGTTATCACTTGCTTTCAAGACCATCATGCTCACTTGAAGGTCAGGAGGAAGAGGAAACACCCTCCGCTAGACTATTACTACCTAGGACACAGAGGGAGTGTGTTCTGGGGGAATAGGAACTGTTAGCTTTTTGGGTGCATGGGCATGGCCTCTAGTGTTTGCTTATACAGGTAATGCCTGACTTATAAACACAACAGTGAGTGCCCTGTCCTTTCTTTGAAAATGAGAAGCTGCTACATACTGGATCAGGGAATAAAGTGTATTCATCTGCTAGACGTGCTGATGAGTAAGACAGACCATGGCACCAAAGACTACACTCGCCTCCTTGTTGATTTTTTTTTTTCCAATTAATTCTATTTTTTTTAAACTGGTTGTTTTGTTGATACTGAAATCAAAAGGGGGGGAAAACCCAACCCAAACAAACAAAAACCAGACCATTCCTTACCAGAATACAAGAACAGCTGAGGGAATTACTTTCTGGCGTGGCCTGTGGCCCTGAGGTCCTCTGGCCACACACATGTGCTGTTGTTTGCTCAAGTGATGCTAGCAGGACTTGGGATGAGCCCCTGTAGGATGAAGCAAGCTGGCTTTAGATAAACTTTTTATTAAGAAGTTTACCTAGTTTCTGCTATAATATTATGCTATCACCAGGGTTAAAGGACTGTTCTGGCAGGAAGGGCTGCTCCTTTTTTTTTTTTTCCCCTTTTTTTCCTAGCTCAGTTTCTCTATAAATATTGTTCAAAGTCCTTTCTTCCTGAGAGACACGAATTACTTTTAGAAATTGCTCAGTTTTGTCTGCACTACTTTTACTATGGAAGTGCAGCTACCCCGAGAGGGAAACACCACTCTTGCTCTGTCGGTGTAGAGCTACTCTGCCTTTCCACTTGTTCCCACTGGTTTCAGGCTCACAAGCCGGCTCTGGATTGTTACTTCTGGTGTTGGAAGGTATTGTGCTAGCAATCCTAATTAGGAGTGCCATGAACCGCAGTTAAGAACAGAGCAGCTAACCAGGACAAACAAATGTGCAAGTGGCAGCATAATTGAAACTGCAGGGGAGTGTAGCAGGAGTAGTTTGCAAATGTCAATGAGAAATTCAGCAAGGGCATTGGGGAAAACTATTACTCTTAAAATTTGCAGTAGAAGTTTTCTCAATTGACCATAGGCAGTCAGGACCTCTGCCGGGTCTTTAATCCACTTTTAATTAGCTGTTCCCTTCTGACTGATGCCTGCCTCTTGCAACCTCTTCTAACAATCTTCATCTGTGCCAGCTGCTGTATTGGCTGAGCTGACCCTTTGGTGTCCCCAGCTGCCCCGTGGCTGCTCTTTCATAGATGCCGTTCTTGTGTCTCGTGAGCTGCGTGGCCCATATGCAGCCGTTAGTGTGGGTGAGGTGGATGCAAGTTCTGGAATTTGGTACTAATTAAGTTCCTGGACACGAACTGCTTCACAAACTCCACTTAGAGGATTTATCTAATTGACTGAGGAAATAGTTTGAAGTGGAAGAACATTTCTTTCCATTAGTGTTCAAATGAACTGCAAATTACAGAACTTTGAAGCCTCCATATTTCCTTAAGATAAAAGCTTTTTTTAAAATGGGAATTGAACTTTGTTTTCAATTGGAGAGATGCATTTATATGTGGTGGGGGGAGGGGTTTTAAGTAATTTTCTGCATGATAATTTGAAAGCTGCTGATGACTAGTGAAGATGGGCTGTAACATTTCTCAGTCTTAGACTGGGAAATATATATTTTAAATTTTTTTTCTTTTTATAGAACGGGGACTGAGAGAGAGAAAAGAAATTCCCTAGGCTTAGAAAATATCTCAGTATCTGAGCTGACTCTAGTGTAGAGTTGTTCCCTTTATGCGGTTCTGGATATTAACTGTATCTAAGATCTGCCTTGTTATCATGATATAGCAGCAGAATTGAGGTGTGGATGGCAGAACACAGATGTGTTCCTTATGGAATGAGATACCAAGGGGACATGGCGGGGGAAGAGGGTGTGCTACGAAGCTGAAAATGGGAAGGAAGGAGCAGGGCTACCAGATGGATATCTGCTTTCCCTCCGACTCTTTGGAGAAGTATATAGGATCTCCAAAGTTCTTATATGGTCTGGGAAGTTAATTCAGGGTTTGACACCAGTTAAATCGGTGTATGTCAGCTGAACTGTGGTGGCTGACTCATAGCAAACTTAGGATGCTGCTGCATGTCTCTCCCATGTTAGATCGTTAAGCCGTGTTGCATCAACTCATGCCCCTCGTGAGCCAAGAGCGCCTGCGCTTGTGGTTACTGTGGGGTAGCCAGGTAAGGTAACAGCCACCTAGAAATAGATGTAGTTGATTTCGTCATCTCCTCCAAATCTTTCACCTGCTAATGTAGGCTAATACAAAAATCAGGGAACTGGCAACTCTCTTGAATATCAATACCAGTTCTTCTTTGAGGGCGTATGTTGTATTCCCTCTGTACTAATGGCATAGCCATGGTAAGAGGTAGTGCACACCTAGTTTGCATGTTTTTACCTACTTTTCTTAGGATTCTGTCATTACCCATAGCTGGCTGTGGTCTACAGTGTGTATATTGCACAATGTGGTCAATCATTATTAGGCAAGAAAATAAATATTTCATTGAACAGGTTGTCTTGTTAAATTGTGGTATTATCCTGCATATTTAATAGCAAAGGACCTTGTACCACCACTCCAGCTACACGAGCTATAACAAAGAAAAAAGGGCTTTGGATTGAAAGAATTATATAAACGTATATGTGCTTGCAGTAAAAATAATGGAGTCTGTACCTTGAGATGGGAACTTGTTTTATAGAAATATCATTTTACACCACTCTTAAACTGTTACTTAGACTTCTGAACCTAGTCTTTTGGTTTGTGCTTTTTCTGTTCCACACTGACAGAAACGAACAGAGTTTTAATACCAAGAAATTTGTCAGAAGTTTATTCTCTGTGGAGAACTAAATCCTGCCTGTAGAGGTGTTGGGTTTTTTAGCTCCTGGGGACTAGTCCAGTAGGACTTTTAAACAGAAAACTGAGTGGAAGGTGTGTGTTTTAGTAGCAGAGGAGATGCTGGATATCATCTCTTGGAGAAAATATTTCTTCTTAAGAGTGTCTGTGATAATTAACTCATCTGATGAAAGAGATTGAAGACTGTGTGGATACCTCTCCTCCTATGACCAGTTAGGAGCTGAAGAGGAAATGATGCTTCAGTTTAAGTATTTGGCCTGAAAGAACAGAAGCAGGTGGGTGCTGTAGAAGTAGTGATGGACTGCTGGAAGACAAGACCGCCTTCAGAATGGGCTCACCTTTCTGGTCCATCACCCTATTGCATAGTGATGAAGTATCTTGAAAAGGGCCACAGGAGCTACTTTATCATTACCTTTTCCTTTTAATTTAGGTTACATATGGAACACTTTAAGCGTAAACGTTGCTTTTCTGCTATGAAGGATACTTATTAAGGTCTATTCTATGTAATTTTTAAATTTTCAGAAGCTGCAGTATACTTCTACCCTTCGCTCCCTACTCTTGTGTAGTTATGTAAGGAACAGAACATTTCCATATAGTACGGGTTTGTCCTAATAACATCCTCGTGTTAGTTCTCCCCATCTGAACTGCAGCTGTTGTATGCGAGACTGCACAGAAATGTAAGGAGTCTTTACCTACATCTAATGTGGGTACTCTCAGGGGATATAAATATCATGACACTTTTTCTGGAAAGGGTAACAGATGGCATCTAGCCATGTACACACTTAGATTTCCCGCAAGCTGCTTTGACACCGCCTCAGGGGAGAAAACAGTTTAGCATGCAGCTACTCTTGCTGCCCTCAGCAGCCAGAAGTCTTAAGTGAGCTGACCTGCAGTGAGCAACGTCAGTGTGGGGAGCAAAGCTGACGGGGAAATCTTTGCACAGTCTTGTATTTTATGGAAAGATAATTCTTAGAATTGTATTTTATGGAAAGATAATTCTCAGAATTCTGGTTCTCAGATGTAAAAGGTTGATGGGTTCTCACAACTACATCAGCTCACCCACATGTTTAAAACAAAGATGAAAGATGTTTCCTAGGGAGAACAATGATGCAATATTTACTCAGAAGATAGAGAGGCAGATAAAAAGAGCTACTTTGTTCTTTTCCTACACTGGATGCTGCTGCTTTGTCTTGAAGAATGTTAAAAGAAACTAGCTGTTCAAAACAAAGCCTAAAGAAAAAAGGCAATAAGCCTTGTGGCAGTCAATCCCTATTTAGCTTCACAGCTCTGCATCTCCTTTTCACTACAGAGAAATGATCCCTGGTTTGTATTAAACTAATGTAGATCTATACCGTGTTAGCTTAGTGCTAATCTATAGCACGTGTCTTCATCCATCTTTCAAAGTATTTTGGATCTCTAAGTTTTAGAGACTTAGTTTTGTGATTCTAGTTTAGGTTTATAAATTGTTTTTAACCCTGAGCCTGGATGTCGTGACCATCAATCTTTGGCCTCAGAGCGTTGCTGGTGTGAGCCGTCGCAGCTCTGTTGGTGTCAGTGGGATCGAATACCTGTGTACCATCGCTCAGGGGAGATTATTGTGTTTGCAGAGCAATACAGGCCGTGAGCATGCATACATAAACTGTATGCACATATTAAAGAAAATCTGCTCATACTAAAGACATTGACTCTTTTGGAATATATTTTGAGCATTCCAAGCATCAAGTAATTCCAGGTAATTGCTGTTAGTAAAGCTAATTCTCCTTTTCAGTGCCCTTTAGATCACTTCCTACAGCAAGCTCTGCCTTCATGCTCAAGACAAGTTCTGTTTGGTTACACAGCGACTGCATTTTTTTTTTTTTGCAGTCTTTGCCAGACTCTGTAATTAAAACTCGGGATCTCGGAGCCACAGGAGAAGCCCATCTTTGCCTCAGCACAGGTTTACTATGGGTAGATGTGCTTAGCTTAGTCTGAGACTTTTGTTAGTTGTCAAGGAAGAGTTAGGAAGAAAAAAAAATCAAAATGAATGGCTGTTGTCAGAAATTTTTTCTGGCTCTGTGTAGTGAAGATGATACACGCAATATTCCTCACCACATCTGTTAAACACTGTCTGGAATGTTTCTCCCAGGGCAAAAAATATCCCAGAATTACGTGAGGAGTCAGAGAGGTGTGTTATCAGCTGTAGTGTCGAGGGCATAGGCACTTGTGAGCATCGTCTTGTCAAACTGAGCTGCTGAACGGACCCCAAATCATACATGAGGTCTACAGAGGAGCCGCAGCCAGCTCTGGGCCCTGGGGCAGTGCTGTAGGGACATCCTGTGCGCCAGCGGCTTTGTGTTGTGTGTTTCAAGTTGGTGGTTCCTTAGTGCAAACTGGTCTCTAACTCTCCTGAAGACTTGGAATTCTGATTTTTGTTCAAGGCATGCCTGAGGTTCTCTACCAATGTCGTTTCCCTTTCTCCCTAAGTGCATTACTTGGTGAAGCATGGATGGGCAGATTTTTTGGTGGTATGAGCTGTGAACGAAAACCCTTGCATGGCTTGGGTTTGGAAGATGATTGCTGTGTAATCAGAGTGAGGAGGAATGTAAGATCCAGGAGTCACAAACAGACAGTTTCAGCTTGAGGAGGGGATCCTGCACTCTGGGATGAGGCTGAAGCAGATGTACAGCTACAAACCTCAGTGCGGTCAGACCAGGCCCTTGCCAGAGGTGGACAATATCCATCAGCAAGGCAAGGTGCCACAGCTCTGGCGTGGAAACTTCTTTTGAAGGCTTTTGGGCAGTTCATACAGCTCGAAAGGTTAGCCATCCAGCTGTAACATAATGTATAGGTAGCATCCTATAGAAAATTAGTTTTCTTCATGTCTAGCGTTGTCAGTTCATTCATCTGTTGAAAGGAAATGACTATAATAATAGGTTTAAATGCCTTTAAGAGTCTTTTCTTAGTTCCTGTGCAGTCACACATATCTCTTTTTCCCCTCAAGGCTGCTAAGAAAAGCCTAAATGATAAATCTGTGGAGGCAACTAATGGGAAATGATATTGATTGTTCTTTCAGAGTGTTAACTTCTTATGCGAACTGCCTGTATATCAGTTGTTCATATTCAGGCTGGGGATTTTATTTTTTATTTCTGTACAAGTTCTGTTACGGGGCCCTAGGGATATTTGGAGTGACGGCAGGTGGTGCAGGGAGTTGGTAGGAGCTTGTTTTAATTGACTTTAAATTCTCTGTTTCTGAGAAATAGCAGATGACACCCAATTTCTGAGCATGTAATTTCTATCTCTTAAGTACCCTCAGTGTAAGGGCTTTTTCTAACCCTATGAGGACAACTGTTAGCGCTCCTTATTTCAGCCTTTATGTTGATGGAAGAAATGTTTTAATGATGAACACCACAAAACTGTGGATGCTGTGAGATCTAGCTATACAGTATAACTGTGGTGTAGGTTCTGCTGATAAAGCAGCAATTTTTTTCATATCACTGTGTCTTTTGCGTAGCATTGACTCCAGTAGGGTGAAGCCAAGTCCCTATGTGAAATTTAGCCTTTGTGAATATGCTGCAGTCCTCGGTGTGCATAACTGGTGTCCAGGACAATTGTAAAAGCTGGAAACAAATTTCTGGCTTATTTATTTGCCAAGGAATGAAAATAAGCATATTATGCCTTTAAAAAAGACTAGATCTCTCCTTAGGATTTTCCAGCTATCACAGCCCATTTACATTGCCATCTCCAGCAACTATCATGAGCAATGGAGCACGTTTCTGGTGAGATAAGCAGCTAAGCCTGACCTCAAGCCTGGCTTGTTTGCAGTAGTATTGATAAGTAAGTGCGGATGCAGCGCTGTTACATTGCCCTTGCAGCCTCTCCTGAGTGTTTGTAACCCAGTTAGGTATTGCCTACCTCTAAATTCATGTTCAGCAGCCTTGATCTTCTTTAGGATTCAACCACACTACCAGTAATAAATGACCCTCTGCTATTTTTCTTGTTGCTTCCAATGTTACCAGAAAATCCCTGATTTTCTCAGCCCTTTATCACACAGCTTTCTAAACCATTCAAGAAAACATTGTGCTATTGCACAATTAGCAAAAATGTGTAGAAATCTCCTGGAATATAAACGCTATGTCTACTTTCAATGGAATAAAAATGATTAAATTTGTTTGTCATGGGCTGCCCAGAAAGAATAAATCTCTTACTGGAACTCCTGAGTAGAGATCGAGTAGTACTTTTTTTTGTCTCCTTGAAATGTCATCTTTAAAAAATACCATCACATAACTCTGGATGATGTGCTGTGTTGCCACTATCATTGAAAAGTTGGTACTTTCTTGCAGTCTCGGATGTTTATCTAGAACATATGTTGTGAGACTGGAAGAAAAGCCATTACAGAGAAGTAGTAGTCAAGGCTGTTCTGGGTGGGCTGAAGATGTCATCTTGGTTTCACATTTGAAAATGTCAGGATTGCTGCCTTAGTGTGGGAGAAATCACAATATTTGGTACAGGGTTTTGAGTTGGTGGCTTTGTTGTGTGGTTCCCTCCCCCCCTTCAAATCTTCATACCATGTGTTTTTGTGAAAGTGTCAACTGATGTTATTACACTTGGCATTCTGAACCTTAAGGTTTCTAAAAAAGAAATTTATTTTTTTTTCAAGTGTACAATTGCTTTCTCTTCAGAAAAGCAGACCTTTTGATGTTGTAAGACCTTTAGGGCAGGTACAGCTATGTTTGCACACTGCCTAGTACAGCGACCAGGATACTGCAGCCTTTTCTCAGTCACGGCAATACAAATATACCACCACCGATAGGTTATTTTGAGGGGAGGAAAGAAATCCAAAAGAAAATCAGTCTGATCTCATGGCTTCTGACGCACTTGACCTCTGCAGCAGCAGTTTAAACTCTGAGTTTCAGCTTTTTCTTCTACTTTGAGATATGGACTCGCAGTTTATTCTACTATAAACAGCAGTCAGGGTGAGGGCTCAGCCTTTACATTCACAGCAGCCCTGGGTTTCTGGACCCGGTTCTCTTGCCTCATGGAAGAGATGTTGCCTTTCTGCTGGAATGGGCCATAGTACTCGGTGTGGGTAGTCGAGAGCGGTGGGAAAATGGAACGAGGCTATAGGTAGCCATAACCTGTCCAGTTTGTGCACACGTGTATCTCGGTCTTGGCTCACTTACAACAAAAACTCCTATGTAAAGGCAGAATAAGCTTCAGGGTAACAAATCAGTGAGTGTTGAACACGTTTAGAAACACAAAATAAGGAAAGATCTTATTACCTTGAGATCCAGTGTCTTGAACCCAGGAAACCAAAAGCAAAAGGTGCCCTCAAAGAGTTGAGGCGTGGGGATGTCACAGCGCGCAATCGCTGCAGTCTGCAGTTGTCTGGCTTGGAGTTGAGTTTTGCATCGGTATGAAGCAGGATGGGAGTGAGGATGAGAGCCCCAGTGTTCCCTCACCGTGCTGCTGGCACAGTCGTGCTGTGTTTGCAGCGCCGGCCGGTGAATGCCAGGATTGTTGTGGAGGAGCACGGGCAGTGGTGGCTCCCGCTGCGGGGTGGCACAGGAAACTCCCTTTTTTTTTTCGGAACTACCGGGGGGCTCCTTTCAGTCCCGTGCACGCAGCTGGAGGTTATTGGGTGCTCCATGCTCTGCCCCAGGGCTTGTGCGTGCAGTTTCCACACGCTGTTATGTATTTGTAGGTATACGTACTCGTTTGGGTTGGATGCAACTTGTGTATTAGCAAGGTTTAACCATACATTGCATTTACTTATGGCTATTTGGCAGGGATTCGTTTCCTTTTATCATGCCTTAAAACCTCATAACCTTGTTTTTTTATGTTATACAGTATCAAAAAATCCTCTTTCATTCAAACCTATAAACATAATAAAGTAATTATAATCTGGTGTTTCTTCCCCATTATAGATTTGTGAATGTTATAGTGCAGAATGTACTTTTAATCTCCTGTTTAAAGTTTGAGTTAATCTTTTATTTATAGATGTGTAGACTCAAAAACCCCAAACTACTTCCAAAATCACTCACTCTAGCAACTACTATTGCACGTCTTTTTGCATGTAGTGTGTGTAGCCGCACATCTATGTGATCATCACTGCAAAGAGCTAAATTACTCAAAGGGGATTTTCTACTTGGGAACCATGAGCTTACCTTGTGCGCTAATAAAGAGAACGCCTGCCAGCCTTTCCATTTTTTTTAATGGTTTCTTTGTATAACTGTGTCCACTGAATGCAAGTGAGGTGTTAGAGAGTGTTAAACCAATGATGGCGGTGAAACTCGCTCTTGGATTAATGTTTCTCTGTCTGCAAAGGAGCCGGCGATGTGTGCCGGGCCCTTGGGTGAAGGGATTGTATCGGAAGTTTGGGCTTTGGGGTGCTGTTCTGCCTCCTGCTGTGGGATCGCTGTGTCACTGTTTCAGTTGATATCTAGGGGAAACTGTAAAATAAGAAATGGAAAATACATTTAGGATATGCTGGGGAGGGGAAGAGACAGGGAGGGAAGCTTTAAAAGCAAGGGGAGCTCAGAGGGGAGCAGAGGTCCAGAAGATTGCCTCTACTTGTTCCTCTGCTAATTCTCAAGTTTTTAGTTGGGTTATTATACAGCTATGGTGTTTCTCGGTGAAATTCAAGAAGAATTAGCAGGCAGGGAAGCTGTAGGTGGTATTTTTTAGCTGACTTGTGCAGTCACTGCTTTTATACCCAGGGAAATTTTGGAACTGTAAGAGCATTGTGCGAAAGAGGAATTCATAGCAGAGGCTTGAGCCCCGTGGATAGTTAGTCTTGTATCCTTTTAAACTTGAACTTTAAAATTGAAACAGACCATAATAACGCTGAGATTGGGCTGTGCTGAGTTTATAGCCAAAGTAACTTAATGATGTAGTCCTTTTCTGCTTCCTCATTCCCAGAACACTACAAGTGCCTGTTTTGATTTTCTTTCAAAATCAAAGACATCCATATCGGGAGGCAGTATGAAGTCTCTGTAATAAACAGCAACTAATGGATGACACAAAGTCATTTTCTTTAGTAAGAAAAGTCAAGGTCTATAGTAACCTTGTGACAAAAGCAAATCTAGCACCAGCTATTCAATTTAGCACCGGCCAGCAAGGTGGAAATGTATGACACAAAAAGGTGACTGGCTCTGCCGAAGAGCGTGGGAACAAAAGGATAAACGGTGAGCGTTCTGAATGGCCGTATTGACAAGTGTGTGGTGACCTCCGTGTCCCCAGGGGACGGCTCATGGCACAGCAGCGTGGCTTTGTCCTCGGCTTACTTTGGAAAGGGACGTTCTCCAAAACTGACTGTAGAGCTGTGACCAGGATTCATTCCTGGTGGGATCACCAAGTCGGAGGAGGAAAGGAGATGAGAACGGGGTTTTCTGTACAGTTACCCAACAGAGGGGACTACAGCAATCGGAGGCTTTTTTCCTCGTACATTGAGGACAGCTCCTGGTTGCAGTATTGGTTTGAGTGGAAGTAAATATTTCTGAACAAGAAAATCTTCCTGTCTTAAGGGAATTTATAAAGAGACTTCTCCCCTGTAATCAGGTTATTAACATTCAGTGGATCCTGACACATCAAAGGGACTTGTGTGTCTGAATGCATCTTATTGGAAAGCAAAGCTGTTCTGAGGAAAACTCAACAGGAAAGTTCTTCAAAAGGGGGAATGTAACCCCCGGTCAGCCTGTCACGAAGCTTTTCCAGTTGAATCTCGGGCTCATATTTTAAGATACACATTTCCCTGTTTGTTCAATCCCCAGCAGTGCCGTCACAAGAGGATAAGTCTGTAATATTAATGATCTTCCCTTAAAAAGTGATTATTCTTCCTGCCCCTCCCTTTTTTTTTTCCTTGAGTGATTTTGTTGGTTATCTGGGGTTGGCCTGTATGGGAGCGTGCCAGGAGCTGCCCCAGACTGGTGGCAGCCAGCCCTGAGATGGAGACTGACCTTCACTGTTGCTGTCTTGGTCTGGAGACCACCTACCGCAGACTTTTCCACAAGTTATTTTCTAAGTCTCTAAGTGAAAGCACTTTGTAAGAAAGTTTAATGAGAAGAGGGCGAGTGGATAAATAGTCATTTTTCTGGAAGTGGCTTCTTGGCCATCCCTGGGCTGCTGAGGAAGGCTCTTCTGGGGAAGCTTGGGCAGTTGGGTGCCAGTCTCTTAAAACACATTATTTTCTTATGAGAACTCTGGAATGGGGAATTGGGGTAAATGTCTCACTCTCCAAATAGCTTTATGTTCTTTAGGATAGAAAAAATGGGGACTGCAGTTCTTGTGTGCTGGAGTGTTTGAGAGATGTTTTTTACAGACACAGCATTTTGAGGAGAGTGGTTAACAGAAGATAATTTGATCTTTTTTTCTAAGCTAGAGAAACCTCGTGTCCCATGCGGAACGAGGGCAAGGAGGATGGACAGAAAGATTTAGAAATGCTTTCATAGTATTAATGTCTGATACATTTATTTATTATGCTTATTACCCAATTTTGTCAAATGGCAAGCACTGTAAAAATTCTTTATCAAGCCCTTACAGCACAGCATTAAGTTCTTGCACCTTGTGAGTATTGTACAGCATCTGTAGCAGAGGCACTCTGTGAATCACGGTAAAAGGAATGTATAGTGTTGAGATGGTTAATCATGATTATTTAAATAGGAAATAACTTTCATCAAATAAAATGCTAACTTTCTTTTTTTCTTTTAAAGACCACTTTAGAAAATATTCTGTAAAACAACCTTGTCTCCTGTATAAATTTAGCACAGAAGATTATCAGTTAATTTGCCTCTGCTTCATACTCAAGTATGCAAAGCTGCTAAAGACTATTTTTGCCTTAAACATCCCTGGGCTTTTTTGTCCTAATTTATTCTGTATTTCCAATTAAGCTGTATGTTGTCAAGAAAAGTTACATCCTTTTGCTTTTTTCCCCTGAAAAATAAATTTCCTCTTCCAGTTGAGTAAATCCCCAATGGAAGCCTCCTGCAGCCTTTATTAAGGCAATATTACAACAGTTTTTCTGGAAGAACAAGATTGACTCCAGAGTAAGAAATACAAATGGCCCGTGCAGAAGCTGGTTGCAGGTATGAATGCTACAGCATTTGTACGTTGGCCTGAAAATTCAAATGTAGAACACGCATAAAAGGGAAGCAAAAGAATATTTATGCTTTATTTAATGTTTTGGGGATAATTTCACTGCAGTTAAGTGCAGCTGCATCAATGGATCCTAGTGTCCAGTCACTGCAACGATATGGTTGTGACAGAGGTTTTCCTTTTGTCAGCAACCACCAAGACAGCAGCAATGCTGATGCACTGTGAGGACAAGCTGAAGGGTTGTTTTTTAGGCACAGGGTCAGTGCTGGCCCTCAGGTATGATGCTATTGTGCATTATTTCAAGACCTTAGTTCATTTGTTGGTTTTTGTTTTGTTTGGGATTTCTTGCTCAACCTGCCACTTGCATCACAACTGTGCGAGCTGAGAAATCATCTCTGAAATATCTTTATTGCTCATAAATAGCTCTACAGCTGAAGTGAGTGAATGTAAGAGTTGAACGTCTATATGATGGAGGAGAACTTTGTTCAGGGTCAGGACCTCTAGAAGATGGCCGAGGGGGAAGGAGAAGGGACGTAGCTGTTCAAGGTTTGGTTAAACACAACACTGGGTCTCCGCTGGGAGAATGTGCTATGCTTAAATTGAGTAGGTTTACAATATCAGATAATGATATGTTAATGTTCCCCCTCACGTGTAGAGCTGCTTTGATTCTCAGTTATGGATATTTCCCATAAACCTGTAGTTTTTGATGTATAACTAGGAAGGGTAAAGCCAAGAAGCTAATCTCTTGCAAGGAAGTAGGAAAATGGCTGTTTTAAAGGCAAATTCTGAGTTGGGGCTATGCTACCTGGGGTGGGAGAAGGTGAGATTGAACCCTGGTACGTGGGTCAACAGGGGAGACTTTCACTCTTTGCTTCAAGGATGGTGCCACAGAATATCTTCTCGCTTTGGGACTACTCTGTGGTAGAAAGCTGTATTGTTCTTGCAGTGACAGTGCGTATGTGGGCGCACATGGTGCTGCGGGGAGCACGGACACAAGAGTTTCCCAAGACAACCAGTACTTCCCTGTGCCTGATTATCGAGCACTTGGTTTTTGAAACTTTCAGGCTGTGACTTTTGAGGCTCTTGGCTGCGGTGAGAAGTTATTGGGAATAAAGTAATTAGAAAACCAGGGCTGCAGTTTGACGATGTTTGTCAACATTAGCAGGCTTTTTTTCTAGAGCCTAGTTCAAAGAAATAGAACAAGGACACTGTATTTCTCTGTCCGTGTGACTTTTTAACGTTGTTTTAAAGTGCTTTCAAGAGTGTAACAGTGGATATCTTTTTTGTTGTGTGGGGTTTTTTTTGTGTTTTTTTTTAAATATAGGTAGCAAGTGCCTTGTGGTTTACATCATACTATCAAACATCTATGCAGAGGAAAATTAATTACTGCATGCAGTACTTACCAGGCAAAGGCAGGGCACTTTCTTGGTAATTACAGTATCACTACAGAGTAAATATATCAGTCTTCAGCTGACAATATAATTAATAACGTCTATTGAGTGGTTTGACTGCTGTACTCTGTAACAGTAACTAAACCGACTTTTTTCGGTGATGCTGAGCAGCTGTAGATCCTTGTAGCTGCGACTGGGGTTGTTTGTTCGGTGTCCCTGGGAAACACATCAGCAGTACCTACTGCTTAGGTGTTTCTGATTGATGAGATATTGAATTCAGAAAGTTGGGATTAAAGTGAACTTGCTTTTCTTGTAACCTCCCTGCTCAATCTGAGAGAGCAAGAGGGAGAGACCCAGAAATAGAAACCTCCAGTGTGGGGTTCTGGTGCCAGATCTTTTGACAGTTTCATAGAATCAGGACTCTTAGAATACCAAGTTGGAAGGGATCTTGGGGATCATCTAGTCCAATCTTTCTCAGCAAAAGCTCCATCTAGACAAATACATGGTCTAGACAAGGGGGCCCAGCACCCTGTCCAGTTTAATCTTAAGTGTCCAATGTTGGGGAATCCACCACTTCCCTGGGGAGGCTATTCCAATGACTGATTGTTCTCATTGTGAAAAATTTTCCTTGTGTTCAATTGGAATCTCCCCAGGAGTAACTTGCACCCGTTACCCCTCATCTTTTCCATGTGACCCCTTGTAAAAGGGAGTCTCTATCTTCTTTGTAGCCACCCTTTAAGTACTGGAACATGATGATGATGTCTTCCATAAGCTTTCTTTTCTCAAGGCTGAACAAACCCAATTCTCTCAGCCTTTCCTCACATGATAGGCACCCCAGTCCTTTGCTCATCCTGGTGTCCTTTCTCTGGATCCTCTCCAGCCTGTCCACATCCTTTTTATATAGCAGGGATCAAAACTGAACACAGTATTCCAGGTGAGACTTGACAAGTGCAGAGTAGAGTGTGATAATGACTTCTTTATCTCTGCTGGAGATGCCTGTGTTGATGCAACCCAGTGTCCTGTTGGCTTTCTTCGCCAAGTTTAGTTGTAAATTTGACCATTCTGATGTGTGCCGAAGAGACACAATTTTAGCCTTTCTGTTTTGAGAGGATGCGCTGTGCAGATTAAATTTTAAATGTGTCACTGAAGGAACAAAGACTCTCTTCATTTTGCTTTCCCACCCTCTGATTTCTGGCAGCTGCGATATCCAGTTTTGCAGCTCCTGAAGCCTTTACTCTCTCTGTCCCATTAGTGGCCATACTATGCCTTTGTCCATCAAAGTGATGTCAAGAGATGGCTTGCTGATTATTTCTGTGCTTAGAACACCAGAAAGGTGGGAGGCAAAAAAAGTCCAAACAAACAGGCCATTAACTGCTGTCTTTCCGGTGGCTCATGTGTCTCTGCATTGTTGTCTTCCCTGATGAAAGCATGAGTGTATCTTGGACAATCTGCTACATATCATAATGGTGGTGCTTGAAGGGAGTTATTCTGGTTTTAATTTAATTCTCTGCTTTTGTAGCCTCCACTTTTCTGCTCCTGTTTGTCAGTGATGTTACTTAAACAAATAATAGATAAAACGCAGCCTGCTCCCAAAAAAACCCCAACAAACAACCCAACCCAAAAAACCAAATGCCAAACAAAAAAACCCCAAACCAAACAACCCAAAAACCACTTTACATGCTTTGTTGACTAGATCTGTGAAACTTTAAAGCTGTGCTAGTATTAATTAATACCATTAATACCTCATTATTTTTAATGTTAAGCCTCAGGTAAGAGTTAATGGTGCTGCAAAGTATATTAATAAAATTACTTGTAGTAATTAAGGAAGAAATGAGTATGTGAGGAGCTCCGGGTGGTAGGTTGGAAAGAAATGGGAACGCAGCCCAAGGGGCTTCTGGCTGCTTGTCTCCATCCCCACCACTGCGTGTGGCTGATTATGGATGGACACGTGGCTTACAGACCTGTATGAGCACATCCTTTGCCCCTCTCTCACCGTGACAGTGGACTGATAACGCATGGTTATAGCTGTCTTTGCATCATTAGCTTTTACAAAAAGGCAACTGAACGATGGATTGACCTGTAAGTGTGAAGTAAGAACAGGATAGATTTAATTCTCTCTTCATTTACTCAGAAGAATTAGTCATGGATCATTTGCAGTGTTTTTGCTGCTGTAGAGAACCAGTGTAAAGACCTGAAGATTGATTCCCACTGCTGCTTTGCAGGAAACATCTCAAGTAGTTTTATTGTCAAAGTATCCTCCAGCTTTGGACAACAGTTGTAGCCACAACTTCTGGCATAAAGTAACACACGTATGAACTGAGACATGAGAGCAAAGGGGACTGTGATTTTGAGCAAAGCTGACTAACACTGGTCTGTTTTGCTTCCATTCTTCCTTCTGTTCATGTGACTGGGTGCTTGTTTACAGCTGATCGTTAAAATCAAAGGGCTTTTGTTGACCACATAAAGATTGCCCATCTTGCCAGTCGGTCTGTTTGTTTTCTAGTAGATGGTTGTAATTGCTTTGCTTATTGTGTGAATGATGATTTTGCGAAGTGGAGATCAAAAGCCACATCTTTCTGTGCCATCCTGCTTCCCCTTCCCAAAGCCCCAAGCGTTTGCTCCCAGCCCTGTGATCTTCTCTGCCCCGAACAAACGTGACTGCACCTGACCATCTTTCATGTTGCCTACTTTAACAACTGGAGAGAAGAAAAGGTTATCTCTGGATTTTGTTTTTCTTTCCCTGACTCCAAACTGTGGCACTAATCAGCTTCCTTCAGCTAAACGTTACGGCGTTACAGCTGCCAATATTGCGTGCTAGGGCGCGTTGCTTGTCAGCAGATCCTTCCTTCAAGGATAATGTATGGTCAGGGTAAGAGTGGAGAGGAAGAAGGTGGTTGCCACAAGAAGTAGTAAAGGTAAAATATTGCCTTTGGATCTCTCTTTTGAGAGGAAGACAGAATCGAATGGTAGTTAATGGCTTGAGATGCCACATGCCTTTTTTCAATCCCATGCTACATGTACTGTTGTGCTAATTGCCCAAACCTCAATGACCGCAGTATTTTATGTTCATTCTGCAACTGCTTCTCTGGATTTAAATGAATTTGATCTTTCCTCCTGATACAGTAGGAAAAGTGAATAAAAACAAATCTCCCAGAGGTTACACGAGTATCTATGCTGGCTGAATTTCCAAACCATGTTTCTCTGCTCCGGCATTGCTTGTTCGTATTTGTATCTTCCTCAGATGTTTTTTCTGGCTGCTTCAGAACAGACAGGAAAGACAAAAAAAGGCAAAGACTAATTGTCCCCCCCCCCCAAAAAAAAGGAAGGTTAATGGCTTTGGGAATTAATTGCTGGGGGGGCTTGTGGCCCATCAACCAGCCCGAAGGGACCGTTGAGGGGAAGAGAAGCTGCAGTGAACAGCTCAAATATGAGTGAAGTTACAGATTTACGGAAAACTGTTCGGGAATTACTCATCATAATCACTGCACTTTTACATGGTAAAATATCTGCAAAGTCAGTTTCTTTGTGGAAGTTTTAAGCCTAGAGCCTTGAAAACAAGCAAGCAACTCTTCCCCCCTTCCCTTTAAAGAAAAGAGGGAAAAAAAAAGAGAATACTTTTTTTATGGTCAGTACAAAAATACTGGTATCTGGACACAAGTGTCTAAACTGTCTTTCAGTGTTTTCCTATTGAATTGGAAAAATTGTCTGTAGTTTTATTTTGCTACAAACTCCTTACTGTCTAGGACTTGTGAAGCTGCTGAGACCTCAGCTTACGGATGAATGCCGCATGAGATGAAGCTCAAGTCTATGTTCCAGACTTGTGACCAGAGCTTCAGCAGGGTGCTCTATCAGGCATCCTTGAAGAGATGCCCCTGCCAGCCCGTGAGGAGGTGTGAGCTCTGTGCTGCAGCAGGAAAATGTTACTTAATACCAAGATGACTTGCAGCTTTGAGAACTGAAAGAAGTGTTTCAGAAATATCAAAATGTGTCATTTTGATTAAAAAGACTATCAAAACAGGGTTTGACAAGTTCTATTTTAAAGGTTAAAAGAAATTCAATTCCTTACTCTCTGATTCAGGATGCAGAGAAATATTTTCATGTTTGAATGTTTCCTGGGCCAGAAATGTTGAATTGAATTCAACTTCTATTACAGCCTGGCAAAAATCTCCAATGTCTTTGATCATTCTGTTGATTACAGAGAAACGTTAAATTCAGATGAGAATGTTTTTGGTTTATCCAAATGTGAAATTCCCCATCTAATTTGGGACTCAGCAATGTGAATATCTTATCAATGTGAATGTTTTCCAATATAGGTCTATTTCCTCTTTCAAAGTGTAGCAAAATTAAATAAAATCCAGATTGTGTTATCCTATCACTTGTAGTAGCCTAAAAGAGCGTTGCCTAGTAGGCAGGAGAGCACCAGATGGAGAGGCTGTGGGCTGTGTAGTCAGTTGACTCCTCGTCCGTCTTACAGCTTTTGGTCAAATCTCTTCTACTTTCTTAATTTGTAAAGTGTGAATAACAGTACTGAACTCTCAGGAATGCTGAATGTACTAATCTTTCTGCAGACCTTTGCTTCTATCATAGAAATAGAAGAGTAATGCGCAAAGCCAGATTTCATCTTGTTTTGCTCAAGCCTGTCATTCTTAGGGTGGAATTTAAAAATGACTTGATGTGATCTTTAGCTTTTATTCCCTTGTGTAAGCCTCTAGCAGTACTTGCACCAGCTTCATCCCAGCTGGAACTGAACTTTGCTTCTTAAAAATCTCCCACTCTTCAATTTTCTCTAGTTACATAAGAAAAAATTGTATTTGCCAAGTAAAAAGTAGAACTAAGTTTTCTTTCAGTGTTTCTGGTAGTATTATGTAGTCGTTGATTTTTAAAACAATTATTACTCCAATTTTTGGTTCTGACTTGGGCAGTAAGTGATAGAGGAAGGTTGGTGTGGGTCAGGAGACTGCTGTCTGGGCATTTTAGCAGCTGATATAATAATCATGGCACTGGTACCAACGTTGTACCAGTTACTGCAAGGTAGGTGACAAAGCTGGCCCAGGGCTCCCTTGGAGTGCCTGGCTAACAGGAGTTTGTCAGGTTTGTACTGGATGAGATCAGCAGAGGGGGGGATGAAATGATAGATGCAGCTGATACTGGGATGCTCGCTGCTCTGCTCTGCCCACCTCTTCTGACACTGCCACTTACTGGGTATAATAAAGTTTGGAATGAAGCCTTTACTAGGAAGGTTAGAAAAAAATGCCAATTAGCCCAGTGTCTCTGAAGTGACTGCTATGGATCGTAAAGGATGTGAATTAAAACCATGCTGCTACTGTTCCTGCCGCCGCAGCTGCTTTATGTGCAGTATCGCTCTGGATGGGAGGTGCGGGCTTCTGTCGTTTAAATTGAAAGTCGCAGTTTGATCCTAGGCTGGATTGGAAAGCTCTGGAAGTCACTGCCATCTGACAGCTCTCGTGTGACCTACGTGGAAATGATTTGTCGACTCCTATGTTCTGATTTAAAAAGAAATGCACCTGTTTAGTGCAACGCTGTTCCGGTTTGCTTCAGTTCAGGGCTGACCTGTGATCTTTACCTCAATATATGGGTTCTTTGTTTTTTCAGGTTTGTGTTCCACCTTAATTTTCTCTTGTTCCTGTTGCTGCAGATGGATAGCCATTTTCAGTGGTGGGCACATTATGCTTTTTTAACCTCTTGGAAGTACGTGCCTTGGGTTGCCGTCAGCGCATGCTACACAGCAGGTGAAAGTCTGCTAAAGCTCTGGCCAGGGAGTTTCAGATGATTTTTTGTTGCTGCTTTTCCTTCAGGTAAAACAAAAGCCAGCTCAAGCAGTGCAAAAGGCATTTTTCCTTGTATACAGAGACCTAATGCAAACAAGTGGCTGTGTCGTAACGGCTAGCAGAAGTCATGGGTCTCGGGGAAGAGGTCATAGGCTGAATGAACCCTGTAGCTTGAGCTACGCTGTTGGCTATAGCTCGGATGTGGTTCGAAGTTGAACTATGTCTGCAATGCACCATAGGAAGCTCCTAGTTGCAATTTTAAGTTTGCAACTTTTTTCGTAGAGTATTTGGAAGAGAACTAGGCCAGTCACTGCTACTTGCAGCTACTTCTGAGCTCTGAATTCCCCTCAGGAAAAGAGCCCGACACAACCCTGTGCTTGCTTGATAGCACTGTTGTGTGCTGGATTCCCCGCTCCTTTCCATCGCTCGCATCTCACCAGCTGCCGTCAGGGAAATCAAAGTTTTAGATACAGGGCATACCTGCTCTATATTCTACTTGCAGTTCTAAGAACTTCTATTTTAATGGCTAGTGTGGGCATTATAAAATCCATATGCTGATGGAGACTGTCTAGAAGCTTTCCGAGATGTGAGGAGGTACTAGTGAGGTAAAGCTGGAGCTGTTAAACTGCAGCTCTTCTCCTGAGAGTGGTTTTCCTGAAACAATGTTTAATGAAGATGTTCATGTTTGCATTGTGGCTTTCTTTTCTCTGGAGGGTTATTTCATTAACATGTGACATACACTGTGAATTTGGAAAGGCGATATTGAAAATGGAGCTAAAAGAAAAATGAAGTTGGGTGGATACAATGCTCCCATATCTGATGGGAAGGAATTGGGCATCAAAATGATGGTGTGCTAAAAGATGGACAGGAGCTTGGGGTTATGGTGAAAGAGAAGTAGCTGTTCATATTTGGAGCCTCATATATCTTAAAGGCATCCTGAGTCCTTGCCTCTGATTTTGAGAGATTGAGTTGGCAGGAGCTGGTTCCTGAGGGGTCCAAGGCTCCCTCCCTTTCTTCCTAGATGGTGTTGAATAGCAGAATTGTTCAGGCTAGAAGATGTCTCCAGACATCCTTCAGTCCAACCACCTCCCTCAGAGCAGGGTCAATTACAGCAGGTTGCTCTGGGCCTTGTCTAGTTTTAAATATCTCCAAGGATAGAAACTCCACAGCTTTTCTAGGCAACCTGTTTTAGTGTTCAATCAAGTTTGTGATTAAAAACAAATTAATTATTATGATTAAATGGGATCAACTGTATTTCATCTTGTTCCCATTACTACTTGTCCTTTCACTGGACACCAGTGAGAAACATCTGCCTCGTTCCCTTCATCTTTACTCCCTACTACATAAGAATCAGCCGGAGCTGTCGAACCTGATAACACAACTCTGAATCAAATCTGAAAACAGATTCTTCAGCTGAGCTCCATGGTGCCTTCATCCCCTCTCGTTCTTCTGCCTAAATTTGAGTTTTTAACTTATCTGTAGTCAAATCCATGGGTGCTCAGGCTTCCTCTGGCTAGTAGTAGCTGACCTTTGATTTCTCTTACCCTGATGTTGGCACAGGGTAGAAGTGAGATTCCTGTATCTCCATCATGTATGTTCACTTTTTTGCTCTAGGCTGTCCAAACTCTTAGAGGTGCAGGACCTGTTATTGCTTTAAGCTGCAACGTACAGTCTGCAGAGCTGCTCTGATAGATTGTCTGTGGGTCAGCGCAGTCGCCTAATACAGTTGATACTGCTGTGCTCTTACAGCTCCTTCCAGGTGATTATTGCCTTGCTCCTCTTCCTTTTCTGTCTCATACGAGCTATGATTTCTGTCAAACTGTCAAATCTGAAAACAGATTTAAGTAAACCTATGGTAATTGGCTAACAAATTAAATCATAGGTATCTGAGGATCACTGTCACACCCGGATGAAAATCTTTAGCCAATTTATAGCGTGAACCAAGGGCTCTTTAAGTGCTGTAAAGTATCCAGAGTGATTGTGATGCTAAAGCTCATACTTCAGGGAGACAGCAGAAAGCCCCCACAGAACAATTGCTGCTTCATCTTTTCCCACCTTCCCCAAGATATTTACCAGATTTTTTTATTAGCATTTATATAAAAAGATTAAAGTTACATTTTAAGCAATCAAAGCTTAAGTCTTTATCTCCTTTAAAAGCACTGTCTAAATAAACCTGAGCATTTTAAAGCTGCGACATTACTAAGAGATTTGGATGCATTATCTTGGTAACCTTTATGCGCTGTTATTAACAGAGCTGCACAGATTCCCAAAGCAGCATTCGCAGTTTGTGGGGAGAGGCTTAGGATGAGGATGCAAAATCCAACCAATCTAAACAAATTACAAAGTCCTATCCCCTTAGTCAAAATACGTGGAGATATTTAAAGAGGAATTAATAAATGAAGTAACTGCTCAGAATCAGTTAAGGAGGCGGAGGGGGGGAGCTCTCAAATCCGTATTTTCATTGCAAGGTGCAAGACAAGCATGTTTTTGCATTAAACAGGATATACAAAGTGACTGAGAAAGGGATATTAACCCCCCTGTTCCTGGCAGGCCAGAGGCTAGGATGATCTTCTGCAGTGGGTGAAGGGAGGTTCACAGCTCTGGCTTGCCAGTTTTCACCTAGGAAAATGTCCACAAGTGACAGAAGCAGTACACATCTTTAGATCCCAGCCCGTGCATCATAGGACTACTTCTGCAAAAACAGGTTCTGATCTTCTGTCCTTCACTAGGATCAATAAACTGGTGGCAGAGTCATTTTTCTGGGCCAGGTGTGCCCAAACAGCTGGAGCTGCTTCTCTGTTGCTCTGTCAGTGTCTTTCCCACTGGTATTTTTCCCCTTTAATTCCATGGTGGCATATTTTTAGCTTAATTAGTGGTGGCAGTGCTAATCTACTGCCTATTGTTTTTTCTTTGTCTTGGCATTTTAGAGGCTACAATACAAATACTGGGAAAGTAAGGGGTCTCTTACCAACTTCCGCACAGCTGGCAGTAGGAGAAGATAGCCATTTTGAATGTGACTTGAAAACGGGGATCTTCTAGAATCTCAGAATAATATCATAGAATCACAGAATAGTTAGGGTTGGAAGGGACCACAAGGATCATCTAGTTCTAACCCCCTGCCATGGGCAGGGACACCCCCCACCAGCCCAGGGTGCCCAAAGCCCCATCCAACCTGGCCTTGGGCACTGCCAGGGAGCCAGGGGCAGCCACAGCTTCTCGGGGCACCCTGTTCTACTGCCTCACCTCATATGATAAAAGAAAAAAAATCCTCTGAAATTATTTTGAATGTTACATTGAAATCCAAAGAATCAGTAATCCAGGGCATATTTCCACTGCAGAAAAACATTCATATTTGATATGGCTACTAAAGAAACACTTGAACTCTGTAACTCATGCCCCTTGCCCCTCAGGGCAGTCGCTGCTTATTTTCCAGATATTGTCTCAATTGTACACAACCTGTGCGCTTCTGGAGTAAGGAATAGCAAAGTCAGCAGAGTCCAGCTTTGGTAAAATAGCTCTAAATCAAAGATGTGGCATTTGCCATAATGGTTTATAGCAGCTGTCTGTCGTCTTTAGTGTCTTATTTCTGGCTACGTCCAGCACTTGAGCCGTAAGAGCAAGACAGCGCTCCTCCCAACAAACAACAAGCGAATGCTTTTGGTAAAACAATTGTGTTGTGATCTGCTTCCTCCAAGAGCAAACCTAAGTGTCACTGTACTTTCCTGTCTATATATTATGGAAAAAACCTGCCACTTATGCCATTCCACTTTGTCACAGTGTTAGATGCAACCAGTTATTTCAGCTGATGGATCCTTTTATTCTCTAGAAGCTATAGCTAGCTCTTTGATATCTAGTGAAGGTATTTGCCACTTTCAGTACTTTACATCTTCAAAGCACTGTATAAACATTCAATTTAATACAAGAACCCACTAGGGATGGTAAATGAATGAAGTATGTACAAACTTGCACTTAGAGGACTAAAAGGCCTTTCGCAGAATTGGTGGAAAGTTACGTTTGCTTTACATGGTAAGTTATTTATGCCAGTGCTGACTTGTCCCTTGCAGGCAATGTGCAGGTACTTCTAACCCTGGTCAGATAAGCATAGATTAAAAGGTCTTCTCTTCTCCTTGGCATTGTTTACAGACATTCCTTTTGTTGCTGTGAACCACCAAACTTGTTCTCCCATCAAAAAAGCAAATATTTTAGGGAGGAAGTTTTGACCCATAAACTGCCAGCTGAACCAAGCTAAAGCCAAAATTTTATCTGAAAAATTGTACTGCAGATTTCATACCCTGTTTTAGTGTCCTGGGTGACTGTTACTGTTTGACAGCACCAAGGTTTCTGGCTGAAGACACGCATGTGTTATTGTTATGCTGGAGAGATCTAGTGCAAGGTCTCACTCAGGAAGAGGCTGTGACTTCGTTCCAGTGGATTCCCAGTGTAGAGCAAATCCTTTTTCAGAGGATCTTGTATGTGGATGTGAGTCCAGGCATCTGTAACAACAGTTGCTTCTTTCCTAAGCTTCCTTACCTATCCTCTATGTTAAGTCAATTTTGTTAGCACTTTTTTTTTTTTTTTTAATTGAATGGTTTGGGTTGGAAGGAACCTCAAAGCTCAGCTAGTTCCAAACTCCCTGCTGTGGGCAGGGACATCCCCCACTAGACCAGGGTGCCCAAAGCCCCATCCAGCCTGGCCTTGGGCACTGCCAGGGATCCAGGGGCAGCCACAGCTTCTCGGGGCACCCTGTGCCAGGGCCTCAGCACCCTCCCAGGGAAGGATTTCTGTCTCACATCTCAGCTCCAGCTCCCCTCCTGCAGCTTCAGGCCCTTCCCCTTGGCCTGGCCCTCCCTGCCCTGGAACCAGCCCCTCTCCAGCTTTCCTGGAGCCCCTTCAGGTACTGGAAAGCCACAATTAGGTCTCCCTGGAGCCTTCTCTTCTCCAGGCTGAACAAGCACAACTACCTCAGCCTGTCCTCTCAGGAGAGGTGCTCAATCCTCCATCTGTATTTTCTCAACATTGAGTCTGATCTACCCACAAAATCGTTCTTATTTCAGCTATTGCTACCCTAACTTAAGCTTCCCAGATTAATTGTTGTCACCTGCCTTGTCCATGAGCAGCACACAGCTACCACGTGGGGTTTTGGTCAGAGCAGGCTGAGGCGTGGGATGCACAACGCTGCGGCTCTATGAAGTGTGGCCACTGCTGGCTACCAACTCTTCAGCACAGAGTTTGGTGTGAGCTGGGTTGCCCAAGAAACACCCAGGGTGCTGTGAGCTGGAACTTGGGTCAGTGCTCTTCCGTTGCTGTTGGTGCCCAGAGGCAGCACAGCATGCTCTGCCGTGCAAATTCAGCTCCTATCGACACAGACGCACTTTAAATCCATGAAAGAGGGTCAAAACAGGCAACCGAGCACGTGCCTAACAGACATGATACACCGTATTATGTACTTTTTGTTTTACAACATTTGATTGAGAGGTGTTTCCCCCCTCCTGAAGGTGTTAGGTTTGATGTGGTCTAGTAATTAACGCCCCCGAGTCGCTGTTTCCTTGCACTGTGTTCCAAATTCCTCATGGGTTTGTTAGTAAAAATTTAACACCCGTTACCTTACTAATTTCTCTCTTGTAAATACCACTGTAAAAGAAACAAACTTCATAGTCATGCATCCTTTTATTATTATGGTAATTAATTTCAATTTATAACTAATTAATGCTGTTCTACATCTGACCTGCCCCTTATTAGCAGCAGCAAATGGGAATCAGTGAGCATAGGAATTGCAGATGTGGGTCTGTGCGCTGACAGAAAACCTACCCGGCAGGAGCCGATCCCAGAACGAGCTGCCACCTCGGGACTGTCACATTCCTGCCGCTGCAAACCATGACGGATATGTTGAGCTTTGCGTCGCTGTGATGTGTGAGGAGGAAGGTGAGAAGTGGGAATGCCTCACAATTAAAAGTAGCAATTTAGCTGACGGTGATCAGAAATACAAACCTGTCTCGTGGAGCAAAGAGAGGGGAGGAGGAAATACAATAATGCGATGCGCAGATGCTCTTTGATCTTGGCTGTAATTCAGAGCGGCACGGTCCTGCTGCAGGTGGCATTAGATAAGAGGATGTATTCCCTGGATAGATTTTGCTGGCATTCTGAAGCAATTAGCTTTTACTTGTTTGTAAAGTGAATATAACCAGGTGCTCTCCCCACCCCTGTTCCCCAAAAAAAACCTGTGTTTGAGACATTCCCATCTCCCAAATGGATTAATTATGGTTTCATCTCCCTCCTGGATCAATTACTGAAGTCTGTGCTACTGGGTTTGCTAAGGGGGTTTCTTGTTCCCTTTCTCCCTTC
>VWZZ01001246.1:1214240-1241953 GCA_013399095.1 Psophia crepitans
CCCTCCCCCCCCCCCCCGCCCCCCCGTTCCCCTGAAAGGTGCTCTTGAACTGAAATATCTATTCGTGGGTGTAAAGCAAAAAGTTCAGAGGCTCTGAACCATTAAAATGAGGCCCAGATAGTTTTAGTTCAAAGGCCAGAAAGTCCTGTGTTTGCATGCATTGGCATTTTGAAGGTAGAGAAGGAAATGGGGTGAGTTCCAAGAGAGAGTACCTGCGGGAAGGAGTGTCTTCAGGGCAGAGATGCTGCACGTCCTGCTTCAGTGATGCACTATTATTTTCCAGACTTTGTTATAGAATACAAATCCGTGTGGCTGCTTTTCTGCTTTGTCCTAACTTTGTGCTAGATGACCCTTGCAAGAAATAATGACGTGCGTTAGGAAGGGCAGCTGGGCTCACACGGCAGCAGCCGGGGCAGAAAGCTGCTCTGGCCTTGTAGAGCAGGAGGGGCAGATGATGCTGCTCTAGAAGGTAAACCCTCAGCACTACAGCCCAAGGCTAAAGCCTCACCTTAACAGGTATTTTCTTGCTTGCAGACTATAGGTGCCTGGCACTGGGGCTCGGCTGAATGCAGCCTTGGAGGGAGATGAGAGCGGGCAGTCAGGAGAGGGGTGCTGCTCTGTCAGGAGATCAGCCGCTGGAGCTGGAGGCAAGCTCCCACTGCAGCTCATAAAATGTGTGTTTTAAGTAAACCTCTTTTCTCTTGGGAGGGGATTCGTAGGTAAAAAGATGAGATGGCTCACGTTACTTTCTTACCTGGTCTTTATTTTGTGCCTTTTTCATCTCAAGTAAGATCCAAGGACCTTGCTGCAGCATCCCGTAAGAAGCATTGAGACTGCATTTTGAGCCATCGCTTACCCAAGTTCTTACCTCCAGCAATTAGTCTGACAAATCAGCTGTCTCAAGATCCTCAGGCATTCGTTGCCTTAGGGTGTAATTGTGCATGACGGTGCCTCATTAGACAGCAATATTTACCTCCAGGGAATGGGGCTTTTCAGCCTGGGATGATTTAAATTGAAACTTTGGCAAATGTCACTGCTTTTGTCAGGATTGAAATAAATGAGCTGGCATTGAGGATGTGTAGCTTTCAACACCTGGATATTGTGTCAGTGGATGCCGTATGCTGGGGGGGATGTAGCGAAGCTTTGACAAAGCTGCTGCTCTTAAATCCTGCTCGTTTCCCATGAAGCAGGAATACAGAACTTGAGCAACGTTGGAGTGTGTTTTAGCGTGCCCATTTGGGTTGCGCTGGAGACCAATTGGCAGGGAAGCCTTATTCAAACCAATGCTGCACAGGCTGCTAAACATGTTAGCGGTTGTGTTTTAGGATCTACACATCTGTGATTCTGACTTGCATCCAAACCATTAGCCTATTTGTGCACAAATGCAAGAGGTAAATTCCAGCTATAAGCCTGAAGGTTGTAGTTCTCAGCCATGGTTACATCTGCAGGGAAAGGATGGGAATTCCCCTTTGTTTAGGGTTGGGGGGGAGGGAGAGGGGCAGAAGTCCTGCTTTGCTCACTTTATCATGTATTATTTTATCGTTTTATTTAGCTTTTGTTGCCTTCATACAATTCTGCTCTAAACAGTGAGTTCTTATCTCCAGGGTCCAAGCACAAGAAGTTAATGATCTGTTTGAACTCTGGTAACCACTGATCTCTGTCTAAGCTGAGTAATGCAGACTGGGGCTGTGTGTCCTCCTGCAACCAGTGCAGAAGGGGTAGCGATGGGGTGAGGGTGCTGGGGGGAAAGGAGGAATAGGTGAGTTCATAGACACTAACTGGCCTGAGACGATTTCTTTCTTTATGATTTATTTTCTTTCACCAGCAGTTCATTCTGTAGGGTTACTGCCTTCTATTGAAGCAGAAAGAAGGGAAAGCAGAAGGGCTCTGCATGCCCCTACAAAACGAATTTGTTTCCTTTGGGTTTGCTGCCTGTTTATAGGGAGATGTTAGAATATAGTTGAGGCTGTCTGGTGATTTATAAAAGCTTTTGTGTTTTTCCTTGAAATTCTGGATGTGGTGAAGGACCTGAGCTCCCATGCCTCAATCTGAATGCTCCCTGGCACTCCTGGGAATGTCTGGTGTTGGTATCTGGCAAACAGAATCACCATCTTCCAGTGCTGTAACTTTTTTCATAGATTACTTGAAGTCTCATCTTGTTCTCTACTGTCCTCTGTTCACTTACCAATATTAAACAGTGTATGGATTTTGCCTCATGGACTGTAAGTTTCCAAACTTAGAGAGCACAGAGATTTTTGTTAGTATGTCAGGTGGTTCAGCCAATCCTCCCCAGAGCTGAGCTGGTACTTTGAATGTCTTGGCCAAATTTCAGTGGATGGATAGGGTATGTTGGGCTTCTGAATGTGAAGGATGAGATTCATCTTGCTTACTTTTAGATGTCTGTACTGTAGACAGCTGCACTGGAGTGAGTCTCCAGCTCCCGTTAGAGTCAGCAGAGAGGAATAGGTGGTTCTGGAGGATAAGTCATCTCACCTAGACATCTATATGAGGGTGAGATGGCATTCAGAATAAAAGTACCAGTTTCTCTTCACTAACTGTAAAGAGAGCATAGATGATATGGGTGTCTGTTACAAACATCTAAGGTTTAGATGACTCCCACCTGACGTGCTTTCTGTTCCTCCCCGAAGTCAGTAGGATTTCAAAGCATTCGGTTTGGTGCAAGGGATGTTCAACAATCACGAACTCAAGCTTGCGCTGCCTGTGTGAGATGTGAAAGCTGTTCCACGTTTGTCCTAAACTTCTGTGGGCGGTGAAGGCATTGCTTTTACTTGTCAGGTGGAAAAGCATTACTGTCGGGTACTATGACAGTAAGAAAAAGAATGTATGTATTCCTTTGATCTCTGCAATAAAATGTAATGTGGAGATTTTGGAACGAGCCACTGTCCAGTGATACTTAGGTATGGCTCAGTGTATCAGTTAAAAGCTGAATATATCCAGATATTCAGGATTTTCAAAGATCTTTTTTTTTGTACTCATTTTAATGCTTTTCTAGGGCAAGACAGTTCATTCTCTTTCTCGCATTTCACTTGCAAAGCATCCAGTTTAAATACAAAGTACTCTGAAAACAATCCTTTTTTACTTTAGATGTTTAAAGCTCGGATTTAACTTTTAGGCTCATTAATATTCACAAACACTGCTTAGTTAAGCTTGCTTTAATTTTTCTGTGTGCTTTGTTAACAGGGATTATAGTGATGTTTGCATTTGCATGCGAGACTTCTAGTATTGTGTAAATTTTCGTCATTATTATGGAAAAAAGAAATGAAAAATATGTTGAAAATCTACCTCAGTCCCTCCAGTACTTTCTCTAACTCTTGTACTTCGTGATAGCTTTGTGAGAGTGTTTCTTTCCATATTTATTAGGTGGATTTTTCATCTGTCTTTGAAAGACATTTGAGAGTCTTGGAACCCCAGAGGAGACGGCAGGTTTTTGGTCTCCAGGCATGCCTTTGGCACACGGCGTCGACAGGGGAACGCAGCCCTTCAAATCTGGAAAGCAAAGACAGGCTTGGAAGAGTCCTGCGGTTGTACTGTCTTTCACTCAGCTGAGACAGTTGTAGGCATCAGTTACCAGCTTCCCTTGCCCTGGCCAAATGAGCTGGAAAGCACAACAGCATTTTCCTAATGGTGTTCTGGAGCCAAAGCCTGCTCACAGAAAGCACCTGTACGTGCAGCCAGTGGGTGGTGGCTGTGGAGGCTGTGGCGCGTTTACAGAAGGATAATCCGTAGTTTCTTTCTTCTGTTTAATTCTAACCATGTTTGGTGCCTCTGAAAAGTGGCAGGTTAATAACTGTGGAAGCGACAGCCTGCTCTTTGTGCTGAGAGAACGTACGATGCGACCAGCCACCAGGCTGGTCCTGTGCGTAACTCCGAGGCTACGCTGCAGATCTGCCCTGCTGAAGATGCCAGGGCGGCAGAGCGCTTCAGCCCCTGCGTAGGGAGGCAGTGAGAGCCCAGTCAGGGGGGTGCTGGATTGTCAGAACCAAGGCTGATGCCACAAGCTCTTCTTGGACAAGCAACCATTGCAGCTGTTATGTTGGGATGGTTGGGATCACCTTCAGAAATTGAGATGATTTTATTTAATCCTCCCCCCCTCTTTTTTGAGTCATAGATTTAATGTAGAACCTTTCCTGGATTTTTAAGTATATATCAGTATTTCCAAGATGGTCAAATATGTCATTAGGGCACTATTTTAATGCTTACTTTTAAAGTTCATTTCAGTTCCCTAAGCCAAATTTTTCCTTTCACTCAGTGCCACTGGTTCCCTTACCCTTGGTGGGAAAGACAGCTCGAAATGGCAGTTGTCTCCAAAGAATGGGATGGCAGACCAGAGTTCGCAACTAAGGCAGAATCTTGAAACTTCTTGTCCACGGAGTATTTATTACACCCGCCCAGGCTGCAAGGGGTGACAGCCCCATGACCTGGGGAAAACTCCACCAGGTTTCCTGTGAAATTTTGTCCTTGAGAATGTCGATCAGTAAGAGGGAAAACGTTACACAGAAGGTATAGAGTAATGAACAGGTTTGATCTTAAAGGCACAAACTCACCCTTCTGAATCTTATGAGGTGCTTTGTGTGTAGTTTCCTGCATCATAGAATAGTGTGTAATTTTCTTCCCCCTGTCCTGTCAGCCTGACTTACAGAACTACTGTAGCAGCTTTCATGATAACTTCCAAGCTGTGTCTTTTGTAGAGAAGCAGGTTTTGGCAGCAGTTGTCCATGGAAACCTCTACCTCAAATATTAATGGGATAGACAACTTCTTCAGTCTTTGGAGGACCTCAGTTCTGGGGTTTTGTCGTGTATTTGCTGGCAGGTATGTCTAGGTATACAAGTGACCCATTAACACAGGCTGCTGCTATCCTGACATATAGGGAAGCCAGTGCCTGTGCAGAAGCTGTGCCAGTGCACCAAGGTGAAGCTTGAGCTGAGCAAACACACTCTGGCTCTCAGTGGCCTTTTAAGCTTGGACTTGGGGCACACAGCTTTTGGCAAGCATGGAAGGTGGAGGAAGAAAGAGAGAATCAATGGCCATGTCATGTAGGCAACCTCCTTTGCAGATCGAGAGTGAGCAGAATACAGATCACGGCTCAATGTCTTGGATGAGCAAGAGAAACTGTCCTTCGGTGTGTGTAATTTAGGATAACTCCGCAAAGGGAGCAGAGGCGTGCTGAGGCGTGCCGGGAGATAATCTTCCTTCAAACATTACTGATGCTTGTCTGAACCCTAGAGCTCAGTGTCAGAGCTCAGAGTGAGTATTCGCTTTCTTCTCCTTGCTCTCTTGCTCCCTAAAAACTCCCAGCTCTCAAATCAGCAGCCAAAGGAAATGTGTACATCTAGAAACTTCCCATGCAAAGAGAGAACTTCCTTTTCCCTGGCACGTTTCCACATGCTCATTGCAACTTCCTCTGGTGTCTTTGACAACATGTCCCCCTGTAGTCTGTAATTTCATGCATCCCTGTAATTTATCATTCATACAGTCTTGGCTTATGTGGTGAAAGATGCAGCAGAATCTGTAAATGAGATAAAATACTGTTACATTTACACAGTAAGAAGTATCTATATTTATTCCATGTTATATCTTCAAACAAAATGGCTCTTGGGTATGGGTGTTTTTTCGGGGAGGGGGGAGGCTTGGGGCACATTAAGAGGAAAAAAATACTATGGAATTCCTTAGCAGACCACCTTTTGCATTTGGACTTGGCAAAAAACAATTCATTAATTCAGCATCTATTTCAGACCAACAGTCTGCCCAGTCCACTGTTCTTCTATGGAGAATGTCCATTGTGGGGTGCGCCACAGGAGCACGTAAGAAGCACAGGAGGAAAGTCATGGTGTAACTATTAAGGATGTTCTCCCTCCCTGTTCAGCTAGGAAGGTTCAGAGTGTTAATATACCTTTGAACTTCAATGAATAAACAAATCCTATCTGGTGGATTTAGGGTTTTCCATTATCCGTGTCAGTATCTAATCCCTGGTGAATCAGTAGCAGGATGCAGTCTCCAATTTAATAAATCATGGGAAAGGTTGAGGTGGCGGGAGGATAACAGTTTCTGTATCTCTTTGCATTATGGAGTGCTTCATCCAAAGTGTCATTAAACTAATCTGTCCTGTTCAGAAAGAGGTGAGACCCTGAAAACAGCCTTTGATAAATCTGGAAGAAAGCAAATCATCCCTTTGTTTAGGTAACACATGCACCAGTTACAGCTTAGGTTGCGTGACAGTTCCATACATAACTTTGGGCATCTTCCTGCATTTGTGAAGGAGATATGTGTATGTTTTTCTTGCTCATGCCTATTCAGCTGCTTTATAAAGTCAAGCTGTGATGGGTGTTTCTCTGGAGAGTCTTGTAGATTTGTGTAGAATCTGTCCACGTGAGTGAAGATTGTAGGCTTGGAAAGTATAGCTTGAAAGCAATATTATCAGTTGCTGTCTGTTAAATTTCTTCTCAAGGATTTGTTTTTCTACTTTTATTCCATAAATTGTGACTTTTTCCACTGCAGTTACTACTGTAGCCTGACCCCCAACACTGGCCGCAGACACATTGCATTAGGACTCTGCACGGCCCCGTTAAACGTGCTTGTGCAGATGTGCCACACGGAGGGGATTTCTGGGTCGGGGATTTGTGCGTTAATAAACAGAGAGATGCAAAACCTGGTTCTCTTCTTGTAGTTTAAACCGTCGGAGCTTTTGGGGACAATATTCCACTAAAAATCAATGTGGACTTTGGCTTTCACGTTAGAGGTTCTGGCTTTCTGATACTGATTCAGTTTAGGGGGGTTTTTTTGGTGGTGTGTTTTGTTTGTTTGTTTAGTTTTTTTATTTAAGTATGCTCCAGCAGAGTAATGTTTAGAGATCAGTGATGTATGAGGCAAAACACTTGATCCTGTCAAACACACACACGTGCATTGCTTGAGTCCTGCTGGCTTCGAAGAGGATTCTTTAGATGACATAAATGTGTATCAATACCGTTTGAAAGATTTGGAGTTAAAATAGAGAATTTGCTGTCGTTTACAGAATTCCTTGCTTCAAGATAAAGTAAAACTGCCAGAATATGATGAAATTTTGAGACTTAGTTTAAAGGTTTAGGAAAAAAAAGGTGGTTAGAACTGCAAAATCTTACAGCATCATCAACATGGAAGTAGTGGAAGAGGCATAATCATTAGAAATTCTGCAGTTTGCTTTGATGGGGCAAGGACTGCCTTGCTGAATCCTGCTGAAATGAAGGACGTTCTGAGGAAGAGCTGTTGAGGCTATAAAAAGACCCATATCAGATGTGCTCCATCTCTCTCACCGTGCATCTGTAAAAGCTGTTGCTATGTCTTACCTTAATGGAAATTAATCATTAAATAATTGAGTCATTCTAATATTTGTCTAGGACCAACCTTTTACTGCCTGTAGTTTTTGTTGTGCTATTTTAGGGTGAAAAAACCCATATATAGCTCAAATATTAAGGGATTAATTACCTGAAACTTCACTGCTATAAATAATTTCTTCAAGCGTGTAAGTTGTATCATGGCTTCAAGGTATTGTTTGCATCCATAACGTCTGAGTGTGTGAATAAATTTGAGCCTGAGGCTTAAGGTGAGTTTGTGCTTCTGTGTGAAGCTTAATGCAGTATCAAGGTTTAAGACTTCTTGTATATGTGCCACCTTCACTTATTATTGTGAAGGAAAAGACGGAATATAAGAAAAAAGGAAGTGACTAAAGATCCTGTAAGAGCCTTGAGAACATCCAGTTGCACAGATCTGTAAACCGCGATGCTTAGCACTGGTAAAGATGAGATGATTGTTTCTGAGAGCACGCTGAAACAATGCGCACTCTGCTTCTGAGACCATAAGTCCCTTCATACGCTTTCTCATTGTAAGAGATGAGAACTGCTAAGCAACAGAATATTTTAGCTGTGTGCTAGGAAGATTTTTCTGATTATGTAGGAAGGTAATGGTAAAATCACTACTTTTTTTTAAAGAAACAACAGTAGAACATGCTTCCAAAGCAAACCCACCACTTTCTCTACTTAAAAATAATAATAAAGTTCCAAGTATTAGTTGCTATAAACCTGAAATAGTTCTCTCTAGCCAAATCTCTTCATTCCTGTTTTTTATATCTTCAAATTTATGCTATCCTGTAAAGGGATCGGTGTTGCCAGGCACATTCTTCTGAACACGCTGTAACTCTGCCTACACGTTGGTTTTCTGAAGGAAGCTGGGAAGGGTGACTAGGTCAGAAATACAGTCCTTCAAGGTTGGGTGAACTGGAAATGAGACTCTTGTCTGGACAGTGGTGAAGTTGGGAGCTGTGAGATTGAAATGGTTCTCTCCCTACCCCCCTACACCTTTTAGATGAGTAAAGTTGTTACAGCTCAGGACATTTGAACCGGGGTACAGAAGGCAGAACAGATTAGTGAGTTTATTGAATCCTCTTCACTTTCATGCTCAAACCATTGCAGTCACTTTTATTTGAAACAAAAGAACAGTTCAAACTCAAGCTATGGCTTATCATAGCGCGATAAGAAAACGCTTGTTAAGAACAAAAGAATTATGTGGCCTAGAATAAGACTGTTTTAACATCTTATGGCTCCACAGGCTTGAAATCTCGAGTTATTGCCTTGAAATTCTCTCATAAAATCCATAAGCTTGCTAAGAAAGGGTTCTTGTATCAGTAGTTCTCTCAAAAGTAGATACTCTCTTCTGGTCCACCAAAGCATGTCCTCATCCTAAGGAAAGTCTTGTACAGTGTATTACAGAATATGCCATGTCCAACCTCTAGGACCTAACATTTCTAAGGGATATCAATCCACTCTGTAAACTTATGCCATCAGATTTCTACTTTTTGGGGTTTTTTCCGGAGGTGGTGGTGGCGATATTTCCAGCTTTAAGTCATTTGCAAGTTTCCCTTCCCCACTCAGTCGTCTTTCATGCACATGCGTGTTCTTTGCCCTGGTAAGAATTCAGCTGTAGAGCTCACGTGTGGATCTACCCTGAAAACACAAAGTCACAGTAGATTGGCAATCTGTGTTAAGAATGTGAAAGGGTTTCCACAGCTTCGTAGCTGTTATGCATGTGTCTCTTAAATTACTGTATTATATTTTTTTTATTCCGTATTAACCTTTCTAGTCCCCACCCTTCCAAAAGTACACTTAAACTGCATCTAGATCACAGACCAGCCCTGGAGAGAATCCTACTGTAACACCTGGATTTTCCAGCTGACCTTTCTTGGAAACTTTGACCATACTCCTGAGGCAGAGCATCCTTTTAATTGGCCCTTGCCATTTTTTCCAGGCTGTCTTCTCTTACTCTTGCAGTTCTCTTGCTGGTACTCCAATGGTACAAAGGAAATAGCAAGAGCAACAATGTAAGAGACTCAATAGGGTTTTGCTTAGTTTTCCTCTAGAAAACACCCCAGCATGTTGCCAAGTAAACAATATCAGTATATATTTTGTCTAGATTGCCCCCAACAATGGTGGTGTTTATCCTCAATAGTAAGGTTATATTTTCAGCAGCAACTTCACGAGAATAATTTTTAAGCCTCCTTGTTCCATCTTTGGGGTTCTGGTTTCCCTTTTACCTATTTCTTTAAATCAAAGTTTTGGTGTGTCCTGCTTTCTTTTCCATAGAGTCATCATCTGAAGAATTACTAGTCTGTCTCTTGCTCCTTTCCTTTGCTCTACTGCTTGCCTACCAATTCTCACTGAGCTTCTGCCTTGAATTTTAAAGCTCTTCATCTAACCAGTAGACTTCACTAAATATCTTACTGTATGAGTTTTCCTAAACGTAGAGAGACTGCCTAGATTTTTATTGAAACAGTCTTTCCCAGGCTGTTTGAATTCCCTATTATTTTCAGCAAGACAACAAATTTATTACTTTACTCCAGCCTGCTACTTTTAAACCAGAGGGATTTATGTTATGATTAAGAGTAGAATCACCCAAGGACTTAGTCTCTGCAGTTTCTTCGTGTTCTATTTAGGTATAGAAAGTTGAGAAGTTTGCCAAACTGTGTGCGAGAACAGTCATTAAAACTTATAGATTCACAAGAATTAGGCACAGGAGGGACCATCTAGTAGTATCACATCTTCTGGTAGTCAGGTTGCTTATTTTCACTTATTTTGGCTCTGAGTGAGAGAATAAATGGACTGTAACGCTTACCAAAGGCTACCTTATGTTTTGGTTTACATTTGTCTTTTGGAACCTTTTCATCTCATACATGGAGGATGTAGCCCTTCCCGTTGCAGTATGCAATAGTGGTTAATCACCCTTACTGATACAAATGTGTCCTTTCTTTCTAATTTGAAATTGTCTGAAATCCTATGGAGCAGCAGCTGCGAATCTGACAGAGCAGTGTTTCACGATCTTTCCCTGAAGTGATCTAATAGTACTTAACATCTGTGGACCACTCGGGTTGCCAAGATTTTACAAGCCTGCGGTGAGAGAGTTTGCATTATAAAGGGCACCCCACTTCTGTGCTGTTTTCCTACATGCAGTTTTGATGACTTTTTAGAAATCAGCTATCGACTTGCTTTCCAGGTAGGTGTGCAGTAGATTTATTGTGCTTTAGAGTATTAGTGTAAATGTGCATTTGCTGTGTTCCTCGTCTTCCATCCCTGTATCCATTCTGACTCCCCATTCTCTGTGCTGTCCTAGAAAAAAATATCTTGGACAGAAACAGTAACTACATTTGGGCAAATGTTCAAGTGTGTGTCAATCCTAGAAGAGTAAAATTTAAAACCTGGAGTGTACACTGGTTTGTGCTTGAACTCAAGGCTGTTTAAAAAGAAAAACCAAAAACAAAAAAAACCCAAACAAACAAAAAACACCCAACAAAACCCTAAAACAACAAAGAAACCACAGCACAAAATAAACCAGTATCTTTTGTTACTCTGAAAAAAGATTTGTTTCAAGTATGTTTGTGCTGCTTTATATTGCTTTTGATAAATGAGAGTTTTGGTGGCACTCAAAGAGCGAGCTTGTTCTTTACTGAGAGACACGAATTTGGAGGCAGAACAGAGGATTTGTGCCTGTAGGTTAGATGTTGTCTCTTCCTGGGTTTGTGAGATGTCCCGAAGAGCCTCTGGGGCAGGGGTGGTGCGGTGCAGCAAAGCTCCTTCGAGAGGAGAGCGGCTGAGTAGCTTTGGGGTGCTTATGGGAGATGTGAACAGTGTCTGAACTTGTCGGGAGGAAAAAAATTGTGAGCCCTGGAGATCCGTCAGTTGTATGACTGCCTGGAAGAAAAGGGGGAAGGGAGGGAGAGTATAAGGGTGTGAGGGGACACAAGTCGCATGCCTGTGCCCGGTGCAAGGCAAGGCAAACCTGCTCGTTTGCAGTGCGTGCTAACCATTGCGGTGCTTAATTCTGCTTTTGCAAAGAGTTAGATCTGAAGGGGGTGTTTTGGGTGGTGGCACAGACTGCTTCAGAATACCCTCAAAACTAAGCAAGGACGATGCTGCACTGTACGCTGCTTAGGGTGAGCACCGTCCTCTGCCTGTGAAGACTGTCCTTTGAGGTACTAGAGGTGCTGTTGGGGTCATTCGGGTCTGTTGTAACAAGTGCAGAAATATCCTGAGAAAGGGAAATAAGACAAGGGTCCTGGTCCCAGAATTTTATTACTTGAGAAATACCGTATCTTTGCTGCTCTTATGGTTTCTACTTTCAAATTCATTTCTCCTTAAGCTAAACTTTACACACTACACTTCTTTGGAGCTTTCAGAGCAGCGGCACAGAAAAGCAGGGTGTTCGTACTGAGATACTAGCGTGCGCTGAGTTGTTGAGTCAGCCTTGTCTAAGCTACAGTCCAGCACTCATCACTTCTTCAGGTATACTGGGAGAAGAACAAATGACCTGGTGGCAGGTAGATAGGAGCCTGGGTGCTGGGTATCTGGATTCAGTTCTTTGTCTTCCAGAGGTTTTGTGCAAATTGGATAAAAATTTCAAAGGTTAAGGGCACACGAGGCACACACAGACTCAATGGCAGTTTTATAAAGGCGCTAAGTTATTAGTTCCCATTGGTTTTCAGTAGGAGTTATGCACCTGGCTGATGCTTTAAACCTGTTTGAATTCCCATCTGATAACTTTAGGTATGTTACTGTATCTAAAAGCGTGTCCTGTGGTCTTTATATGGCAGTTTCTCACTCATACGACAGGGATAAAGTTTCTTCATTTTGCAATAATGAAAAGGGTTAGCATATGAAAAATTGTTTGGTTCTTGAGTTCTGTGAAATCAGGGACTACACATTTAAACTAATCCTTTGAACAGCATTTGATGATAAACAGTTTGTTGCTCATATCTTCAGTTGCTTGTTTTCTCAGCAACACCTGAGAGATTTTGTCCTTTACTTGAAAGCTGAGTTTTGTATGAAAAACCAAAATTTTGTCTTTATCCTGCCCCTGGAGCAATGCCCTATGAGCATAAAACATCAGGGCAGAGGACATTTCGGAGAACTCAGATTGACACAGAGGGTATTGGGGGGGCGGGGATGTTTGAATTAATTTCATCTTGTTACAGGGTATTTAACAGACTGTGTTCTGCATCGCTGCAATCTCACCGTGCTCCCGTGGCTTTGGAAGGGAGGGGATTAGAGGAATAGTGATTAAGATTATCCTTTCCTTTTAATGCTTGTGTTATGTCTATATTGGAATAGTCACTGTGATTATCTGTATCCCCGAGATTGATTTCTTGTTGTCCTCCTAAGATGATGGAGTGGGAGTGTGGCTTTTATGCAAACATATTGCGAGTGTCGGACAAACTCATATTAGTTATGAGCTGCGGGGATTTTTCTGTAGGCATTGGTGTGAGATGCAATCTTTTTGTATTTTGCTTTTACATGAAGGATCTGCCTCTGGCCTTCAAAAGAAATATTTTGGTCCATTCCTACTCTTGAGCTCCTGTAATGTTTCTTGAAGTGGAATTAGTTTCCTCAGGTTTGGAAGTGCTGTTTTGTTGGATACCAGTCTATAATGCATTTAACTTCAAATTATGTTACATTAAAGTTCAGTGAAGCTGAATCGCTGTTTTTATTTCTCTGCCAGCCAAATCAATATCCTTCATCTATTTGCCAATGGGAGGCAGAAAAAAGGAATGGTTTGTGTAGGTGGCAGTGACTTGACTGGCACACATGATAGGAACAAACAGGAGGAGAGAAGTTGTTTTATTTTTTTCGTGTTTCTTTGTTTTCGAAGTTCCAGGTTTTCCAGCAGGGTCTTTAAGCAGTTCTCAAAATGATGCAATTTCATCTTCTGGGGAACACATGCTCTGACAATGTGTAATTTGTTGTCAGCTACAACAGAAGGCTCTTCCCTAGTGAAATCATTTAGGACCAGTTGCTGCTGCAGGTGTCTGTCTTCTTCATATCATCCCAGTCAGACACAGTTGATTTCTCTGACGACACCTGGATACACACTAAAATGATAAGTCTGCTTGGGAAGGAGAGCGTGAGTATGGCCAGCTACTTAAATCTATTCCTGCTCACAAGGAATGCTAAGAAAGCCTCTTCAATTCTTAAAATGATAGAGTTGTAGGATTTTATTATTGCTCTTTTTGAGTCAATTAAAGCTGAAATACCACTTTGACAGGGAACAGAGAGTAGAAACTAGGATAAAACTGTAGCATAAGTGGTGACTACAGCCATCGCACCTAGTGGAAATATTAGCAGAGGTTAAGATTTTCAAAAATGCTCTGCGGTGCTCGAATTCTGCTTCTGTCAAGGTCAGTGGTGAAAGCCTCCCTGGCGTCATTTAGAGCAAATGTAAGCTAATGAAGGACACTTTGAGAAGCCCATGCTGTAAAGGTTGGCCACTGTAAAACTGCAGGCTGCTTTTTAAACCTGTCATCCCTAACAAGCTTGTACAAGAAAGACACAAAATTCTTGGAGATTGTCCAAAGGAGGGCAACTAAGATGGTGAGGGGTCTAGAGATGAACACGTGTGAGGAGAGGCTGAAGGCCCTGGGCTCGTTCAGCCTGGAGAAGAGGAGGCTGAGGGCAGAGCTCACGGCGGCCTGCAGCTTCCTCCCAGGGGGGAGCCACGGGGCAGGCGCTGATCTCCTCCCTCTGGGGCCCAGCGACAGAACCCCAGGGAACGGCATGGAGCTGCCCCAGGGGAGGGTTAGGGTGGGGATCAGGAGAAGGTTCTTCCCCCAGAGGGTGGTGGGGCCCTGGAACAGGCTCCCCAGGGCAGTGGTCACCGCCCCGAGCTGGGCTGAGTTCAAGCAGCGTCTGGCCAATGCTCTCAGCCATCTGCTGTGATGGGGCTGGGCCTGTGTGGGGCCAGGAGCTGGGCTGGTGGGCCTTATGGGTCCCCTCCAACTCAGGATATTCTATGATTCTAAACCAGCTCTGGAGTGGTTTGGTCTTTAAACTTCCTTTTAACATTCCAATTTCTAATTACGACTGTAAACTGGCAAGCGGGATGTAAACTTGTTTTCCCTCTCTACCCCGTTATTTTCCCAGTTCTCAATGGATGCTGAATCCAGTTAAAGGTTAATGTAGGATATATTCTTAGAGGTGAGTTTTTCAGTGCCAAGACTGCAGTGTAAATATAAGCACTCATTTAAGCAGGTCTACAGATTAACATGGATATGGGCTCTTGTCTTCTGAATCTTTCCATCAATGGGTGAATCATGTGTTGTTTTCATTAGATCTGAGCGTTACTTTTGATCTATCTACATGCATTTGAACTGAAATTAAAATAATGGGGAAAATGATACTTCATGATAACTAGATACACAAAACAGTCTTAAATAGACTGTCTACAAAAGAAAATAAGCTTATAAAATGTTTTACATGTAAAATTCATTTATTAAAGTAACATATAAAGTTGAATTAGGTGAGCATTTAATATAAGCTACACAGAAACCTTCAATTATCTGCCTTGAGTGTGACCTACAAGAGATGGGGAGGTAGTTCTGTGGTTTCGCAGTGTGAGTAGGCGTCAAGGCACGCAGGGCTGAACGAGCAGGGACTCAGGATTCCTGCGCTGGTGACAGTCCTGCCCAAATGGATGCGAAACATTACTCTGAATTTGAGGAGCTTTATCATGCTCTAAGGTCAAGGGCTATTTTAATTTCAAATTCTTTCTCAAGTTAGTAAGCTTTTTTGCTAGCAAACTGTAATGCCTTCCTAGTCACCTTTAAAATGTTCTTTTGGATGAATCCACTCTCCAATTTTTTACTTAATTCCCACATTTTCACTTCTGCTGCCCTCCTGATCACCGCAAATCCTCTTTATCCTGGGGAATTGTGAATATGGAAAACTTCTTTTAAATAATGCTCTGTATGAGCACAAGATAATTATGTTTATCTATTTCACACAAACCCAGCTTTCACACCACATTAAGCCTGAGAAGTCAGGCATTTAGAAAAAGCAGAATTACAGCTGAACAGCAAATCTGTGTGCTGCTTTTACTGCCACTTCAGAAGTCCGCGTCTGCCAGCAATCGCTTTACCTTGCTTCTTCCTGTGATTTTGGTCCGCTCGACTCAAAAGGCTGTCCTTGAAGGCAGTATTTCTTCTATCAGAACTCTGTTTCCTCCACTTGTCCCTCTTCCTGTGCTGCAGAGTAACTTTCGTAGCGCAGACAGTAACGACATCTGCAGCTGGTTCCCACCAAGCAAACGGGAACAGGGATGGAGGGAGGAGCACTGGCTCGGGGAGTCTGCACGGACGAAGCTCCCTGCATGGCTGGGATGGAAACTGGTCACTCTTCACAAGCAGTAGTCAAGTTTTTTCTTTTACTCCTGTGTCCGGGAAGATTGAAAAATGACTCTTCTCATTAGTTGTTGGATTTAGCTTTTAGGGCTTTTTAACGGCTGAGAAGTGGGGTTTGCTAGCACTTTGCTTTCCAAATATGTATTTCTGTCTGACTTCATGGAAGTTAGTTTTTCTTTCCTTCTGGATAAGTGCAGAGCTTCAGCAGACTTCCAAATAAAACAAAAGTCATCTATTGGTTAACTCAGCTACTGATGAGGAACAAAATGTATGCGCTTTTTTTTTAACACAAAACCTTGGGATTGCAGCTGCCATCTCTCAGATTTTAAGAAAGGCTGCAGAAGTGGATTATTTTCTACTTTGCAAAACTGCATAGAATAGAAGCTCTTAAGACTGGACCCCATGGACGCATCTGACAGCAGCTTTATAAGGGTGGTGTGCATACACTGAAGGAAAAATAATATGTAAAGGCCAGACATGTTTTTTCAGACAGATACACCACTATTGATAAACCGCTATTAATTCACAAACATAAGCACCTTTGGTTTTGAGATGAGCATCCAGCACAGGTGTACCTGTGCCTGACAGAGAGCAGAGGAGTTTTGCACTTTCTCTGACAATTATGTAGTTCATAACTCAGGCTCACCTCTGTTCCAGAAATCAAGCATAAGGCTTTTACTCAGCCCTTCAGGAACTTGCTACTCCTTAATAAACATGACAGCTGTCCTCTAATGCCGGGGTTATAAATCCGGATGAGCGCCCCTTTGTAGCAGTGGCTGGATCCCCCCTGTTCCTTGTTATAGGAACTCATAGACGTAAATTTTGCTGTGTGCAATGCAAACACGGGGTAAAGAGAGGATCCGTGCCCCACAGCGTTCAGGACACAAACATAAGGTTAGAGAGCACGTGGATATCGATGGTGTGCAGGAGGATATTGTGAATTGCTGTTGTGTTATCTGGAGGGATGAGTGTGAGGGCAGAGGCGCTGGGCTGCCAGCAACAGGGTGGTTTCTCCTGTCATCCAGCAAATGCTGTTCTGTGATGAAATGCCTGCAGCAATTGATGCTATGGGATACTGTGCAAGAATTCTCTAAATTGTAACTTTACTATGGACTGCACAAAAATTTGTGCCTTCCAGAATTTTTTTTTCCTGTTATATGAAGATGTCCTTTAAACTGCCAGTACTTACTGCTGTCAATTTTAAGATTACAGTGAAAACTCCAGGGCTGCTCGTCCTGATTGAAAATGTCATTGCTTGCTGTATAGGAGATATTTTCACTTGTTGGAACAAACCTTTACAGTATTGTACAGCTTACTCTACACAAAAACTTCACACTTATGCTGGCAGGATGGAAAACCAATTCAAAGGGAGTTCTCATGCTTCCCTTATCGAAAGATCTCTTCGCTGGGGAGGACAGTCTGTAACGGTGCAGCGTTTATATTCCCTGCCTTGCTGCTGCTCTGTGACCAAAATGTGAGCTCACTGCCTGACTTTCTCTTCGACTCATGGTAGAAATTGAGTTATTTTTTGTCAGCTGCATCCAACTTATCAGGTGAAGATGACTCAAACAGTTTGGGCAGAATTGTATCATCTATGAGCTCTCCTAGTCAGGTCCAGTTTTTAAACAATTTATTATGAAGTCTGAGGCATCAAGTGATACGGTATGTTTGCATACCTAGAAAAGAAGGGTAAGAAGATAGCCAATTATATTTGGCTTTATCCACCTTTTCCTTTTTTCTTTGTGTGTGCTCTGTTTCCCACTAACGGTTTTAGATATAGTGCCCAAATGAAACACTTGGAACTGATTTGAAGTTCGGTCACTGTGAAAGAGTTGAAAATGCAATGTAGAGCAGTTCTGTGTTAGGCGGCTGCTGCCTGGGCAGTGCATACATGTCAAGCTCAGGACTAACCCTGTATGTTGTCTCTGCTGCAGGGAACAGGGCAGGAACCATAGAATGGTTTGGATTGGGAGGGAACTCAAAGCCCATCTAGTTCCAGCCCCCTGCCATGGGCAGGGACAACAACCCCCCACCAGCCCAGGCTGCCCAAAAGCCCCATCCAACCTGGCCTTGGGCACTGCCAGGGAGCCAGGGGCAGCCACAGCTTCTCGGGGCACCCTGTGCCAGGGCCTCAGCACCCTCCCAGGGAAGGATTGCTGCCTCCCAGCTCAGCTCCAGCTCCCCTCCTGCAGCTTCAGGCCCTTCCCCTCGGCCTGGCCCTCCCTGCCCTGCAACCAGCCCCTCTCCAGTTTTCCTGCAGCCCTGTTAGGTGCTGGAAGGTGCTTGAAGGTCTCCCCGCAGCCTTCTCTTCTCCAGGCTGGACAAGCCCAACTCCCTCAGCCTGGGAATGGGAACTGTTGAGAGGAGTGATGGGGAAGGAAATGGATCCAGCGAAAACCAGGTTTCATTAGAGCCTCTACAACTTGTGTGGTGTTGCCTTCACACACCTTTCTCTCCCAAATCCTTAAAGCTTCAAGGTTTGCAACACCACAAAACCAGCTGTGATAAAAGTATTTCAGGAACCGGCCAGAGCTTCTCATGAAATAACCAGCCAGACTCTAAAGTCTTGGCATTGCTGATCCAATCCCGAGAGCGCTAATGCTGCAGAGCTGCGCTCTGGTGAGTTGGTCCAGACCACATCAGCTGAGGCTGCAGCTCTATGTTCTGCTCTTTGCTCTCTAGGAGAGAGGTGGTCAAGATAGCATTAGTTTTGTGACTTTTGGGACAACAGGCACTAGGGAGACAGGCGAGAGATCCAGCTGGTGTGTTGCTTTAGCGAGGAAAAAAGCTTTCTGATCATCATCGTGCATTGGAGCCAAATCCTGTTCTGAAATGTGTTAGTACAGATGTAGAGTCACTGCTTTAAAACATAAATAAATGAAGACATCTGGATTTGTGCTGCTGTAGCAAAACAGAATGTTGTCCTCTGGGTACAGTTGCTGTGAACTGAACAGATCAGACAGAGGCTCAAACACTTTAAATATTGAAATACAATTTTTTTTTTTTAAGGCGCTCACTTAGCAAAAACTAACCAAGTAAATATGGAAGATAGCTACAGCCTTTTCCTGTGCCTCCAGGGGAGAGGATCCATCTTCATGCAAGGAGGGCACTCAGCAGCTCACCTGAAGACTTAGGAGCTCTCTAATATAGCATGTCCCTTCCCAAGGACGGTATCACCCAGCTGTGGGAGAAGATGTCCTCTGGACTGGCAGTGTTTTTGTAATTCGCACTCGTGGAGTCCAAGGTCCAGATATTGAGAGCTGTTGGTATTACTGTAACCTGAAATCTTGCCTCCCATTTTGGTTTGATCTGACGCACTTAGTTCTCTTCTCACGTTTATTGCATTATCAATAAACAAGTAAAGCAGAGTTTGCATAAGCGTTCTTTGTTCGTCTGCTGTTGGGTTTATTGGAATTCATAATCATAAATTTAGTATTAAAAATACTGGTAAATGTTGACACAGCATCTCCCTTTTTTAATTTCCTGCCTTTTCCCAGCAACCTCGGCATCAAATAGTTGTGTTTCCCACCGCTGCCGCACTAGACTTGACCTGAAGACTATTCCAAATGATGTTCTCGCCGTTCTGCCAAATCAATATTTTCTGTCTGCTCTTCTGTACGTACCCCGTGTTATTAAGTCCTTTCCTGTATTACACCTCCTTGTGCCCTGCCTCCGGGGATAGGGCAAACATTTGCCTTCCTGGGATTGCAGTGAGACTTTAATACTGAGAGGCACGACCTAGGTGATTTATCCTTGTACATAATGAAGGTGGATATTTGTACAGTATTTTTTTTAAAGCAGCCTAATTGTCTATATCATTCTGCACTACGTAAGTCTTCATCTGTTTACCTGGCTCATTCCTTTGCTGTTCTTTGCTGGATATGTGCTGCTGTCAGTGCGCTGTTTCTGAGTCTGCTCTGTGATACACGTTTCTCGGTTGTGTCTGGGTATTTTTGAAGTATGGCAGCTCTCCAGAGAGAGCACTTTGTCTCAGCTTTTAAAAATGTACGTTTTGTGTGGCATTCCCCAAGGTGTATTCCTGTCCTGAGGACGCTGCACGGATCAGCCTATTCTAGGTGTTGTGTTATTTATTGGAAACAGGAGAGAGCAGGAAACCAGTGGAGACGTGGCTGGATAATGAAACAGTGATATCAAAATTCATCCTCCCTATGTTCTCGGTCTGCAGTCTCACCTCTGCTTCCCAATATAAAGTAGTAAGAAGGAAATTAAATACGTGATTTCTTTAAAATTTTAATGCTATTGAAATCACAGTTCTAAGATTAGAAGAGGCTGAAGTGGGTCCTATCACTTTAAGTGGCTCATTATCAGGATGCTGAGAAGAAACCTTCATCTTCCCTGTATGATATCAACAGTGGTTGTATCAGGCCCATCTTGCATTATGTGACTACCTCACCACCTCAAACATCGTTCACAATATGCCATTGCATTTCTTATGTGTCTGGGGTATGTTGTTTTTTTGATTTCCTGCTACTTTCCAAAATCTAAGTATCCTTCAGGGGACGTGCTGTATGTTTGCCTTGATAGCAAAGTCTGCTTCTTCCTTTTTATTATGGAAGTCAGAGATAGTCTTTGGCTTTCTTTACTTTTCTTCTGTTATTTTCTGGTTATCTGTATCTAAGAAATGAAGGGTGTGAGTGAATCATGGAATGGTTTGAATTGGAAGGGACCTTTAAAGGTCAAGTAGTCCAACCCCCCTGCCATGGGTAGGAACATCTTCAACTAGATCAGGTAGCTCAGAGCCCTATCCAACCTGACATTGAATGTTTTCAGGGATGGGGCATGGGGCATCTACCGCCTCTCTGGGCAACCTGTGCCAGTGTTTCATCACCCTCATTGTAAAAAAAAAAATAAATTCTCTTTTATATCTAGTCTAAATCTCCCCTCTTTTAGTTTAAAAACATTACCCCTTGTCCTATTGCTACAGGCCCTACTAAAACGTCTGTCCCATCTTTCTTATAAGTCCCCTTCAGGTATTGAAAGGCTGCAATAAGGTGAATTGTTTGTTTTGCTTCTGAATACCCTACAAAAGCGACAGTTCCACATATAATTGCAAATATCTCTGGTTTTTGAAAATTGGCATTCCAATGACAGAACAAGGGAGGAACAAGTCAATTTATGCACTGTCCAACTGAATGTGGAACAAGAGTCAAAGTTAAAGATGCAATATTTGATAATTAGGAATAAGTATTGTGTAGCACCATCCTGCAAAAGTAGATTTATAGTTGAACATGCACGTTGGGCAGCAGGTTGCTTGACTCCCTGATTTCAGTGTGCTGATAAGGCTATTAACGGTGAAAACGAACTCGTGGCTATTCTTTAAAGCTTGGTCTTTAAAACGGGCTAAAAAAGAATGATTAATGTCTATTCAGGATGGGAGGACTATTCTTTATTTTCTTTAAACGGAATACCTATTACCTGTTTTGAAAAGCTCAATATAATTTGAACAGGTTGAGATTAAAGTTCCAGCTGCAGAAGGACTAAGGCGTTCCCTATCGGGTGTGCGGGCGCTAGGGCGCTCCCTCCCGCGCTGGCTGGAGGCACCAGCCGCCGAGCGTGGCAAAGGCTGCAGCCACTAAGTAAAAGCTTTTGTTGTATTTGGAGCGTGGGTCATCAGCTGAGATGAGAGAAGGTTCATTATATGAGTGAAGTTACCACCTTGTACTTTCGTATCTAGTTTGTGAAGACCAGAACTTGGACTGTGTTTTTTCTTGTACTTCTCAGCCCACATCGTTATGTCCCTTGGTAAATTTACTTTGATTAAGTTTGTTTCCAATCAAAGTAGGCAATCTGGGTTACAGACCTGAAAGTTTGGCAGTATCCTAAAGCCCAGCTGCTCGGAGTGGATCTATGTAATCAAAGCTAAATAGGATTTCCCTCTCTCTGCTGACATGGAGCTGAGGTCAGGTAACTAGCTTAGAAAGGGAAAAAGATTTTTCACTAAGTATTTTGTTGATTTTCTGCAGGCTGTTAGCACTTTAAAAAAAATCTAAAGAAAATCTCAAGTGGCAGACAGGGCACCTCTGACAATAGCGCTGTTCACAAGGCGGTCAAGAGGAGAAAAGCAAAGTGTGTTCGTGTGGCATTGAGTCAGTGCGGAGAGAAAAGAACTGCAGGGGAGTTCTGCTGTGCCTTTGTGTTACGGGGATAAGAGTCTGACAAAGGGAAGGTGGATGTGGAGAAACATTGATGAGTAAAATGTCACCTGTGAAAGTCATCATTGTCTTCCTTCTCTCTGTATCAAAGAACACATAGGAGTGTTGGATGGATAGCAACAGTCTTGTTAAGTGGAAGGTTTCTCCTGGCCTTTTAGTTTTACGTAAGAGACGATAAAAGTTATATTGTTACCACCAACTAGAGAAGAGCTTGGTTTGTGGGTTTTGGTGTTTTTTTGTGTTTTTCTCCTTGTTCTTTCTCTGGTGAGATTTCACACATCTCAACTCATAGGTCAATCCTCTTACCTTTTGCTTTTGACTTACAATTATACCTTTCTTGCCTGGGCTTGTTCTTGTCACCCTTTTACTACAAATTACTTGAATTCAATATTCTGTGAGTTTAAAACTCAGAAGATGCAGTGTATTTCCTTGAGATACTCATCCTATGTATACTTACTATTACTCTGATTGTTTTTTCCTTGCTTGAGTCCTGGGCGTTAGCTGCAGGTCTAAACTCCAGCAACAGACCTTCTCAATCCTGAGACAGTGTGGGGCTCTTCTTGGTTGACTCCTCAATGCCAAGTTCTAATTAAACTGAGCAATGGGGCTTCTAAACTTTTAACTGTGTCACATTAAAACATGCATTGCTTGTCATCTTTAGCTCTCTGGCTCTTTCTTGATATTTATATAAAAACAAAATGGTGTCCTGTACACAACACACTCCAAGGAGAGGACAAAAACCAAAGCTGAAGTGACAGATGACAATGTCAATACTTAGTGCTCTACTGGAAACACAGCACTGACGAGGGCTGGATAAGAACTCACAACGGCTCATTCTTCTCTTTGCGTGTGGGGATGAGTGTGTGTGCAAGGTAATTAATTCAGTGGAGTGACTCTAGGTTTACGGTGATGTAACTGAATCAAAAAACATGTCCTTAATCATATTTGAAGTCTGGCAAACTGAAAACTTTTCTTCTTGCTGATTGCAGTTTCACCATTTAAAGTAAAATTATAAAGCTTTATTACCCCTGGTGCTCCTACTGCCCTGTCCTTTCAGGTTTCCAGGGACCTGAGGGGGCCCCTTTCATCTCCTAATTGAGGTAAAGGGGGATTCTTTTTCTGCTGAATTCTGGTTTTGCTTCCTTAAAAGCTTTTCCTTCAGGCAAAAGTCTGTGCAACGTTCTGTTAACACCAAGTGGCAGGGGTTTTCTCCCCCTTTCCTTGGGAGAAATCACAGAAAAATGAGAACCAGCTACCTCTGTAAAACTCGAAGTGGATATCGCTGATTTTCATCTAAGCGTAGCATGCATGTATGAACTTCAGAAAAGTTGATATTTCTCCTCTAAGTTACAGAGGATCTAACACAGGAGAAAATATTTTGAAGGACCAAGTTAAACTAATGGTTCAAATGTTAGTGGGGTGCACCACTGAGTTTAAGTTGTTTGCAAATCTTCCCTTTAATGTTTGGGGTTTCCATACCTCGCAAAGCACACAGAATGCACTTCCACATAAATTTTGTTGTTCTAAACCTCTTTGCTGTTTGGTGAAAGGATGCTGGACATGCGTAGTTGAATTTCTGCATGTTTATATTGAACACATCTTGTTGTGTGGCAACCCTGGGCCATCAGCAGTTGGGGAAGAACTTACATCCCTCTGAAGAACCCCTCCTGCCCTGTCCTGGCAGATGGATCATCAAGGCTCAGCCTTGCAGAGTGCCGTTGGTGTAACGGGAGTCAAGGAAAGTGAATTCTGGAGCTCGAGGCCATCCCCAGGGAGTGAATTGCATCATGCCCTCACGTATACATCTGTTTCTCTCCACTGCTGTGTCTCAGGGCATTAGCAGAGAAACTAAGCAATTCTATCTATTCCCAGGAGATATTTCTAGTTTTCCTTTTAGCAGACAAAATGCTTCGTTTTTTCCGAAAACCCTGGAGCATTACAGACTTTAATTTACAGAAATTAGTTTCTTAAACTGAAATTAGTTTAAAGCCATGAATTTTGCAGAACTTGAGGAAGCCATAGTGCATAAATAAAACAGCAGTTTTCTTGAGTTGAAAGAGGTTGAATGTACAGGACCAGCGAGCAGGTTTTCCGCAGAATTGTTTGGGGATGGTCTTTTTCATATGGAATAATTTTGCAGCACATAATGCATTCATATTCAAAGTGCCTTGCACATGTTCCAAGTTACTCCCTGCCAAACCCCTTTGCATTTCTTCAGGAAAGTGCAAAAAAACTCTTGCAATGCTGTAGATGGGGGAGTTGGGTTGCAAAGTGACTTGTTTAAAGTGGAACAGAACATCTGTACTAGAGATAGTACCAGTATTTGAAAATTTGTTGTTCCTTGATTAACTTTCCTGAAACCAAATCCAATCCAAAGAGATGCTGGGCTCCCTGTCTTGAGTCTTCTTGCAAAAGTTATTGCTGATGTCCGTGAATTTTGCATCAGGTCCAAATGATCATGTGAAATCATGCATTGGATTGTCGTCGGTTTGGGCTTTTTGAAGTTTGTATTTCTGGAGATGCACAAGTGATTTGCGTCAGTACACAAAGGCATTTTTTATATGTAATATGTTTTTGGAAGTTACCTCGGGTGACATTTGTATTAAGAAACATGTTGGCTTTGCAGTGCTGATATTGAAAGCTCTCTGCATTTTCTAGCAATTTTAACTGTCTGGAAAACTTATCAATCCTATTTATAAAGGAAAGAAAGGTAGAAACATTGTGTATGCCAAGTCTGAAGTAGTAATCAAAAAAAGTATGTAGCTATCGCAAGTGTCACTTTCCTATTTTTGTGGTATAGCACTGGTTTATAAATGTAAATGAAGAACCTCTTCCTAATTTATAATGTTTTACTTGTTAATTAAAAGTAGAACTATTCATGCCAGGCATATAGTGCATATGCTGCCTGGCTCTTTGGTGTTGCAGTGGCATAGGCTTTGATGGGTGCCACCCTGCTCCCTTAACGCTCAACGGCGTGAACATACCACAGATAAAAAACAGCGGAGTGCAGCAACAGAGATTGCCCTTTGGCTTTGCAAGAAAGGGCACCTACCTGGGGACACCACCTCTAGCTATCTCTTCATTCTGTCTGTAAATGATGCAGATACTGCAGGAGATTTAGTTATAGTTCTAGGTTTCAGGAATATCTCCCTTTCTTGGTCTTCACAGCTGAAATTCTGGCCAATCCTTCCCCACTGTGTGCTGTTTCCATCAAAGCTTAACCAAAACTGCCTCCTGATTTTTTTACATCAGTTTTGAAGCACCCTCATTAAGGAAATGAGCTTAACACTAAAATAAGGGTCTGCTGTGCAGGTGTAGAATGTTTTTACATTTCCCCTCTATGTGTGTAATAATTGTTTGGAAGATGCGTGCAAGACAGCAACGGGAGCCTGCTTGCCCTGTGATGGGCACTGCGTGTCGCTTAAGGTTTTAGTAGCCAGAGCATGCTTTTCTGTTTTCTGGTTACAGTGAAGCAAACTAAATGTATATAAACAGGGAACTCAGGAGTGGGGCAGGTCACTGAATGAGGCTGGGGTCTAAGTGCGGAGAAGATGGGGTAAGTATGGGGATATTTGACAGCAAACAGCACAGATCAGACGTTGGACATTCATTGTAAGTTGGTTGTTTCCTAATACCTAAGCATGGGAAATAAGCCAGGGAATTCTTTTTTCATGGGTGATATTGTGGTGACGAGCTTTTTCAAACTCCTGAAGGATAAAAGGGTCTTAGTGCTCTGATCCCTTCTTGTAACGCTGGCTTCATAACCAAACTGAAGATTTCAGTTTTGTCCTGCAGATTGTTGTGTTTGTTCACATTTACTGCCTGTTCTGTTGTTCATCATCTTTGGGTTCTGCTCTCATTTTCAAAAAAAAGAGCTTTTTCATGATATCAGTTTATGATCCAGTAGAAGCATCCTGCCACATTCGGGGCTCTTCAGCATCGCAGCCTTCCTCTGTACCGCTCTCCCTGCCTACCTCCCCTTGCTTCTTCTGTCCACTGAGCATCCTCTCTACCCTAGTTCTCCTTTCCTAAGCAAATTATTCTGTGCTTTTTTCACTGTGCATTCCATTGATTAACTAATCCAGAGTGAAAAAAAAAAAAACAAATCAGTAATGTTTATTTTTGTTTATCTTGCTTATAATGCACAAAAATCCATCAGAGAGAGTGCAACATCTGTGCAGTTCTTCATTAGCAGCTATTTGCCGCTCTTGTAATGCAGGAACAAAGGAATATCCAAGAAATTTGGAAGGTAGTGTATTTAAAATTGATAAAAAAGAGCACACGTTTTACTTGTGCCGTGCCTGTCTTGAGGCATTTCAGGAAAATAACTTAGTAAGCTTGGCAAAAGATTAGACATTTACTTGAAAATCCACAGTTAAATTATGTAGGATGAAGTTCTAGAAGAGATATAAAGCTGCCCGCTTTAGGACATCAGCCAGCCATCCGTTGCCTGGGGTTAGGCACTGCCTTCCTCCCCACGAGCCTTGTTACTGCACAGAACGATCTTTTGCTGGTTGCTTATACCTTGCTCTGTAGCCAGCTCCTGTTGGAGGCTGAGTACCGGACAAGCTGCTCCATTGTCCTAATCCAATATGTTACTCTTACTTTAGCTTACCTAAGTACACCAATTAATTGGTCATAAAGTTGTTCAGGCTTTTCATTAATAGGGAGCGAGAGTGATTTACAACCCACGGGAATAATGCATCAGATGAACTGTGGAGTTTGGTCTGGCTTCTTTCGGAAAGACTCTGTATGCTTATGCCACTTGCATAGCAAAGAGCTGCGCTGCAGCCATTGGTATTCAAGGAGTGCTACCCAGAGGGAATTTTTTAAAAATAATTATGGAGTTTTATTCTATTCTTCCCCTCTTTCCTTAGCACTTTGCCTACGACACGGTTTTGACGGAGATGTACGCGGCGCAGGGCTCCCTCCCCCTTCTCGGTGTACTTAGGCTTATTGTTGCTGCAGCAAAGGGGGGCTGTTGCTATGAAAAGGAAGAAGGTTAGTAGATCACAGCCCTCATAAATATCAGATGAAACCAGCGGGAAGGAATTTAGGTTGGGAGTAAATGACACAAAGCCCTGTGTTGGTTTTACACATGTGGGGGGAAACCTAAACAATCAATCTTTCTGTGCTGACAATTGAATATTTCTTTCCTTTGCTTTACTATGGTATTTCTGTTTCTATGGCAACCAAGGATTTGAGCAGGCTGGCACACTCTCCCACAGCAAATCCAGGGAAACAGGTGTTGGCCAAAGCTTGTAGCTTTGCCAGGGATGCTCCGGTTCTACTCCCCCGAGGAGGATTTGGCCCCAAGTCTGTACGATACTCTCTGTGCGCAAAGCTCTGTCTCTGCATCCCGTGGGTCAGTGCAGCTCATGATTGGTGTGTTGTCTGTGAAGGATTCAGGCTGAAAACTGAAATAAAGTTATCAGGACTCCAGCTTCAGAGTATAAGTTAAATGTACAGAAGGACTCAGAAGAGCTCTGACTTTTCCTTCGTACGGTGTGGCATCTTTCACGTGGTCTGCGTCACTGTGGTTGCAAGCTTGGTCACCTCACTACCAGTAAGTTTGCAGATGGCACCAAGCTGGGGGGAAGTGTCGATCTGCCGGAGGGTAGGATGGCTCTGCAGAGGGACCTGGACAGGTTGGATCGCGGGGCAGAGGCCAACGGGATGAGGTTCAATGTGGCAAAGTGCCGGGTCCTGCACTTTGGCCACAACAACCCCAGGCAGCGCTACAGGCTGGGGGCGGGGTGGCTGGAAAGCTGTGTAGAGGAAAAGGACCTGGGGGTGTTGATTGATGCTCGCCTGGACATGAGCCGGCAGT
>VWZZ01001246.1:1242260-1295521 GCA_013399095.1 Psophia crepitans
AGGTTAGATGTGGTACTGAAGGACACGGTTTAGTGGGGAATGGGGGGTGGGGGAATGGTTGGACTGGATGATCCTTGAGGTCTCTTCCAACCTTAATGATTCTATTCTATTCTATTTTTATGTCCTCCACATTGTCTCATTGATCCACGTTGTTTTTAATAAGCTGCAGTAATACCCAGCACATGTTATCTTTGAACGCTAAGGAGTGTAAAAATTAGGCTGGAATAAACAGTGTAGGCAAGTAATGTTGGAACTGTGTGATTCTGTTTATATATAACCTCTGTTAAGAAAGGAAAAGAAGGGCAAGCTTTTCATAATCCTGTCTCTGGTGGCAGCCAGCAAGACATCTCACTGAGGGTTGCACCAAGGGGAGAGGTAAAGCTTTCCATAAGCGTGACTCTGTCAGTGCTGGGGTGGGTGTAGCAGGGCTGGCAGCGGGGAGATGTGCTGTCAGGTTGGGTTCCTTTTCCATCCCAGCTGGTGGTCTCAGCACCACAGCCACGTCCTGACGGTTGTTTTCACCATGAGACTGGACAAAAGGGAATGTTTTTTAGAGTATAAAATCCGCTCTGTGAACTTGTATTACAAAAGGACTTCAGGGTTTTTTCTCTCTCTGTGGAGATGGGCTCCCACATTGCCACAACCCAGCAGTTGTGTATTGGTAAGGAGCTACGTTGCATTTATGCTATGATTGGGACCTACAGGAAAGCTGGTGAGGGACTGTTTGTCAGGGAGTGCAGTGACAGGACAAGGGAATGGGTTTAAACTAAAAGAGGGGAGCTGGAGCTGAGCTGGGAGGCAGCAATCCTTCCCTGGGAGGGTGCTGAGGCCCTGGCACAGGGTGCCCCGAGAAGCTGTGGGGGCCCTGGATCCCTGGCAGTGCCCAAGGCCAGGTTGGATGGGGCTTTGGGCACCCTGGGCTGGTGGGGGGCTGTCCCTGCCCATGGCAGGGGTTGGAACTAGATGAGCTTTGAGGTCCCTTCCAACCCAAACCATTCTGATTGTAGTATTCTGCTCTCTGTGTAGTTTCCCTACTGCTGGATGTGTTCCTGAGTGAGGAGAATTGGGGATGAGAGGGTTGTGTTGCTAAGTGTATCTCTGTTTCGTTTCACTGGCAGCAAAGAATGAAGTGTAAAATAGTCACTAAAGCAAAAGTTGACTTGGTACAAAATGACGTACTCCGGTTTCCAAAATAAAACAGCTAGAGATTAAAAATGGATTGTTTTCCTCCCAACACAACATTCAGGAATACGAAGGTGTGAACTGTAAAGTACAAACTGGTGTCTGTAATATTCAGGAAAAGCCGGTTACCTGACAGCAGCATGGACGTGTCTCCTCCCGTATGCTATCCAGTCTATCCAGTGCGGTTTTGTTAAGAGACAGGTGAAACTAAGAAGTATTGATTCCTAGAGAAGTGCTCAAATCCTTAGTATGTACTCAAGCCTCTTCAGATCTAGTCCAGAAGTGTCACTGCGTATCAGACTAGCATGCTGTGGCAGGATAGAAAATGTACCCTAATTGGTGAATCTGGACATACCTATTTGTGCTTCTAGGTAGATTCTGGAGGCAGAACCCAGTGTTGAGGGAGGGGGGAAATTTGGAGCTTTTAAGGTGCTTGGGAGCAGCTTAGATGGGAGTGTCCTCTGTTGATGTCTGATTGACAGAAGAAGCAAAATTTCAAACATCTCAAACTACCCAAATGTAAATGTGCTTTACAAGCAAATGTAACTGGGGTCTTTATTCAAGCTGCTTGTGGAACGCTTCCATCTCTCGGCACGGTTACCATTGGGAATAGCTTGTTGTTCCATGGATCATGCTCAGAAAGTATCCATCCACAAATGATTCCTTTAAAGCAGTGCATCACCACTGTGTGTGAAGCAGTATTTATTTCTGCTAGACCTGGAGGGCTCCTCTGGGCGAAGTGGCAGGGTAGAAACCACAGCACTGGGAGCTGAGTTCTTTCCAGCAGAGATGATTTGATGATGAACCTTCTGGATGTTCTCATTCTGCCCATGCCATTGAGACAAGGATGAGAACTGAGGGGATGGACGTGGTACTTGTCTGAAGCAAGCTTTCAGCTAAGTCCGTGTGCCAGTTGAACAAATTGGTATGGGCTGTGATTTCTCCCTACTGAGTAGAAAAGAGATGGATTCAGGTGCTGTGACAGCCACTTGTTCTCTTCCAGTCACAAACATAAAGAAACGTTCTTTTGCTCCCTGCACCCTGCAGAGATTAGGGAGTCCAAGAATTAACCCAGTCTGAGTGCTCAGAAGGATGCAGTGCTTGGTTTTGCTGACAAAACCTTGAACTAATCATGTAATCACTTGTCTCATTCAGCCATCTGTACAGGGAGGTACTGGGGATGGTACTTATTAGCACTTATCAAACACTTCCAAGTGATCGGAAAATTAAAGCTGGAAGTTCAGCAAGGCATTTTGTCAGTCCCTCTCCCAACACAGGATTAAATGTGTCTAATCTTCATAGGACTAGCCTATTCCTTAAAAAAAAAATCAGAAGAAATCCAGTGCTGGAGATCTAGCAACCTTCCCACACATACCGGTCCCGCTGCTTGACTCTACTTTTAATGAGATCTGTAAACATCTCCCCTCTCCTGTGGTCCTCCACAGTGAGTTATGAAAGTGTTTCTAGATGCTTCCAAAGCTTTCAGCATCGTGCTAGGCCACGTTTGGTTTTGAAGTGTCTGATGTTTCATTAGGAATTTCTGAACCATTACTGGGAATCTACTGTATTAAAAAGGAGGAAAAAAAAAAGGAGGATATCTCCAAAATGAATAAGTTTCAGAAACAGGAGTTAGAAGTCTGACAAGATGGTGTTGAAAGCCTCACTGGTTTCTAGATATCTAATCTGGGTTCTTTCTTTATCCAACAGCCTGTTATGTGGCTATGGAAAAAAATTAGATTGATCCTTGACAAATCTGTGTTAGCTGTTTATTCGTGGCTTTATCCCAATCCATGTGGGTGGTTTGTCTACCAATACATGCTATTGCTTTGAGAAGGAATTTGGAGTTAAGCCAACTGGTCTATAACTAGCTGGTGGCTTGGTTTTTTTGGGTTGGGTTTTTTTTGGTGTGGGTTTGTTGTGTTGTTTTTTTATATGTGTGTACTCTGTTTACCTTTGTGCATCTTCTAGATTTTCATCAATCCTTTAAGTATTATTCAGAGAAAACAATGAAAGCACCAGTTCTGAAAACTTTTTTGGGTCCAGCAAAGTTACAGACATCTGACATTTGTAGATATGTTCAACTTCCCACCCTCCTCCCCCATTTTACCTGCTGCCATAATATTGTTTCCTTACTAGCTTCGGCAGAGTTACCACTTTCCTGCAGTACAGTTTTTTTTCTGGCCAGCTTTTATATGCTTCCTTCAGTTATTTCCGTGCCTTTCTGATTTTGATCTTCACCTGCCCCTGCTACATTTTTTGAGCTCACTTAAGTAAGATGGTCCAGCTTCATCATCATCTTTAGACTTCCTGGGTGCAGATGAGATCGTTGAAGAATTTGTGATTCAGTTCTTTCACACTGTTCTCTATTCTCTGTGCCATGAAAGTTTGCTTTAAAGAAGTGCAGGATTTCCAGAACTGCTGCTACCTTCTGGCTTGTTTCACTTTGCACATTATCTGTCAGTCATCTGAACCCACCAAAATCCGCTTCTTCAAAAGTTCGTTGGTTTTGCTGTTCTTCCATGAGCTGCAAACTCTACTACTTCATGACTGTGATCATTCAAAATGATTTCAGTTTTCATATTCTCAACAACTTCCACTTCATTTGGTCAAGTTAAAGCTGAAGTGTCTCCTAGTTGCCTTTCTTCTTACGTGTCATAAAAGAGCTCCTAGTATATTTATTTCTAAGCCTCTTTTTTAACAGTCAGTGGGCATTTATATTACTTTTCCAACAAAATAGTGGTCTTATCACTGTAGTTATCCAAGCGTTGATTGTGGTTCTGTCATCTGGGTTAAAAATATTTCTGCATGATCGGTCTCAGTCGAAAGGTAAGAACCTGCAGAAACCGAAAAACTTAATAGCGTGCTTGTACAAGAAATGTGGTTAGCAGAGCTGTAACGGGCCGTGTAATCAGGGTTGCCCGCTTCTCCTCATCTTTCCACAGCTGTTAAAGTTGCCCAGAATAGGGAATATTTTCTACTAAGCTGTAAAGCATCTGGATGAGGGATGATACCTTCATTAAGCAATGAATTCTGGGGAAACTTTGCTCCTGCAGGTGAAAGCTTGCACCCATTTTCTGCCCCTCCCCCCACAAGAACAAATCCCAAAGAACAGCAGGATATAGAACTGATTTCTACTTTTGTGGTGTGGCATGTCCATCTCCGGGTTAAAATAAGAAGGTACGGTAGCTCTAAGGAGCTCTAAGTAAGGATGGAATGACTGATGGGCTCTGCTCACTATGATCCAGAGTGACATTTTCTGAAACAGAACGGAGGGATTCACCCAAATATGGATGAGAGGGGATGCCTCACAAATAGTGGGGGGAATGGAAACACCTCCCGTGTTCCAGCTCTAGCACAGGTTTCATGAATAAACATTTCTCTCTAACTGTTCGATCTGATTCCAGTTTAATTTTTTTGGGTTCCTTCCAGAAGGAGCTTGTGCCTTCTGTCGTTGGCTCGCTCCACCTCATCCTCCCAGGAGAGGGAGCACCTAATTAAATTTCATGTTCCAACCCAGGAAGCACCTCTGGTTTTGGCTGCCTCTCACCGTAGTGAGAAGGCGAGGGGGAGACGACAGAAAACAGTGATTCAGGAAGATGTTACAACCGTACAAAGAGGAGGAAAGAAATGGGAACACGTTATCCTTTTCTAATTATTGCAGTAGTGCTTAATATGTCACTTTTTTTTTTTTTCTGGAGGATATACAGCAAGCTATAAGAGTACTTAAGGCTTTGATTTCAGGTTAAAAATGAACATCCTTATTCTCAATAGCATAGAGTTCTCCGTGCCTTCTCAAGGCACGGAAGGGATAGATGCAGAAAATTGAGAGTTAAATGACGACTCCTTCAGAAGATCGTAGGTATTCAGCTGTTTTCACCTTTCCATCCCGTAATGGTCCCGGTGTGCTCTTTGATTCTCTGGCAGCTGGGAAGTGTGCTCATTGCTACCTGTTAAAAGGGACATGTTAGTGGAATTACAGGAACTTCATTATTTCTCAGCCAAGAATTGGAATGAACAGTGAGTTTAGGGAAAACCTGACTAATAAGAGACCTTAAGCAATGTGGGTTTTTAAAGCTATGTTAGGTACCTTTAATCTTTCTGAAGATTATAGGGTGACAGGATTTTCTAGAAATGGGCAGGACTGTTAAAACACTGTGTGGAGATCAGCTGCGAAATGACTACTTTTATCATAACCCCTCAAAAAGACCTCTCATGCTGTTGGGAGATAAGCGTAGGTTGTACCTGGGAAGTTATAATAAATGCTAATTGTGTTTAAGAATTACTTCTAAAACTGCTGCTTTTTCTATTTCTAGGAAGGAAAGAAGGGGAAGAGGGTAGAATTGTGACTCCTTTGAATGGTGACTGAGCTAATTGCCAAAACATGTTATTAGGCTGTGTGTGTAAAAATATTTTTCTGTGCTTTGTAATAGATTCCTCTAGTTTATAGAAACACACTTTGTTTAGAAACAGCTATGGTTTCATGAGAACTTGTTTCACCCACCCACATGGTTGAAAACACGAATATATTAAGAATGGGGAAAAATGCCACAGTTCTTCATCACTTTTAGCTGCTTTCATCATACCTGCTGAGGTACACGTTTCCTTTGCTTGCAGCAGATACCAGAAAGCAAATGTGTATCCTGCTGTCACCCAATATGCACAGATTTTCTTGGTTCTGCAGTGAGTAGCACTGCTCTGGCAGTGGGATGAGAGGTTTTCTCACAACCGACCGTGCAGATTTGCAGGTCTCTGCTGGTGGCATCTCATAATTTTCCTGCTTTTTAATCTGGGTCATGGGCAACAGACGTGACTGTTAAGGTTTGGTGCCTGGGCAGCTTTGTCTTCCCCATAGGTGTGATGAATGGGGTGTGTAGGATATGTAGGTAGGCTTTAAAAAATAAAAAAGGCACAACAAAAAATAAAAGGTTGGGTCACCTTGTGGCATAAGAGATCAAGGATTAAGAAAATGGCTTGTTCACAGATTGTACCTGTCTAAAAGCCTTACAAGAGAGTAGCCCGGCAGACTGGCCTAACCGAGCTGCTTTATCTCAGTCTGTCTTGGGCTAGGCTTGCCAACACAGTCCCTTTGCTCTCTAGAGAAATGTTTGCTGCTGCTCTTATCAGGGTCCTTAGCTGTGACAGAATACATGCTCACTGTACCAGAAGCAAGGCAGGTTTGCCCTTCCCAACAAGCAACTGCATCCAATGCATCTTGTGACCCTTGGTGTGTGTTGGTGGAGGTGTAATCTTTTTGTGCTCTTTTGCTTCTTGTACCTTGTAATTAATTCTGATTGTGAGATATCTAGTGCCAAAACAAGTATTCAACCTGTAGGTTAGTATTAAGCTATTGGGAAATTGGCCTCCCTCCTCTATGCTTTTGGATACGATTGCCAGGAACTCTGTGCAAATGCTTCCCTTTGGATTTTGTGGCTGTCCCAGGAGCAGGCTTTGCTCCTGTTTATGCTCTCCCATCCTGGGCAGAGGGAAGGGACCTGGGTCCTGAAGCCTACCTTTGATGAAAGGAGCAGTGTCTACAACAGTTAAATGTTCCCCGTGGGCCTTTACAACTGTCAGGAAAAAACCTGTGCGTTTTCTTGTGAAAATTCTACTTCAAGCATGTGTGACATAAACAGTGCTCCTGTTTCTGTCCCTCCCTTGTGTCATCATGCCATCTGAAGAGCTTAATGAGGCTCAAGTAGGCAGGAGGCTGGGAGATGTGGCTGTCAGCGTCCCCATAGGTGGAGTGAGCTCTTCTGCCAGCAGTGACAGCAGGAAAGGAGAGCGTTGCCTATTTAACTACTGATTTGACAGTTTATATGCACATATACTGAGATCAGTGATTTTATTATTTTTTTTTACTGCAAGTTGCCCATGACACCTTTATGGCAAACATGGTGTAAATGCTGCAGAACCCCTCTGTGGGTTTTGGTGTCTCTCCAGGAGCAGCATCGCCTGCTAAAGGTGAGAGCTGGTGCCTGTTTTTTGACCTACTTCTGAAACTTGTGTGTAGAAATCCATCCCATAGTATTCATTCCCCTGGAGCAGGCTTCAAGTAGAACGTCATTACGCATAAACCATCTAGTAGGGAAGGGAGAAAATATCGAATAGCTGATGTTAATGCGTGATGCAAAGTGCCATGTGCCACAGAAATTTAGGTGTGTGGGGACTGAACTTGGTGCTTCCAGGCAGAGCAGCAGCACCCCGCAGTACTCGGGTCAGAGGAGGAGGTTGGTTTGTAAAGAATAATGTGCTTTAACCTATATAGGTACACTGGAAAGGACAAAGAAGCAGCTGATGGTGTTGTGGAGGTTACGGGCTCCTGCTGTTTGGGGAAAACTTGAATTGTGTTTTGTGGGAACAAAGAACTTTTTAATCCAACAACCTCATTGACTGAGAAGTACAGAAGACCATGAGTGAAAGTTCTGGTCACTTGGGGAGGAGGGGGAACATTCAAATGGTAGGATAGATTAAAATTGTACCTTCTGACTTTCTGTCAGATGAAAGAGAGACAGATAGCTGAAATCCTGCGCCAGTAAGTGTGACTACTGCTAGTCTGTATCTGGAAATGTAGCTTTGATGGGGTCCTCCTTTGGGCAGTTACACCTACTGAATGTCAGCAGTGTCACCAGTTAATTGCTACAGTGGTATCAAAAGCTTTTAGGCTTTAAAAGCCATGAAAACTGTAACTATTAAACAGTATGTGTTGTAGCTTTCAAGTTCTTTGGTCTAGGGAGATTAACCCTGCATGATCCTTTTGTTTTCTATCTTCTGTACTAAGGTCTCCATTAAAAAAAGAAAAAGACAAGAGAAAGTTGCAGTCACATGCCGGGATGAAACAGCTATGTTCAACTGTTTTTTCCTAACTGCCAAAAGAAACAAAAAAATGAGGTTGTTTGCAAGGTGTAATAAACATTTTCTGTTAATGCAATGGATTAGAGTTTGTTTGAGCTTTTTCAGGTCAGTATAATAGAAATCCTGATCAGCCATGGCTCTACAACAGGAAACTGCTCATTACAAGCAGGAAAGCACAAATATAGAAGCTAATTTCTCTCTGGTGTTGAGAGAAAGATAAGTGGCTTGCAGGGAATCGGAAGAGAGAAGGCAATCTAATGGAGCTACAGGTACGGAAATCTGGCATTCCAAACCACTGTGAGTAAGGAAATATTTTCCTCCCTGTTCATGTGAAGAAAATAATAGGGCAAAATTCTTCAGAAGTGATTCTAAGCGGATGAGTGTGCTCTGTTATACAGAGGACGGTGGCAACTACAGCGCCAGAAACATAGTGCGATCTGAAGCTTACAAACCTGCCAACAGAGCTGTTGACCACAAAAGAAAATTTGAGGCATGCATGCACTTGTGTTTTGGATGCAAGGTGTAGAAATAATTTGTAATTTCACGCTGTAGAATTCCACACGTTTCAGATGACAAGACAATGAGAACCATGCCTGCATTTGTACTTACAGTAAATCCACGTGAGCTCACAGGGCAGGCAGAACAAGCAGGGAGCTCTGCCTTTCAGCACCTTCTCAGGTTTTAGAGAACTTAGAGCAACTCCAGAGACATTTTTAGCTGGCCAAATTGGTCATCTTCTGTGACCTGCTTCTCATCAAGAAAGAACAAGTTCTTATCTACACGGGTAATAGCCTGTGATCTACACTCATGTTTTCAATATAGCTGCTGCTGCTGAAGCGTGGCTGACAGTAATAACATAAAGAGTTTTTAGTCTCAGATTCCAAGGCTTCACTTCCATGTAAAGGTAACTTGCCCAATATTGCTCTGTCTTTTTTCCCTGACAAATTTTGAAGCAAATAACCAACTTCAGCCAAATTCAAGTNAAGTACCATATCTAACCTTTCCTTAAACACCCTCAGGGATGGTGACTCCACCACCTTCCTGGACAACCCGTTCCAACCAACTTCAGCCAAATTCCAAGTAAGAGTTCATCTTGGGTAAAAATTTGTAAGGGTGGGGGGATGTTAGAGAGGAAGGAGACACCCCAGTTAGCTGGTACTCAGTTCTGCTGGATTCTGCTCCAGCAGGCTCAGGTCAGTGAGCTGTGGTTTTGGGAGGGGTCGGGGAGGTGCTGTCATTTAAGTTGTGGGAATGAAATGAAATAATACTTCAGAAAACTTATTTCTGCTGAATATCACATCATGGTTTTCGTGGTTGGTTGTTTCTGTTGTTGGCATGTTTTAATGATGCTATTAATTCCCTATTACTTAACTTTGCCTCAGACTACTACTTCTAGCAGCCCTTTCACTGTGGCCCTTTATGAGAAGCAGTCTCCCGGTTCAGCCGCCGCAGGGCGGGGTGTGTGCCTTTTCTATTGCTGGACCGTTCTAGAAGATGGGAAGGTATTTGCCCTGTTCTGGCTTGCAGTCTTACATGACAAACGCTTTTGTGCTGCACTCCAAAAGGCTAAGCATAGCCCTGAAATAACTTCTATGGTTCCTTTCAAATTAGCTCTGCATTTAAGTTCTGAGTTACCCCACGTTAAATTTTCGGATATTTGACTTCATCTGTGGAGAGGGTTTGAGTGGAGTATACTCCTTCTCACGAGGGTTTCTACACAACTACTCCAGCAAAGTTCATTTTGGCTGGCACACTTCAGGCTGAAATTGCTGGTAGCGAGTGTGTGGAACCAGCAATTTATAACTGAAGGGCTTTTGAAATCTTCCCAACAGTGGAGACCTCCAGCCTGCCTCTGGCTTCCTGATGAAGTAATGCTTGTCTTGAGGTATGATTCCTTATTTAAGGTCATCAAAGCTAATGCTCTGGCTGAACCTTTCATAGCTGCTATTTCTCTGAAGTTCACTTGGCTCACATCATTATTTGGCCTCAATTGAATAGGGGAAAAAAAAAAGGCAATGAAGTTCACTGAAGACTTCTGCTTTGGATTATGCTGTGCCATTCAACTCTGATCTTCAACCTGGTGAAGTCAGGTTGAAGTTGATATTTTTCCACTGGCTTCAGTGAACTGTTGCAAAGGGGGATTCTCTGTTTTTCTCATGAGTGGAACCGGTTTTATCTGCTCTTTTGATATTTTCAGGTTTGTATTTCTTTGTTAGAATACAGGACTGCTAATGCTGCTTTGTGTCTGAGGTCTGGCTAGACAAGTCTCCTTTCTGTGGAAGCCTCTAATAACATTATATGTTTAACAAACAAAAAAAAGCCAAAAGCCCCACAAATCAAACCCCTAGGCTCTTGTCCTGTCTTCCCTCCAAAAAACCCAAAGAAAGAGTTCAAGAATATATGCATCTGTTTCAAAGTTTGTCCTTATTTGCAATCCTAGATTTGTACAGAGTTGATAATTTCCTACCTGAACGAAAACCAGCTCAGGCAAATGCAATTTTTATTGCAAGACAGTGTCTATCTGTAAACATACTTTCAGCGAATATTTGTACATGGAGTTTAATGTTTTCTTTTTGCAAAGAGGCTGTGCCAGAAATGACTGTATTTAAGAATTCTACACCAGCTATCAGTGTGATTAGAGGCAAGATCATTTCCCAGTTTAGACAGAGTTTTTGCTGTTTGCTAACGTTGCCATGGTGGTGCTAGGTTTGTTCTGTACGTTTAGACCGTGCCGCCTTTGCTGTTAAGGCCCTATCAGTACTACACCGGCTGCCGGAGCACGGATTGCTTGAATTCTCGGTGTTCAAATAGGCAAGTTTGAAGATCTCATATGTAGAGCTGGCAGATCAATGTTTAAGTGGCTTTCCAGCACCCTGCTATAGCTGTATCCCCCCAGATCCAGGAGTTTTAAGCTGTTGGTTCCAAATTGCATTCCTATTTTAACTCACTATTTTTGTTTTGAAGAACAAGTGAGGGTAACAACCAAAAGCCCTGTCATCCTCTGAAGAGCAGAGACTTGGCTGCAATATGCTTTCTTCTTATTCTGAGCAAGTGGTAGGCATTAAAGAAAGTAAGAAAGTATTCTCTCCATCTTTTCTATCCTCATCGTTTCAGGAGCTGGGTCGTTTGACTGAAATGGGACATGTATTTCACAGAGCTAAATCTTTTGGTTAGAGCTATCGTGGAGGAGGTGACGGGGCAACTGAGAAGTTTTGGATGAATTGAACAGTTTGGAATCACAGCAGTAAGAAGCAAACCTGCACGTCTCTGCTTAGCCCTTTGATAACATGTTTAGCAACTGAATTTGTGACAGTGGATGAGGAATGGAAGGGTTTGCCTTTGTGTAAATACTCCAAATTAAAAGCACTAATTTCTGCATCATTTTTGATGTGCTAATGATAGCAGCGCTTTTGCTCTGTTCTGCTGTCAGTTAAGTCTGGAAATCAAGGTTATTTGTGTTATCTGTATTTTCTGCAGAGTTGGTAAAATTTTTTCTCCTATCTACTGGCTGCGTGTCTGTTCAGGTCTACAAAGGTTGAGGGCTTGGGGTTTGGTTTGCTGTTTGTTCAGAAAAACAGCTGATGATACTTATATGTGGTTGTTGCATTCTTGAGTAGAAAGACTGATGTTCTTAATGAGGCCTCCTCTCCTGTGGAGGATGTTTAAACAATACAGTTCATGTGAGAGAGAAATTAATTTTATTTGCTCAGCTGAGGTCACTGCTTCTCATGTTTGTCTATGTGGAGATTGCTACACAGGAGAAAAAAAATCCAAAATAACAGTTTCAGACTCTTTTTGAGCTGCTAGAAGTGCCTGGTGCTTCCAGTAAGAGCCTTTTTCTTACATTAAGGCTTGCAGCACCCGTTTCATAGGTGGGAAAGAAAGGCACAGAAATCCCAAGTGTCATAAGCATCAGAATGCTCTTTCTTTTTAAGAGTTAATCCTGCAAATGCAGGTAGTTTGCCTGATTATTTAGGACAAACTTTAGATTTCTCACCTGAGTATTATATGTTCATTGTCACTTCAGTTCAGCACCTGGACCAGCTGATCCTAATTCCCTCACTTGGTTTTGCAATTGCAGCTGTGGGAGGTTTGAATGATGATTTTCGGAATATTGACAAATTCTGCAAGTGTTTCAGGGTACAGAAACAGTAGCTTTTGTGACTCCTGAGTTGAGCAAAGCTTTACTGGCTTAAAAGCTTTGTAAAAATCACTAAGAATTAGGATTGGATCTGTGCTTCCATTTGTAGCGTGTGTAGGGTCACAGCCGTGAGTACAAAATTGTCGAAGTTGAACGTGTAACAACCCCAGCGCGCTGGGCAGTGTTATTTACTGTTTGCTGGTCGTTTCTCTCTTGCACTGTTGCTGCTTTGTGTACAGTCACACGATCTCACATTGTGCCAGGGAAGGTTTAGATTCGGTATTTGGAAAAATTTCTTTTCCAGTGCTTGACAACCCTTTTGGTGCAGGCTGCTCAGGGAAGTGGTGGAGCCACCGTCCCTGGAGGTATTCAAAAGCCGTGGAGATGTGCTCTGGGACATGGCTTTGTGCTGGACTTGGCAGTGCTGCGTTAATGGTTGGACTTGATGATCTTAAGAGTCTTTTCCAACCTAAATGAGTCTGATTCTATGATTCTCTTTACTGCTGGCAACCCTGGCAGCTGGAGAAAGGGCTAAAATCTCAATGGTTTAAGTCAGTGGTGTGTTGGGGCACTGTGTGCTTCTTGGAGGCAGCTACTCTCATGGAGTATCTGTCTTCTCCTAGGACATGGTTGACCCTAACGGACCCTGTCCCCCTTCATCATCTGCCAAGGGAACTGCTCCACAGTTCCCATGAAGGACATACCGTACTGATATCGCAGTTTTTCTTAACCGCTGGGAGAGCAAAGAAATTTCTCTCCAGAACACGTGTTGTGCAGCTTTGCTCCAAGAGATAACGAAGTCTCCTTATAGTGCTCTGGCAGAGGTTATCAATCTGTAAAGCACAATTTACATAGCCTAAAGACTTAGGTGAATTGGCCTGGGCTCTACAAACCAGAAAAAGTACATTTGCTGGAGATTTTTAGAGGCAGAACATAGCATTGCATTTCAAAATGATGACACTTTGATTTGTGGGAAGCATTAGAAAAATGGAGTATTTTCCCTTTCCACACTGTTTGTGGAATTTCTCTGTTCAGCCTGGGAAACGGTGGCTGCAGCAGGCGCTTTCTGTGATGTACAGCAGACGCATATCTGCCTTAACCTCTGGGGGGAACCGATGCTGTTTAATTTGAAAGACAGTTTAAAGTAACTTGTATTCCTCTAGAACAATCAAATTGTCTCTGAGGAATTCCTGAATTACAAGATCAAGTCATCGCTTGAATGCACTGAGCATGAGGATATTCCTTGCGAAGCAAAAGCTGCTGTATTCCTGCACTGAGTGAAGGTAGAAGAAATCCTGGCTCTCCTAACTGTGGCTCAGATAGCAGGGGAAGGTGGTCCCTGTTCCTGATGGCCACAGCTCTTCTGTGCGTGCGGTGGCAGGGAAGAGTGCGCCAAGCAGGAACGGTTGTTTCCCCACGTAGCTTGCTTTATCAGATGACACTCAAATCTGCAGGTGGTGGTGGCATGTGGTACGCTCCTCTGGAACCTGCAGCGAACCAAGTGAATGTTTTGCTGTCATGCTGTTTCTTTTCCTCCCAGTACCCCATGATGGTCCGTCTCCAGAGTGCTTCTTGCTAACAGCAGCTGCTGGCTGAAATTTTTATCAGGCCTTTGGTATTTTACATTCAAGAATCTTCAGGTCTTCAAGATCTGTTTGTTTATTTTAAAAAAAGAGTACCAGATGCATAGTGTGGGGTGGGACATGGAGAAAAGAACACAGGAATTTTAAATAAGCGAATGCTGTGTGTTTCACAAAGGATGGCTCCGTCTGAGCCAGCCGTATGAGGCATCTTCAGGAAATTCGTGTTTCTGTATGTCACGTTCCCCTGTAGCCCCAAACGTTTCCATAGTCAGGCCTTCAACGCAGAGCAAGAGGTCCTTGTGGAGTCACTGTGTGTCTGGTGGCTGCTTTGTATTCAAGCTGCTGCAGAGTAGGGTCGGCGTAAGCTTTTGGGGGCACGTGCACAAGCAAAAACTTTCCAAGTCTATTCAGGTTTTAGCACTAAAATGAGCTCTGTGTTTGCGTGGAAGAGTACGGCTCCTCCACTGCACGCCAGAACCACGACAGCGATAAAATGCCAGGAGATTGTGTAACGCCTGCGGAATGGGATGAAATTGAGTTTGGCGCTTCTGGGTTCTGTTTCAGGGAGTTGGCAACTGTCTAATATCTTACGCTGAATGCTGGAAAGCACTTCGTGCTTAGTGATTATTTTTAAAAGCAATTTACTTGCAGGAACCTTTGTACGATGCCACAACAGGTCCCTACATCTTATCTACTCTGGTGTATGACAGAAGTTGGAGCCAGGGGTCGATTTCTTAGTCAGTCATAAAAAAAAAAAACAACAGTTATTGGGTTTATTTTGCTTTGGGTTTATTTGCTTTGGCCCTAACCCTCCCCCTACCCACCCAAGTTTTTTATAATTTTTTGTGAAGATCAGAGTCTTGCTTATCAAAGGAGAAATGGAAGGGAACGATCTGTTCAGGAACAAGCAGCAAGTTAGCTTTTGGGTCAGTGCACGAGCCCACACGAACACTTGGATGGAACAGCAGCGGAGGGAGGTGGGAAGGGCGTTAAAGCTGGTAAAAGCTCTGGGGATGCTTTGGTACGAGTAAGTAGGAAGGGATGAAGAGGGGAAGCTCACACTGTAGTGTATGTTTTGCTTTTTAAATACCAGCTGTCCTTTCCTCAGCCCTAGAAGGCTTATCTAATTAACTCCCCTCTCTCCCAGGGCATGGTTTTAATATGTCCACTTGTATTGCAGAAGAAAAATTGCAGTTAAACCCTTGCTTTCACTGAGGTGTCTGCACAGTCAGAACATTTGTTCATTTACAGCAGTGGCCACTAGCTGCAAACTGACTTTGATCTAACTTTTCTCAATTCCTGATTCTATAGTTGACTTGAACTGAAATTTTCAGCTCTGTAAATTCAAGCAGTGATTTAAAAAAAAATATTTTTCCACCTGGAATTATCAGTTAAAAGATGAAGTGAGGGGGAAAAGCACAAACATTGCTTTCTGCTACTATATCTTGATTTAAATTCTGTGTGATGCTGTTAGTATTAGGAAAAAATATGGAAGAGTTTGGAAGGTGAGACCTGGAGCTGCCACTGCTGCTGACAGGAGGGGAGCTGATATAGGTTGTGGCCAGTTTAGTACAGCAGAGAGAGAAAGGAGAGACAATACAGTTGTTTCAGTGGTATATAATCCCTTCAAGCAGTATTAATTCACCTTGGAGTTTTAGAAAGTGGTATTAAAATCATTCTTCAGAAAATCCAATATCAGAGGCCACTTCTGAAGCTAAATGACATTTTCCTAATACACTGAGCAGTTGTCAAAGGTCTTCAAACTGTCTTGTCTCTCTGTGTGTATGTCCTATTCCTAATGTCCTTGGCTTCTTTTATTCACTCATTTGCCTCATTAACTTTTGCAGGTATGTAGTGTTAGGGCTGCCTGCAAACAAGCCCAAATTAAAAGTCTATCAGTGTTTAAGTTTCTCACAGTTAACTGATGCTTTTATTGCAACATTATCCTTAATGCCAGATAATTCTATGAAAAGGTCAAAAAGTAACAACTAGGTGATGATGACATCATCTAAATTGATGGCAGGTACTGACCAAAACCCTTTTCCAGAAATACTGTTTTTCCTTCTGGAAGAGAAATGTGATTTTTCTTCTATTTAAGCTTCTCTTCTAAAATAGAATTTGAAGAAGTGACTGACCTGCTAACTGACAGATCTTAGCCATGATTGGAATGTGGTCACCTAAGGATGCATCTGAATTGTCTGTAGACACGTTTATCCCAGGATTCCACATTACGAAAGGGTTTCCAACATTGTTTGCCTTTCAGGGAATTGTAAACCTAAATTGTTAAGTGAGAGCTTTAGTCACGGGTGCTAAAAGTTCGCTCTCTTGTGAATGCAGACAGCGGACTGTGTGTGTGAATACAATCTTATGTCAGAAAATAAGCTGCCACGTTCTGCACTTGTACCTCTGTACAGTGTGAGCAGAGCTGCCTGTCCTGCCAAACCAAAGGTTCATTATCTTCTTGCTGCTGAGCTGCAGAGCAAGAGGAGCATCAAAGAAGTTTGATGCATTAACAGCTAGGGAGCTGCTGCGTTTGCAAAAACCCAGAAACGGACAAGGGAATACTTACAGGAGGAGATCTGTGCTTTCTTTCCTGGTGTAAGTGAACCTGTCTGAGGTAAAAGTAAATGAATATACGGAATCAGAGCATCTGATTTACTCAAATGCAGTGTTTCATACCTTAGGAGGTGTGGAAAAACCCCAAACCAGTAACTCTTTCAAAAGCAGTATTTGTCTTGAAAAATTCCTGTTTGCTGTTGTATGGTGAACACTGGAGGAAGTTAGTGTATCCAGTAGTTTCTTGTTTTCAGGGAGTAGCAGCACAGAAAGTAGAACATCACTCCTATAACCTGTCTCCCTCTCTGGATGGAAGGGTGAAGGTGGTGGTGTGACCTTTGAGTCAAACTTTTGCATTGTTCAGGCAGAGCAAGTATGTTACTTGGCTGAGAACACCACCATGACTGTTTTGACGAGTAGTTAAAATACCTAATGACCTAAATTAGGTAAAGTCTGTATAGTCCTGTGTGCAGAAAGAAGATACACAGTTCTTAAGACTTGAAATTAATGTGTTTTTCTTCCTAATTTGGAATTTTCAGTGCCTACAGTCTGCCTGCCTCTGCCACGAAATAGTCGAGTCAGAAGAAATCAAACACATGGAGCCTTGTATTTATAAAACTGTGACACCTTCATGAATGAGACTGGTTTGCTGGTGGGCAGTCAAATTTAAATTGAGTGAATCAATAGCAACTGCTGTTTTACTTGTCTAGGAAGTAGTAGGATACACTTGGTGGGTCAGTATACTAAAATGGGGAATTAAAAGACTAGCCAGGGATTTTGCTGTTAGAGGTATAGTATGTATTACCCCTCTGAATGTATTCCAGCAACCGAAACACTACACTTTGGGATTAGATATTGGGAGGTAACTGCAGAGAAGAGGTGCTCTAGCACGTGCACGTAAAGCCTGACTAGTTACCAGAGATCTCTCGTCCCCTGGTGCCCTACTGCTGCCTATATCACCAAGTGCAATGTAGACCATCTTCTGAAATTTTACAGTTAGAAAAGGATTGGTTTTTCTAGCTATGTGCATGAATATACTGAACTTTTATAAGTATATATAAAAAAGTAAACTTTCAAAGCTAGGGTAAGGACCAGCATGCTTTCTATGCATAGTGTGAATCAGCAATATTGTGAAATTCTCCCAAGATTCAATGAGGGAAAAGTCTAAGCTTGCAGTAACTAGTAAAGGTATTTATGAGTTACTAATTCTAGATTATTGATGCTTCATGTCAAAACAGTAACTTCAGATTTGAGAAAGTCAAAGGGAAGCTTGTTAAATGAAGGAGTTTAGAGCAAGTATACTTGCTCTTATGTTTGTCATAGTCATTTTCCTGTCTGTTAATGTATCAATTTGACAGTACTGGAAATGAGATCAATTTAATCAGTTCCAGCATGCTAGGCAACACTTTTAATATAAAGTGTGAAACTGAATGGATAGAAGATTGGCCAAGTGGGTACAATTTTTTTTTCATTCACTACTGAATCTTGCAATGTTGATTGCTACAATTAGAGAGGTTTAAATTAAAGCCTAGATTTCGGAAATGTACTTTTTGGATCCTAAACAACAGACTTTATAAGGGAGTAAATACTTGGATATACTGTTTGGATGTCAATGAAAAATTATTTGTGGGTTTGAGATGCAGTGCTAGGGATGGACTGCTTTGGAAAACGTAGTGTAGTAGGTCTCACTCAGGTTTTCTAACCTTACTACAGAAGAAATGTGTTAAATGGGTGACTCTAGGACTGACCTGTGCGTTATCAGCGGGTTTTTTTAAATAACTTTCTCCTTTGTCAGACTGGAGGCAAGTTTCTAAAGATAAAGGATAATTCTTGAGATCTAAGGGTGTTTTTCACTGATGCTCCCAATGCAAAAACGAGGAACGTGCTAATATTGATAGTCAATCACACACGGTCGGAGGAGGATAAAATAATCAGACTGGAGGAATTAGGACTTTGAAATGTGATGAAATAAAAACCTGGGGTGTAATTTAGCATTACAGAGTGCAAGGTCATGCATCTCAGGACTAATCAGGTTTTTTTGCTTTAAGATTAGAAATCAACTGCAAGTGACAAGAAGCCGCTGGAGCATTAATAGTAGGAGATGGAGACGAGCCTCTGAGATTTCCTCCTGAAAAAAAATGTTTCTGTAAGGGTGAGATGGTGAAATAAGAATGCTATTATATAGATCTGAAATTATGTCATCTGGAGTATTCTGTACAACGAGGTACTCTTTCAGAAGAAAGATTAAGTCAGCAGATCACAGATGCAAAGAAGGGTTGTAATGATTCTTAGCAAAATTGAGAACTCTTTATATGAGGAGATGGTGTGTGGCTTGCTTAATGCAGCAGAACACAAGTTAGGAGGTGCTCCTTATGAAAATATGGAGAGATAAGGAAAGGAAATCAAAAGTGCTCCTACCACTGTTGGCTAGAAAGGCTGAATTGGCCAGCCCATCAGTGGCTGTGAAGATCCAGAAATGTCATCATAGGATTTCAGAAGAACAAGTAACAAGGAGGTGCCCAGGGGCAGGAGACAATGTTTTACTGGCCTTGGTGCTTTCCACTGACTGAGGCAACCCAGTATTTCACTTTCTTGTATTGCACAGGTACATGTAAACCTCACCCTTGCATCCCCAGCTCTCGCGTTCGGCAGAGAGCAGCGTGTTGCAGGTTTGCAAGGACCATCCTCACAACTGTATGTTTTAGATGAGACTTTTCTTTGGTGTGGAAACTTCACTCTAGGACAGTCAAACTGCGTTTTGCACAAACTCCTTCAGAGCTGAAGTATTTTCTTTTCCTAAACAGCAACAAACAGTGTTTCACTCTTACCCTATGCTATCCTCACCGCGGTGTCTTCCAGCCATCCCAAGAAAAGCTATGGGGAGATGACCCCTGATGACATGGTCAAGAAAACGGCATGTTACCAGGGGATGCCATGTCACTGGTCATAGCTCTCTCGAGTGCGCCTAGTTATTTTCTTCATCATTCAATGTAGGTTAAAAAAAAAAAAATCAGATCATTTAGCTGATGATCTGCTAATAAATGCTGTAACTTTGACTTCAGGCATACAGCTCAGGCTGTCACCGTCAGTATAGTGTCCCCAGCGGCTGCTGTCAACTCTGAGGACGGAGAAGGTCACCTTTTAACAGCTCATGTTTTCATTTTCTTGTTTTCAGAGTTGAGTGTAATCAAATTCCATGTTTGTGATAATACTCCATTAAAAACGTGTTGTGGTAATTAGCTGTACATACATGAGAAATCGCAGCGTGAAGATTGCACTGAGCTTCGGTGATTTTGTGAGGAGTGGGATCACTGAAGTGTGACTTTTAAAAGTTAGCAGTGTAACTAAAAGGTTAAATGGGTTCAGTAAATCAGTGTTCGCATCTGTCCCACAGGTGATTTATGGTTGTATAATCTCTCATTTTCAGGGGAGAGATTTCGTTAAAACAAAACCTGACCTGTACCACTCTGGTATAAACTTTATATTTGAAACTAAGTCCATGGACCTTGATTTGTTTTAGCTTTTATGCTAATAAAATTCTAACTGCTGGTTAAATACTCCTTTTTTTTTTTTTTAAGTCCATATTAATTGTAGCCTTTCTTCTGGGAAATTCTATTAGTTTTAGCCACAGATGAGTGTTTTCAGACGTAGTTAAATAACATCTTTATTCCAGCTGGGACCTCATCATCAAGTCTCTATTCATTATCTAATCTTAAAATAGTCTGAAACTGCTACAAATGCTGCACCACAGTCAAGTATCACAATTCTTTCTGCCCTGTGAGACGGTGCCTTAGAAGGAAAAAAAATACTGTGGGTTGATAGCCGAGTGAGCGGTCTGTCTTGTCCCAAAGTGCAGAATGGGATTTAAAGCAGTTATACCTCCTGGATGCAGCCTGACAGGCACTTCCATGGGAAAACAAGACAGTGCTGCAATCCCTTCCTCAGCGCCGGAGTGCCAGTTCCACCCGTGGCAAATGCGGTCCCTGCAGGCGCAGTGCCGCTGCCCCATGGCTGTGTGGTCTCGCGTAAGGGCAGAAGTAGCCCAGATGAGTTGAAAACAGAGCAGTGGGTGTCAGTGAGGTTTGTTTGAGGCTGGGAAGGTGTTTCAGGGAAAATTCAGTGTGCACTTACCCTGCTCTTGTGGCTTTGCCAAGTGATGTCTGGCAGGTGTCTGACATGCTTCAGCCAGTCTTCTGGTTTTAAGCTGGCTGTGTGAAATGCTGTGTGGTCTTTTTTTTTTCCCTTCCCCTCCAGCCTGGCCCCCCCCAGATATGTGCTGGTGACTGTGAGAGGACTCTGGGGTAAAAAAGATGGTCTGATGCCGTGGTTGTTCTAACAGGCTACAAATGGGGATGCCTGATCAGCTTATTTTATTATTGTTTTTGCCTTACTTTATGCAGGGTGCTAATGCTTGCACCTGAAGGGCTAAAGATTTTTGGATCACCTCAGAGATCCAAAAAGAAGAACCACAGGGCAAACACCAAGGAAACATTGCTTTCACTCCCTCTCTCTTAAATTTCTTGGCTGCAGTGCCTCCTGTGGTTAACTGATGTCTCAGTGTAATTGCGGTATAGTACTAATTGTGTAAGCATATTTAATACCAATTCAGTTGATCAGAAACTGAATCTAATTTCTGAATTACTTAATATCATAATATTTTGAAGCATCATATATTTAATGAATTGGATTCTTGCACAGGTATCTTAAAATCAGAATGACCTGTGTAAAAGCTGACAATGAATTTATTGGAAAAATTGCGCTCAATTGAACTGCATAGCCGAAAGCTTTAGGAGGACACTTGTTTTTTTTAAATCTTTGCTCCTGAGTATCTGCTCTTTCACCTGGGGGCTCTGGGAATGCGTTACACTTCAATGAAGTTTACTGTGCTGTTAAATACTGTATGCAGCTGTATTCACAAATACCCTTCCATTTACCACAATCAATTAGAAAGGTATTTTTTAGGGCTTGACGAGGATGTGGATAAGGCAATATGACGCAGAAGGTATTTGTCTAATTTATGGAGACAGTGTCATTCAATTTCTAGTGTAAAGAGAAATCTTTTAACCAAAGACAATTATCTTAAATTGCTGGCAAGACCTTATTTCCAGAAGTAAATGTCCAGTAAATGAGTGTTTTGTGCATGTGAGCTGCACTTATGAGTTTAGACTATTTCAGCGTCAGAACAGCAATAGAAAGTTTATCTAAGGTGCTTCCAAAGTGTCTTGTTTTACACTTACGTAGAAGGTGTTAACACAATCCTCCTAGGTTACTAGAAGGAAAAATCGATGTCCTGTCGGTTAAAGTATCTCAAAGCAGGTTTCAAATTTAGATTATTAGAATCTGTCTTTCACGGGGCCATCTCAGCTGCACGTCGGTTTGGGCTGTAACGTGAAGTGCAGGTGTGCTGGGGGATAAAAAGCTCTAGTTCACACGCCTCAGGGAAGCAAGGATGAAATGATGACTGAAACCGTGGTTTATATAACAGAAAAGGGTTTCTCATTAGAAGCTGTTCATTCAGTATCCTGCAATGTGATTGTGCTTGGATTCCTTCACCTTGTGCCTTTCAAGTCTTAGAAAGAAATGCTTTAAGCGTTTAATGCTGCTTGGTGGAGTTCAGGCTTGATGCTATTCAAAAGGAATAAGAACTGGGGAATTCAGAGAGTTTTTCTGTAAAAAATGCTTTCTATTGGAAATACATTATTCTAAGTGTCAGCCTCAAACTGGAGATGATCTATCCCAGAGACAGGGAAAAGGCTTTGCATGATGGAATAGGAATCTTTTTCTGTATGTTTGCTACCAGGCAAGTTTTGTATACCAAGGAGAGTACAGCCTGAAACTGTTGCTAAATGAAGAGCACAGTGAACATAAAATGTTGAAAATCAGTCCATCTTACCGTTTGGAATTCCTCTAAAATCAAGAACCTCAGCAGACACCAAGCTGTTCACAACCTGTCATTAGCAAATAGTGTCCCCACCTCAGAGGATGGAGGTAAGCTGCCCCGTGGTGACCGCGCGGGACTGCCTCCGGGAAACGTGGCCGACGGTCATTTTTTGAGATTACCTGTGATTTGTCACTGGCTGCGGGCGGCCACGGAGGTGTCAGAATAACACGGTGCCGAGATGGGCTGTGATGGCCTCCTCCTTAACAAAACCTGAGCTGTCTTTAGAGAGAACTGCATTTGTGTTAACGCTGCTCTAGATTTTTTTTCTCCTTTCTCCTGCCATCCCCCTTTAATACAGAGTTTAGAACGCTGCAGCTTTGCTAAATGCATGTTCTGGGCCAGATATTGTAAGTGGAAGATTCATAGCTGCAGTTAGAGGCACTTTCACGCACACGCTTACGTACCGTAGTAGGAAATTTAGTTAAACAGAAAAGGAGCTCTATCTGTTTTCAAAAACTCGCAAGTGCTATTAGGCAGAGATCTATTTATTCCTGGCACGTATTGACTAGGTTTTGCTCTTTGGACAAAGAATTTACACAGAGGTGTCTGGAAGCTAAAAGCAAGCACATCTTCCCGTCGTTCCTATGTTTACAGAGCGCTGCAGAGGCCAGCAGGGCTTCCAGTGCCCTGTCTGTGCCCCACTTTACCGTGATCCTGAAGAGCATCCTGGATATTGCAATGGAAATGGTACGTCTAGGAACATCAAGGGAGAAAACGTGTATGAAAAATGCAGAGACAGAATGAATGAATTAGGAAAAAAATTACAAAATCAGGTAACAGAAGATTAAAATTTGAATCTCTAGCTGATTGTTCGTGCCTCAACCATCAGTTAACGGATCAAACTCTGCAAGGTCTTTTGCATAGTCTAGCGTTTGCCTTCCTACCCCCAGTCTGACTCCAGGGCACCTGAAAGCAGAGCAGCTGGCTAACCACTGTCATTTCTGGGGTCGGCTTGCTCCTGACACATTGAATGAAGATCTTGGTTTCACGGAAAACAATTTAAAATACATATCTTCAAATATGCTTGACATTACACTTCATATGTAATTTGAAACTGGCAGTAGCAAGTAAAAGGATATTTTTGTAAGAGATAACCTCAATGTGAGAAATGTAGGAACTTGGAGCTGTAAGAATTGTTAGACCTCAATAAAAGTTATTTATACAGCCACTCCCAGGGAGTAGCTTCCAATAACGGTGGTGTTAAATTTAACAAGATACACCAATTGCAACTCTTATTGCAAGATATTACCATTATATTAGCCAATTAGATTTTATTTGTTGATACTCAGTAACAGATGATATCTATCTTTTCAGATGAATTTCTGATATTCAAGCAGTATACAGCTGAGCCAGTACATGTTCAGTATGCTAGCTCAAATATTGACCAGTCTTTGGAGACCTGCATGATGCAGGAGCTTTAATTGCACGCATTCTTCAGAAACAATTTAAACTGATCAGTATTGTTCACCAAGAATCCAACCCACCATATTGGAGTCTTCTACAAGAAAACATTTTAATTACTGATATTTCTCTCTGGAATCACTTAGAATACAGATGGGGGGGTGTACACACACACCTTTTTGTCCTGGCGCCATACTGCGGGTAGTTTTCTGTGAGCGCAAAAGTAAGATGTAGTCATTAGACCATGCCAGGTGTTGGGGGGGGGTTGGCTTTGCTAACGTGGTGGTGAAGCTATGGAGAATGCCAAGTGCAACCAGCTATACAGAGACCTCTGCAGACTGAGTGGTGGGAAGTTCCAAAGAGAGCAGGGGACTTTCTGAAGTTCAGCACGGATTTAATTTGCTTCCTTTGGCTTCATTTGTGAAGACTGCTGAGCTAATGAAATTACTTTGAAAATGTCAGCCTAGTAACCCTCTAGTTCTTCTCTAAAAATGACAAAAGCCTGGTCTAGTTATGTTTGTTTTTGCAACTGGATAGTGTTTAATTTTATGCCATGTTCACTGCTGTGGCAATAAACCAGGCTTCCTACCCTTATTTTAGCTACTATCTTCAAGTTTTCTCATGATGAACTTCAAGGAAAATATCTCAGCTACAAGGAGACCTTCCTCCAAAACAGGAGCCCCAGCAGCACTTAGGGAGCAGTAGTACAGGGAAAGGAGAAAGATGAGAAGACTTGTAGATAGTATTGGAATTCCTGAAATTGTACCGTTTACAATAATATTTTATTCATCACCAAGAATAACATGAGTCAGCCAATGATTGCCACTTGCTAAAAGTTCGAACACATTAATTTGAAGTTTTATATAAAAAGCCTATTGGGAAAGATAGGCTTAATAAGTGAGAAACAGTTATCTCCTGACAGGTTTGGGGTTTTTTTGCTGCCTTGGAGGATGCTAAAAGTAAAATAAGTACATAATTTAAATGACTGTGCAGCTTGAATAGGTATTCCACGTGACATTACAGAATGCTGAAACAAAGTCAGTCAACGGAGACTGATCAAGACTCCAGTGCAATAGCTGATGCAGAATTTGGTGAAACCGCATGGTAAATACAATGTTAGGTAAAATACAATGTCATAATCCTGTTAAGATGCACTGAATCATTAGACCCAAGAATTTTCAGGTGCTGGAAGGGAAGAAAATGCAATGTTACCTTTTTGGCAGAAACAATGAATACTCACAAGTGGGTTTTACTGACAAATATACCCAAGCATGGCTTCAACCAACCTAGCCAGTCATTTAGGATGGATTTTTGGAACACAGAATGGCATTATCTTAGGAAAAAAAGTCAGTTCTGTAACTTAAGAAACAACTTAAAGCAAAATAAAGCTTCTATTTCGAAGCTTAATCATTCTGGAAGGAGGAGAAAGCACACAAAGCACTAACTACTCTTCCTGGGGGAGGAAACCCATCTTTATCCCATCTTAAACAAAGCAACTCAGCACAAGCTTTACGTACATGTTTTTATCCTTCTCTTCCTACTCCATAAGCATATATAAGATTTCTCAGGGATATACTATGTGAAGTCTACAGTCTGAAAAATAATTTATAAATAGATTTTTATAGAATAAATCCTGTAATAGAAGTTACCCTAATGAGCCAAATGTATCTTTCTACAGCCCTTGTAAACAAGAACGTCATTGGAAGAGATGAGAATGAACAATCAAAACCAGCGGTGTGTTAATTTCTGGAGTTATGATAGTTCACAAGTACCACCTCATCATAAAAGCATCTGTTTCTTTCTCTGCTTGCCTCATATTTTGTGAGGCTAAGGTGGTCTAAATTGGTGGACTAAATATCAGCTCTCATGAGAGTTTCGAAAGGGATGTTCTACATAAAAGTATTGCTTGTATTTTAATTTCTGCCTTTTTTAAATTATTTTTTTATTTAATAAAAAAGGACAAAGCTAACTACTCATGCACAAGAAGAAAGGCCTGAAGTGGGACAAATGAGAGTGATGTTCTCTCTGTCTCTACCCCTCTCCCCACCTTGGAAATGCTGTAAATGCTCGAGCAAATTGCGCCTGATGCTGTGCTGTTTTCTGTGTGCGTTGAGCAGCACAGGATAACTGAGGAGGTTTCTCACATCAGTATGTTTCTTTATTGCTTTTCAGAAGTATTGTTTTTTATCTGGTGAGTCTGTGAGAGTTTGACATTGGATGACTTTATAAAACATTCTACTAATTGGATTTGTTAAAATAAATAAATCAAACACTAATTGGAACGTGCCCTGCCATTATTTTTGCTTACTGAATTAGATATAATGGCGTGAAGTTCTTTTTATCATATTTGTGCACTTATTTAAACACCCCCCTGGCGCACACTTCTGCAAATTCAATTATATATTCAAAGGAGGCATTCAATTTATGCAAGGCTGGTTTACATTTAATCCGGGGGCAAGTCTCAGTAACTGATGATAGGTCTGCTCAAGATTAATTAGCATCACTCAGATGAGCAGTGGCATTGTTACAAGCCTGCAGTGTAAAACAAGGGATATTTTATCCTTCCTGCGTGAGCTGTTATTTGCTTCAATATGACCCTTTTCAGGAAGGGAAAAGCTGCTTGTTTGGGTTTCATTTTGAGAAAAGGTGTCAACACCACATGCGTTATCTAACAATATCAAAGTCGTCTTCATTTCCTTTTCTTTTGCCCCACTTAGCACCTGCATTTGTCACTGTTTAATTTTCAGCCAACCAAGGGAAAGGCTCCAGGATCACAATTGGCTTCCCAAAATCCTCATTCTTGTTAACAATTTATGAAGACGTAGAACTCCATTTTGGTGAATGTGTGAATGTTCTAATTTTCCTCAAACAGCTTTATGATACTGCAGCTAAAACTGTAACATGCAAACCTGGTATCTAAACTCATCGAGTAGTATCTTTTTCTTTCCATTTGAGGATTACTTTTTCTGCCAAGCAGTTATGTTTCAGTGATAGATGATTTTGTATTAGGATGGATCTAACCTTTTTTTCCTCCTTTTTATGTTCCAGCATATTTAGATGTAGCTCATATTTGTGTATCCACATCAGCAGTACATCTTAAGAAATACTGAATGTTAAACTTTTGCTGACATCAGTGAAAATAGTGCATTTGCTAGTTTTAACCTGTTGGGTCATTTTGGAGTTACTATCCCTACTTAAGTGGGTGCTTAAAATCTATTAATAAGTTTTGAGTTGAAACTGAAATTCATTAGAGGGAATTAATTGAGTTTCCAAGGATCTTGCAGCCCGGTGCTGGTGTAGCAGAGTGGATCACTCGATCCCATTAGGTGAGCATGAGGAGGAGCTGTGAGAGTGCCATCGGGCATCAAATGCAGCTTTGCCCTGTGTTCCCTCGCTAGCTTGCGTAGGAGCTTTTTATCCTGAATGCACACTTGAACTCAAGAGCACTTTGACCTCCTGGGTCAACAGTGTTACACAGGAAAGGCATTATGCCACATTTTTCTCAAACTCTTCCTCCTCATCCCAGTTTACCCTCCTTAAACTTGGAACTAAGTTTATGAGGTCCTCCTCCACCTGAGGACCCCTTACTGGGCAAGCTCCTGGGGTTCCCTGGCCTGGCACGCTGGCCTCGGCGGGGCTGCAGACCTGAAGGACGGATGGAGCCCACTTGGGGAAAGTGATGTAGATCCAAGGGTGGCAATCCATATTGGCACTGTGGAGCATCCCTCAGCCTGCCTGGCTCCTCTTCCAGGGAAAGGTTGGGGAAACACAGCCCCACTCAACTCCCCAGGCTGGATTTGCAGTTAGGAGTACTGGGGGCATGTTGGGGGAAAGGTGCTGAAGGAAGAGGGAGAGCAATCGTGTGAGAAGCTATCCATCCCACAGAGACCAAAGTCACTGGAAGAGGAGAGAGTGCGGTGGGTCTGAATTCCTGAGCTGAAGCTGGGTGGCAATGTCACAGGTGCTTTTATGAACGTGGCTGCCTGTAAATGGAGCTGTAATGTCATGTCTGTTGTGTTCTGCAAAACAAGATAGGATTAAGACCTATGCTTGTTTGGCAGATGTTAACACAAGATGCTGCGACTATTAGAGTAACCCCAAAATCTGTGATATTCTGGGTGTTGTGATTCTTTCCACATCCTGCAGTTCCTTTCCCGTTCCATCATACAACATACGCTGTAATAGTGCGAAAAGAGGAGCTGCCGATTTTTTAGCTCTCAAGTTAATATGGCCCTGGGTCCCAGATGGGTCTTGACTTCACTTTTAATTCTGTTCTTTTGACACATTATAGCAAGAAGCGGATGGAGACTTCCCTCCTCCTGGTACCCAAGATGTGTGCAGGCAGCCTGCTTATTTGAGCCCTTAAAATTGCCTCCAGTTTTTTCTCCTTGTCCTCATTTCCTGCAAATTCACCTTTCCAAATTCCAATTCTGTTGCTTCTAGTAAATTAATCCTTCTGGCTTATTGCCCTGTCACTCTGCGTTTGGAGGTTTCTCTGTTAACTTTTTCTTTCTTTAAAATGTAGATGTCTTGCTGCTACTTTTAAGGCTCTTCAGGGTTTATCCTTTCCTTTCTTACCCGATTGTACTACAAGGTTAGCTTTGACTTTCAGACAAGGCATATCAAAGCTTCCTCAGGTGTTGTCTCTTACCAGTGGAAACTCCCAATTAATTTCCAGAAGTTCTCATCGTATCTCCTTCTCAGTTCCTCCTCTGACTTTACCTACCTCAGCATGCATAAAATAACCTATTTAGCCGATTATAGCAAGATATCGACAATAGCATTCCCTGGTAAATGAGGACTACTACCCCACATTTTGTCACTATTGCTTGTTTTGCTCCTGGGACTTTACAGCAGCACCTGCACAATCTTCTTTGTGTACCAGAGGCCTCGTACAATTGTCTGGCTCGATCAGAGAATTTGTTTACAATCCCTTCAAAGTAATAGCTCAGAGACAGCACTGTTATTGTGCTCCGCAGCGAGCTGCACAGAGGTTGTGGGGAAATGGTGTATGTCTGAAGTTGTGCTATTAAAGTGAATCTATCAAAATTAGAATGCCACGCTTGGAGACTGAGAGCAGAGTATTTGATATCGTCTCTCGTACCTGCTCGCTGTGAAAAAGGTGACTTTCAGTTGCATTGCATACTCCCACACAATCCTGAACACTCCTATTTTCTCTTAGACATTTTAATGAGCATGTTTAATATTTTCAGTTTGAACTTTTTCACCTAAATTAAATTTTTAGAATTAGTCAAACAGTTTAAGTGTAATCCTGCTCGTTTTGACAGCTGGGAAAGCTTCATAAGTACAGTAAATTTAAAGCAAGAATTATTAAAATATTGTAAAATAATGACACTTCAGAAATATTTGCAGAGACTCTACTGAAACAGGCAAGCTTGGAAGGGTCGTAAAGTCTGCCATAGTCAGACCTATTTGTAATGAAAATACACAATATATCAATTTTGTTATTTTTTTTTAGGTCAAGCTTGATCTTTAAACTTGTATTTGCCAACAGAGTATTTTGTGCTGTTAGGTACTCTACCCAACAAATCCTTCTAGTATATACTTGAATAGAAATAATATGTGAAGTTTTGTAGAACAACTCAGAAAACTAGGTGCAGTTGGAGTGCGCATCCTTTAACAGAATAAGGATTTAATAACTATTAATGACATGGTACATATTTGTGTTTGTAATTTTGGAGGAGTTCTGTAGGAACTGTGACAAGTTTGGGCTTTCTTGGGAGTCAGAGAAAAGAAAGTATAGGTGAAAACTGGAAAAGGTCTCAATATCCTCAGTGCTGGATAATTCTTATTGCAAAAGAAACCACAGCTCGCTCACGTACCAGCTATTTATTGTGTGCGTAGGCAATGCAGCCTGTGGGAAGGAGTAAAGAGTCAGGAACATCTCTGTGCATATAACTCCACGATTAGTGTCAAGAGCAATTGGCAGTTTGGCTGGCAGAGCAAGTTAGTGTTGCCTTCAGCATTGCTCAGTCCTTGCAGCTCTGAAGTGTTAGATATGTCCAGCTGACTTTGGAGGACTGGTATCTACAGAGAAAAATTATCCTTGCTTCCCTAAGAGAGAAAACCAAAGCAGTACAGAGACACTGTTGGCACAATTAAGGTTTAAACTCAAGGACTCAGGCTGCCTGATCTGATGGACAGTACTGAAAAGTGTTTGACAGAGTAAGCTGGGTGGACTTCAAGAGGGATGTGCCTGAGACAGAGTAAGGGACACTACAGCAGGAATATCCTACCAGAGAATAAATTAGCTTGACTTAGTCTGCATGACACAAGTTTTGAAAATCTGTGTTGGCATACAAAATTTCATTCCACTGCTCATGGGTTTCCCGTGATTTACAAGTGTTCAGGCAGCTGCCAGGTTATTTATGACAGTTAACGACTTCCAAGTATTTCAGGAATCGCAGTAGGAAAGATGACTTAGTCAATAATCTGGAAGGTGTGAATGCTAGTTGCCATCCACTTCCTTGTTCTCCTTGTTGTGGAGAAACTAAAGCATTGACTCAAAAGAACTTGTTATGCGTAAGAGATGGTTAAAAGGAAGGTTGCACTCTCCCTAGGTGTGACCCGACCTTGTGTAATTCAAGGTTTAGAAGTGAAAAAAGAAGTGAGGATTCACTGCAGGAAGAATAAACAGTTTGTTTACCATTTGTGTTCCTTCTTCCCTTTTTTTTTTGATGTCTTATATAATTGTCGGTTACTAGGACCTGAACACGAATATTCCTGCATGTGTGCCTCATATGCAATTGTCCCTGAAAGTATAAAGACAACAGGTTGAAACACAGGGAACTGATCTAAGAAACAGTAGCACGGAGGGCAGAAAGCAAAGGCTTCCAAAAGATACAAAGGGTGGAAAGTTAAAATATTTTCTGATTTTTTTTTTCCCCTGTGTAAACTTGGGTACAGAATATTAAAGTAAACGAACTGCCATAAGGTTTTACAAGTAATTAATACAGGACTATATTCATTTTTCTTGGTTTCAGGTGGTTGTTCCTTTGATGAGCACTACAGTAATTGTGGTTATAGTGTGGCCTTGGGAACCAATGGATTTACCTGGGAGCAGGTCAATACCTGGGAAAAGCCAACAATGGATCCTGCTGTCCCAACTGGTAAGTAAGAAGCCTCAGCAACAGGGGGGAGGTATTATTCCTTGAGAAAATCAGCCATTAGTCCTACGTGGGTGTGTAGTGAGACTGCATACCCACAACGATGGGGTAGGGTTTTATTCAGTGTTAAAAAGATTACTTTTGTGTTCAAAACAATCTGACAACAGAATTCAAGAGTGTGAGATGGCTTTTTTTACAACATTTACAATTTGATATCCTTGCCGAATGATTTTATGCTTCTTATTTCTATTTTATTTCTGCATTTAACAAAGAGAAACTGTTTCAGATACAACTTTCCAAGGTTCGGCCAGCTTTTGCCACGTTTCAGGATCAGAGCGCTGTCTTATGTGGGGAGATGCATGTTTGAAAGGACAGAAAAAGCAAAACTTTGTAATGTCTGGGAATATTGGACCTTCCAGTTACTGTTTTAACTCTTAACTGGCTGCTTTTAGTTCTAATTCTGAGGAAGACAAGAAAATTCCGAAAGAATGAACTGTAGCAGCTAGTGCTTGATTAGGCTGGGATTTCAGACGGTGAAATTTTCCTGTGCAAGAAAAACACTTCCAACGGAGTGAGTTACTAGAATATCTAATTTGCTAACATATATTGAGAACATCCAATAACAGCATAGTCTTTCATGTGATACTTGAAATACCCTCTGAAGAGCTCACATTCATGGTAATTTGCCATAGTTTTGTTTCTCATTGGAAATTGGCATTATGTTGTACGTCGCTGTATATATGGATCAAGTTCTCCAGCCTTAATAAAAGTGTTCCGGAATGTTTTGCTTACGCTGAAAGAGAACTTGTTTAACGAAAGCATGCTAAAATTTTCTAAAAATCATAGTTTGTCTGTGTTCCTTGCCACCTAAAATAGCAGCGCAAGCCCCTTTAAAGCAGTGGAAACAATGGCAAACAGAACTGACCAGCCAGTGAAGGATTTGATTTCGGTCTGAAGGAGGAAGTATTTCTTCCGGTTAGTGCGTTGGACTCGGAGAATCTTGAGCTACGTGGCAGAACCAGAATATAATGTTGTTCAAGAGATATTCTTATGCCTGTAATTATGGGGGTAAGAGACTTGTAATTGCTAGTTGTCTGTTAAGGATACCATGTAGAGCTGATACAACAATGGCTCCCTGCCGTAGCTAATGATAGACAGCCAGGTCTTAATTCCTGTGTGCTCTCTGTCAATAGGAAAAAGCAAGTGAGATACCAGCCTGTCTGTGGTTTCTCCATCACCAAAAGTTGTTTGAGTTATTGTGGTTATTTTGTTGGGTTTTTTTGGTTTTTTTTTTTTTTTTATTGCAGCTTAGGCTGTGAATTGTTTAGTACAGGATCTGTCAAAGTGTGTAATGTCTAGCACCACTTGACTCTGGCGTCCCCAAAGAAGTTAATTGTGAAAGTTGCAGTTTTCTGGTCTTGTCTGTAAGAATGTATTTCATCATTCTGGACACTGCTGCTTTTTTAGTGATGGCAATTTTATCATTACAGTTCCTCAGCTTCTACCCTTGTGTTCTAGCTTGTATCCTATTCCTGTCTAGTTAGAGATCTAACTAGAGAGACATGACAGATCTTTGAATTAACTGATCCTAGAGCAGCCTGAAGGAATAGGAACATACACAGTTTTGATGCAATTTGGAAAGTGAGGAATAAATGGAAGGGCTTACATGGCTTGGAGTTGATGAGTTCAATACTTTTTCAACTCTAAATGTTAAAGTAATCCTATCTTCTCAGCTTCCGTACAAAGGTGTACTGTCATCCGAAGTATGCTGGAACCATGGAAAAATCAATAGACAAACAATAGTCTGGAATGGCATGGTTAAAAAAAAAAAACAAAACAGCCCACAAACCCAAAAAAACCCAGCCCCAGAACACTATAATGTAATTTTAAACAAGACTCTCAGAATTCTAAAACTAAATAAATACAGAGAGGGAGTGTGTTTTCCCTGTTAACACGCCATTCCATGATAGCTGGTATATGTGTTAAAGCAGCTGCAAATTCAGTAAAGGTTAGACATCAAATAAGAAACACAGAAAGCCTTATTGTAGAAAGATGCAAAGGTAAAGCAGCCATCAACTTGGAATGTGATGATAAATAATATCTAAAGAGATTTTAAGGAGCATAAGGGGAAATGACTCAGTTCTTCACACTATTAATTGATGTCTCAAGACTATTTGTGCAGAACAAAGGGTGAAATCCGTAGGTAGAAAAAGAAGATCGAGCACAGCAAATGTGTATAGAAGGTTGTAGTAACAAAAAAAAGTGTTTTTATGGGCTATGCAAATCATGTTAACCTTGAAGTAAATTATAGTGGTCAATTAGATTGCCCAGAGCTAGCAAAGATGTTGGAGCTATTATTGAGAGTCTGTATAGCTGAATAGAAATGTAATGCATATTGTTTGATTGGTTACTTATTGGAAATCTGTTTTGTGAGCATCAAAGATGTTTACTTAAAACTCATCTAGTGGCAAAGCCAGGCGAATAAAGTGATGAACAGCACGTTCCACTCCTACAAGCAGGGACATCTTTAAAACCAGAGTACTAGAACATTTGGTGATTGACTTTCCATTCTATTTAATTTCTCCACAGCAGCTGAAAGCAGCAGGGTGTAAATCCACTGAGCTGCAGGGTGTAAGAGTTGGTAACAAAGAGGTGTTCATGGAATAAGCATCTTCTGGTGGCCAGTCATAGCCAGGAAACCTGCTTAGCACAAAGAGTGGTGAAGGGGATGCTGGAATGCGTAGGGTTCCGAGAGCGCCAGCAGTAATGCAGATTTTCTTTGTCCTGTATTTATTTTAGACACTACCTTATTTTTTGTAGCTGGAAATAGACTAAAATACTATATTGTGGCAACAGTGAAAACAAAAAGTGAGCAGGCATTAGGTTGATTCAACAATACTAAGTAAGTCTGCAGCACAACCTGCTGGGAGACGTTGGCAAGCAGCGTGGCCTGCCCCCACCCTGGTCAGCCAACCTACTTTAACATTGCCAGCAGAGCTATTTTCTTCTGTAAAACCTATCAGCTTTCATAAGCACCAGCAGGTCCCTTTGAATTCAACCAAGCCACAGAATTCTGCCCTCCTGAATACTAATGATAATATCTAGCACTTTTTGCAGTACTTTCATCGTTAGATCTCAGAGTGCTCTTCAAAGGAGGTCAGTACCATGAATGAGAGCCTGAGTCTATAGTGCTGTGTAATTCTCTGCTGACACGCTGCTGCAAAGGTCTCTGCCCAGGGACGACTTTCTGTTCTTTACTTTTTGAATTAAAATGTCCAGAAAAAGGGCAATTAAACTGCTCCATTAGCAACGTAGAAGTTTGTAGGCAATTTGTTTCACTCCATTGCTAGCAAATAACCTGTTTTCCATGAATTCTATGAGTAATTCCTTAGGGCTGGAAACAGTAGTAATTGGGGGATTAAGAACCAGATGTTTGTTGTTCTGAATAAATGTTTCAAAAATGTGAAAGAAAAGAATTGTAGATATCTGATCCCCAGACTTTGGTGAGACTCTCCACCTCCTTTCATAATAGCAGAAGCAATTATAGCAAAATATTCCTTAACAGTTTACTTAAGCCTGAATACCCTCAGTGATGAGTATCCTCCAGCCTTTGGGCTGCTTGTTCCACTCCCAGTTACAAAGGTTCTCAGTCCTTCGTTTTCCTTTTTATGGCTCCATCTTATTATTTTTTGTTCCGTCTTTGACTAGGGAGAATTATCAAGTGTCGCTCTCTTTCATAACCTCTTTTATATAGTTGCATGCACTTAAGTCTGTTTTACAGGACTAAACATGACCCAGTCCTCTATCTCCCTTAATTCAGTGTCTCATTTCCTTCCCTCTACCCTACACCTTCAGTCATTGCTCCCTTCCCTTTTTCAGGTATTTGCCTAAAGCTATGTTACCAAGGTGGGATTCAATACTCTGCGTGATGGTGCTGGAGGGGCACAGGACTTTAATTCTGGTTTAGAAGTTCAGAGTACAGCAAGTAGATTTCTCCTGCTCCTCTTTATTTCCATCTTGTAGTTTTCATTCCCCTTTTTCTGTAAATATTCAGGTTCGTGTGCTGGTATTAAATGATGTGTGATGGACACGGACCCTTAAGTGTGCGTTGAATCACAGTTGTTTATTTGGTGGTAAAGTAGGGTCTGAGCTTTTCTGTATTTTTGAGGCAGATGCTTTGTTAGTAGAAAAACGAAATGTGTTGTGATTAGCCAGAAAACAGTACTGGCTTGCTTTTCATGTTACAGCATTGCAGTATTCCAAGGACTCTGGACCTGCATGCACTTGCAAGAATAATATTAATAATGAAAGTATTTAACATTTGCGGGTTCAAAGTATTTTACCATCATTCGCTAATTAACTCCAATGGAGACTTAACCAGGGCCGATTAGACTGAAGTAATTACTTTAATTGTATTAAATACGATTCTACTCTGAATACAAAGCCTTCATGCCACGTGCATTTCTACAGCAACATTTCTTGGTGTTAGATTTACTGTTCATCTCAGGGTTGCTTTTCTGAAGCCTCCCTGTTCCAAGTGAGCAGATAAGCCATCAGCACACAGAGGCTGAAGATCTGGCCCCATCTGTGCCTGACTGCTCACTTCCCTTTGTGTATGTAAATTGGCACTTAGTGTAAGTGCTACTTTACTTTGTGTATATATTTCTGCGCGTGTATACACAGATAGTATCTGCAAGCTCCATATCGCTGCTGTTTCTTGCTGAATTGCTTTTGAGGTAGGCATCCTGTTTGTCTGGGAAACAGAAGTTCAGACAGTATGAATTTAGGGATGAACAAAATGTTTGGAACAAGTTGCTGTATTTAGATAGAGAGAATTAGAATTGCAACACTTGTATGTTACTTAGGAAGTGCAAATTGCCTCACTGTAGAATAAGCAAACAAATTTTCTGCAAAGTGAAACAGGACGAGTTATCCACCAAAGGTATATTTATGGCAGAAATAGGTGCATTTTTATCTTTCTAAGAGCCAAATTTGCATGTGATGCTTAACTCATGGTTTGGAAGATGCAAAATAGCTGTGGAAAATGCCACTGATACATAGTTTTATGATTTTATGTGTGTGTTTCTGTAAGTTTTATCAAGTAGCCAACAGCTAGTGTTGCACCAGTGGCTCAGAAGAGCACTTGGAGTGGTGCTTCCTCTGTTTACAGCTGAACTAAAGGATTCCAGCTGTTGTAGGTGCTTCAGAAGACTATGGCAGGTTAGTACCAAATGGCTGCTAACTGCACGGTTAGTGTTTATGGCAGCTGCAGCAAGGACAGGTCTGGTCCCCCCCTTCAGAGATGTAGTCAGCATTTGCTCTATAACCTTCCCTTCTGAACTTGGAGAAGGAGTCTGTGCTGAATCCTCTTCATGGTGGATGTTTTGAGGTAATAGTTGGCAAGGTTAAGGTATAGATGGGTTCTGAGTGCTTTCTCAGGTGAGTTCGCCTTGCCTGGCCCAGTGAAGAACACAGGTCCAGAGCCGTTTAGTGTGTGCGATTCATCACTTCCCTGAATGCACTGCACCGCCTCACTGAGAATTTGTCGCAGAATTTCTTTTCTTTTGTGGCAGAGATAAGGGATGGGGACTCTTCCCGCATCTAATTGGGTGCGTTCTTTTGTTGCAGTAACTGGAGGGCTCCCTGCACTTCTTGCTGTAAGAACAGAAGGGTTATCATCATTATTGTTGCTTCATGAACTACTCATTTAGCAGGCGAACATCATAGACATGATGTATATATGAATACCAGCTGGCTAAATTCTACTTGGACTCCACTGAACTGAGTGAAGTTTTATGTTAGTCTAACAGGCCAAATGCTTTCCTATGTCACCTTCCTCTGTCTGTTGAGTGGCACCATGGAGTAACAGCGTGAATGAATAACTAGGAAACAGCTTTCCTTGAGGAAGGTGATGACCGTCCATTTATGCCTGCATTGAAGATGGGCATCCTGCCCATCCCTTTAATTTCATTCAGGTTACTGATGCAAAGTTAGTGTTAACCTCTACAAAGAATAGAGAATTTCTATGTGTAAGTCAGACATTTGTCTGTTTTTTTTTCTTCAGGGTAGAATGCATACCAATAGGAGTCAGACTGAACATTTGTAAATTTGAAAGGCAATGCAATAAAATTAACATTTTCTTGCGTCTGAGTGTATTAATTCTTGCTTATAAGAAAATACACAAACTTGTTAAAGGAATAAATTAAAATTCAACTGTGTATATGATGAATCATGATCCAATTTTGTCTGAGGGAGAAAGAAATTTGACTCAGCTGTCTGTATATTGTTTTTCTCCAAAAATTATTTTTTGCAGGGGAAATTACTAAGAATGAGTCAAATACATTTTTCCCCACTCTTTCACTTCTGTGCAAGTAAATGCATTAGTCTGGGGATAGGTAATGGACTCAAAGTCATCTCTCAGCTTTACAGGTCTAAGCAGAAAGGGATCTCTGCAAGCTTTCCCAGTGCATTTTTATTTTGCTGTTTAATATGCAGCTTCACATCTGTCTTTTGGGGTTCTTTTTTTACAGTTGCAGTTGTAAACAGTTCTTCACTATTTCCAGAATTTCATCCCTATTTTACACAAACCTGAGTTTTGGAGGTTGATTGCTTAGTTTCCTGGATTTCCTTCAGTGGGTGTGTGTGAGAACGTGTAGACTATCGGGAAAGTACTGGTTTGGGCTGTTTATGAATATAGCTTTGGCAGGAATGTAACCTTGCAAGGAACCAGAGGGAACTTTTTTGGCACTATGGCTTTTAATTGCTCTAATTACTCTATCTTACTCTATCTAGTAAAGCCCCCAAAAGCCATCGTTAAACTGACTCTGGAACAACTGCTCAGAGCCCAGCGTTAGGATTTAGGTGTCCCTCAGGAAGGCATTGTCACCCATATTTTTTGACTGTCTCATCTCAGGTCTGGGTTGTCAGTAACGAAATCATACCTGCAGTAGTATACAATTTTGCTCCTTCAGGCAGGGGAAGCCAGCGATGAAGACCACGAGCAATTGCTGCCTTTGCACAGACTGGAAAGGTAACAGCTTAAAGCAATTAGTCTCAAGAGTGATTCTTGCCAAATATTTGCTTTCTGTCTTGTGTTCTGACACCAAGTAGAACCTTTCATTTGTGATTAGGCGTACTAGTTTTGGATGGAATAGAAATAGTCTGGGACCATTTGACCTAAGTATAGGTGAAACTACAGACCTGTAAATTAAGAATATCACACTTAAAAGCTAAGTAGTTAGCTAGCTATTCTGTGGTGTAAGATGTGAGAGGAGTTGATTTAATTAACAACATTTAGCCCTCTAGAGGCTTTCTGCTGAAGGGAAATCACATTTCAGTTTTTAATACTTTCATTCATAATGTAAATGTGAGATGGAATTTCCTGATATGTGCCACGGAGAGAGGTTAGGAGAAGCGTACCTCCACTTAGATATAGATGGTACTTTGGTACTGAAATCAAGCTTAACAAGGACGTGTAGCCTTCTCTGAACATGCGTGGTATAAAGCAGTGTTATCAAAGGAACCTGAAAGAATGACTTCTAGGAAGGCCTTTTAATGACCCTGAAGGGATTGCTGTCTGTAGGGAACACACGCAGTTACTGCACCTTGATGTGTTAAGTGGTACATTTGAACTGTTGTCAGTCTAGTTCTGATCCTTTTCCGTGAAAGCTGTCAGAAACAGAGCTGTTTGTGGATGTCAGGACCTTTCCATTATCACAATTAGTGAGACCATGACACTTTTAAAGCACTGCCGTAACATCATTCAGCATCGCGCTAGGAGGAAGGACAAGAAAGGAAGCCATTGCTGTACGTGTTTTTCCTCCATGGTTTCTGTACTGAAGCATATTAATTTTTCTCAGCATCTGTTGGTTCTAGCAGGAGCTGATGCCTTTCAGCATCTCAGCACACAGTCTGCATTTTGCGTAATCTATTAATTTGAGCTCTATTAGGACATGCTGTCCAGATGCCAAGTGTGTTAAAACTGTTATTTTTTTGTTTGAGAGCCAGGTTAGGGAATTGTATAGCCACATCAATGCAAAAACATTTCTTAATAAAAACTTTAAGTAGATGAAATCTAGTGTAAATTCTGTTGAAATAAATATGGTTGTATTGAAATAAGGTTAGAATACAAAACAAGCTTGGACTAAGATCTTTTGTTTTAAATATTTATTTGGAAATTCTTTGTATAGTAAGGGTCAGATTGATACTTTAATACCCTTTTGCTCATATTAGAAAATTCAGAGCAAGAAGAGAAGCATGCTTAAAGAAGACCAGGAGTAAACAAGGTGCATAGGTAGAATGAAGGATGGGGATGGTCTAAATGTGAAGCTAGTGGATATTAAGGAAGAACAGAAAAGCAGTGACTGAAGTAGGAACACGTGTTTCAGAAGGAATAGGTAGGTTCTAGTGGTATTGAAGGAATGGACAGGATTAGGGAATATTGCAGGTCTAGGGAGAGCTTAAGGCATTTGTCACAGAATCATCTCTCCACTGGCTATGTCTTCTGTATCCTGAAAAGCTGGTTAGCAAGCTAGAGGTGGAAAAATCTACCAGGGAAGAATGACCTGAGAAATCTGTGTGGGGTAGATGGCCAAAGTCAAGACAGACCGGATTTGGGACGAGGAAGGAGGAGAAGGTTGTGAATGAACAGACAAATGCTGACAAATAAGGATTTCCTGAAGGAAACGCTTGGGAATTCATAGGCAAAATTAGTCCTCAGAATTGATCCAAGAAAGCGACTGAGACTTGAAATAGCCATTCAAAGTGGAGGCTGGGCAGAATACAGGAAAGACAAAAAGTATAGTTCAGCTTGTTGCTCAGTCTCTCATGTGCTTTAATAGCAGAGCCTTGCTAAGTCTCTATGAATTTCCAGCTTCTTGCAGTTGCTTACATAGTGGAGTTCTCCTGAACTCCCTTAAGTTCAGTGGAAACCGGGTGTAATCTCTTGCAGAGACTGTACACTGCAGTGGATTGTCTGGTTAACGCGCTACTTTTTTCCCATTTGTCTTGTTTTTCCCAGTGAACTCCTGTCTTTGTTTTCCTTTTTTTTTTTACTTCTATCAGAAAACCACCGCACTACTTAACAAACTCTCAACATCTGAGTACAAAGCTATCGTACAGTATCTAAGATTCCAGTGTTACCAGGTATTTAACTAATGCTGGTTCTTTATTATAGGCCTGGTTCAGTGTATAGTGAAATAACTGGAAGTCTTTCCACCAGCTTCAAAATAAACAGGATGGGGATTCATAATGAGCAGTGCACATGGTCTAGATTTTCACATACTTGACTATTTAGTTAGAAGGATGCAGATTGTTTGGATGGAGTGGTAATAACCACCTCTGTTCACTAGCTCCGCTGAGAACTACTTGTATTGGGAATTTGTAGGGGGGGAAAAAGAGAGTTCATTTTTTATACTTAGGAAATATTAGCATTTGCTATTCCCAGTATTAGATATTTAGCACATGTAATTTGGCACGTGAAAAATACTGGCTTTAAGTCTGTTTTTTGAAAGACATTTATACACGTACAAAAGGAAGTTGATAGCAACAATATTCAGATATTCTCATGGGGAACAATAATGTATGCATCTCCTGCATAGGCAGTCCAACCTCCTCCATATCATCCACCTCTTTTATAAGGGGGGGAACTGTTGTGGTTGTATTCCTTTGAGATGAAAGCTGTAATGCTACAAATTATCGCTTGTTTTCAGTATTGACTAGAAAAATAAATGCAATTATGCTTATGAATGTTGAAAATTAAGCAAAATAAAGCAATTGTATGTGTTTGAGGATCTTTTCAAATGAAAAGCTGTATTCACTGATTCTCATCGGCTCTTTTTCTCACTGTCATGTTTCATGACGTGAACTCTCAGTTGAATGAACAGCTGCAGTAAAATGGCACCAGCCAAGTCACAGGGAATTCACAGGAAATTGAGACATTTCAGGCTCGAACACAAACCCTTGTGGGCCCTCACTTATGCTGAGAAACGGTTGGCTTTTTATTAGCATAATGGCTATAAATACAGAGAGGTGTCAAGCCCGTATTTGCAGTATCACACTTGCTACATCGGGGTAGGCCTCGTGCAAGCAGAGCAGAGACACTTCACTGTCGCTGTGGAGAGGGTTTATATTACTAATTGTGGAAGCAGCTTTTTTCTTCTGGTTGTCAACTCTAGATTTACTTGCAGTGCAAGCATGAGGGTAATATGAAGGAAATGTCAGCGCTGACCTGAAGGATATTCTAAGAAAAACAGTATAGGAAACCTACAACACAGCTCAGTGTCTAAGAACCTCCTTGGTTCATCTAATCCTTCTAAAAGAAGACTATGCTTACACTAAAGATCTGACCACATCTCTCTGATCTTTGAAAATGCCATCTCTTGCCTGGTATGGATGTTGGCTGAGTCAGGCCATAATCTCAGTAGATGTTTTATCCAATATTTCTGCTGTGCCTCTAGCACGCCCAGCAGCATAAGCTGTGGGTGGAAGCATGCTGAAGACCAAACTTGGAGGCAGTAAGTGGCCTGCCCTCTTCAAAACCATGAAATAGCAGAGTTTTCTCCAATTAATTTTAAGATGCTTCAGAACAAATGTTTTATGTATTGAAAGTTTATGCGGTGCTTCCATTTTTTAAAAATTTACTTCTATACTACACAGCTTTACTGCTCAAGTTAGTAACTCTTTCAGCAGTGATTAACATTTTCACAGGGTAACTGTTGGTGACACCTCCTCACGAGTCAGTCTGCCCCATAAACTCAGGCTTAGCTACTCACCATTCACATAACACATGAAAATGCAAACCTTTCAAAAGCTAAGCTCTCTTTTACTCCATCCCTCTCTTGTTTTCCATGTGCATGAGACTTTGTGTATTCCTTTCTTTCCCCACAATACTGTCTTCATCTTATAATCTGCTCCAGTTACGGTAGACAAGATCAAGCTGTGAAGGATCTCAGCAGTAAAACCCAAATTGCCTTCTTTCTCACCTCCAGCCTAACTGGGACATAAATAAGGTATTTAAAAAAACCCAACAACCAACAAAAACACCAACAGAACCCTCAAACTATAAGCTAAATTAACTTCTTGCTAAATTTGATGCAGTCTAGGGTGACTGAGTGAAGATGTACCACGGATATCACTGTTCATTCTCATGGCCAGTTTTACTACTCCATCTGTCCATAGCAGACAAATGTCTTTTCCCCTTTCAGTTTTATAGGTTTAAGTTGTTTAGCAGCGTAGTTATGGGAATATTCAAAGGAGGAATCATAACCAGAAAAAAGTGTTTAGGCTTAGTTCTCATTAGCTGTTCATCTAGAACAGATTGCATAGGATGGTCTTCTGGAGTGTGTCTAATTGCTGCAGCATGGTAATTTAATGGGGATGCGTTTTTATAAGCTTGTTTAAGTGCGTCTGTGCCAACTGACCTCGCAGCTTGGTGTGCAGTGATTCAGCTCTAGAAACTAGAGTTTAAATATAGGCTCTCATTTGTATGGCCTCCTTTGAACTTCATTCACTGTTATGTATTTGTTTGGTTTTTATATGGCATCTGGCATCACGGTGATATCTGAACTAAAACTCTTCATCCTCCATCACATTTGCCATCCGTAAATGTTTGTTGTTCTTCAGCCCAGCTTTCAAGGCCGAACAGTCCTGTTTCCTACTTTTTTCTTTTTTCTTTTTTTTTTCTTCCTTGTGTTCTGAACATTTCTTCTCATATAATATTCACGTTCCTTATCTTACTTTGCCTAGGAACTAGGCTTTCCTCTTTTCTCAGAAGTGTTTTTGCATAGCAACAAACCAAGACGCTTTCAAAACTCTCTGCTCCTGCAGCTCTTACCACACCATTTCCATGTGTCTTTTCTGAAGACGGTGTGCTCATTTCTTCTTCTCCTTTGTTTCTTTCTTTTTTGGCCTCATCCCTCAGGAGTCTTTGTCACTCACAGCCTCAAGTCCAGTGAGACAGATCTGTAAAACTGTTTTCTTCAGGCTGCCAGGAGAACAGGACATGCACACTCTGTCGCAACTCTGCTGAATTGGTACAGAAAGCATTGCTCAGCCTTGTAGCCTTCAAGTGAGAAACAGGATTTCAAAAGCTAATTTGCTTGTTTTCATAGCATGATCTTAATTCTACAAGGGAGAGAAGATGATCTAATCTAATTTAATTTTGCTCTTTGAGAAGAAGGGAGATCACTTGGCCAGCTGCTGCTCTGAGCAAACACGGGGCGTGCAGGCTACAAGATAAGCTTTGAACTTTATCAAGTCTCTTGGCAGTATATGCTAATGTGTTCTGTTGGGAGATTTCTGAAACTTTTGCCTCTGATTGTATTAATTAGTATGCTGCTCCAAATGAGCTGTAACTCACTGTAAAATAAGTAAGAGCTGTTACACACAGGGCTTTCTCGGTCCCTGATGCTTTAGTGTTTGGGCAGGGTAGACTGTTAGGATGTGTATTTGGCCTGATTTGTGAAATCACAGTACTGCTGTTTATTTTGATTTCTTTCTAAAACTTTAAGCAGAAGTAGTTCTGCTCAAGTCGTTCATTGTTAGAAGATAAAAAAGCATGTGCTCCAATCCTGCATTTGAAAAGGAAACCTTTTTCTCCCAAATAGTCTACCTTTTAACAGTAGGTTAGTAAGGTAAGAAAGCATTTCAGAGCTTCAGGGGTCATACAAAATTTCCCTCTAGACAGTGAAACTCCCTTGAAAACCAAATCCACTATAATTTATGGCTTCAGGACTCTTACGCTAATCTTCTGCTGAGGTGGATTTGTTGTGTTCTTAAACCTGCAGTTTCCAGGTGGAGTATTTTTGCCAATATGTTGAGATACAGTTTCATGTCTATCACTTTTACAACAGACTGCCACCTCTCCTGGAGGAAGTGCCTCAGACCTTCCAAACCTTCCATTCACTGGAGTTTGCCATCTTTGCTTCCATCCCTACTGTGCATCTCCGGTGTGAGATCTGGCTTCTTATGGAGAGGTAATACAAGGTGTGTAGTGTTGGCAGATGTGTGTTTTAGCCATGTACAATAATTTAAAAGTCATACATATTTTGTAAAAAAAGAAGGAGCTTTGTAATGATTTCCATCTTGCCAATGAGCTAAGATGTTAGCTAAGCTAACATCTATGGAAAAAGCAGTCTGCCCTGTCGCTTTGCATATCGTGATCTTCTCCTATGTACTAGTGTTCTAGGCTGCTTGACAGACATGGCTGTCTTCAGAAAAATAAAACTAGCCAGTGGTTAAGCTGCAGGAATTCTGTCCTGTATTCTTAGATGTACAACAGCCGTCCATGACTGTTCTACAAGAGTCATTGTTATAGTGCTTGAGAGACTTCGCTGCTGCCCTGTAACCTGGATAAGGCACAGGGTGAGAACTGATGACCTACGAGATAATACAGAGGTCCATCATGGTGTTCCGTACATTCAAACTGCTTACCCAGGTGGGGAGGTTATCACAGAACCACAGAATGCTTTGAGTTGGAAGGGACCACAAGGATCATGTAGTTCCAACCCCCCCTGCCATGGGCCCGGAGACCCTACTTTAGACCAGGGTGCCCAAAGCCTCATCCAAGCTGGCTGTAGAAAGTTGGGAACTTTAGTCTCTCTCACTCCCTGCATTCCAGATTTTCTTCTGTCTTCACATCCAATTTTTCCAAATTTGCAGTCTATTAGGACAAAAACTTCACTTTTCTTTCATTATATAATCTTAAAGATACTATTTCGTACATGTGGTTTAAATCAATTAACTGACCTTCTCATCACCTATTGCGAGATCCTGGCAAGCGCAGGTCCAGACTACAGCTTCACGTCTAGTCTGGCCCTTTGCTAAACTTGATAAACATCACGTGCTTGCAGGGTCTAGGTTATATTTAGCCCCCTTAGACATATCTCTTAAGCAGAGAGATCAAAACATTTAGCTAAAGTCTTGGTATTGGCTCAAAGCTAAGTGTGGACTGCTCAGAAGTTCTTGTTTGGATCTAGACACACTGCTCTGTGAGAGCCTTTCCAATACAGGTAATAAAATGAGAATTATTTTGGATTTCTTATTCTATTAGCGCGCTCTCTAGATTTTTACTTACCTTTGTCTGAGAGAGACTTAAGAAATAGATGAATCACTGACATTTTCCCTCAGAAATAAAGAGTTCATACCTTCCATATTAAAAATAAAGCATTGCATCAAGGCCGTCATCAGGACTCTGCTCAGTCTCCATCTTTGGTGGAAAAAGAGAAGCCACCACCAACACTTCTATCTGAAATTAACTCTTTGCTCAAATTGAAATCAGCCTAAGGATTCTTCCCTACTACTTTTAATTAATGTGACCAGCACTAGTTTTCTTTGTCCCCCTACAGCTCTATGCTTACCTTTTATTTCCCCCAGCTCTTCAGATAGCTGACTTAATCCTCCCACCTGCTTTTCCTTACTACTTTTTCATTATTCCAAAAGTAAAGGCAATAAGTATTATCTCACTTGATGATAAATGTATTTAACGCTTTCTTAAATTAAGTTCAGATACAAAATTTGAGAAGCGTGCATCAGAGTTGTATATGTACAACGTAATAGCCTAAACAGAATTTGATGGGCTACGGCAAATTTTCTAAAAGCACGAAAACTACGCTGCATATTTTACATGTGTACTCCCGTATATCTGCTTGAACTTAGAGAAAGTGATAAAAACCTTAGTGATTAACCTTAGAGCCTATTCCATTCTTTATTTAATAGGTGTTTTTAGGGCATTGACTTAAGTCTTTTCATGCAGTTTACAAACGGTTATTCCTGGAAGTTCATTCACTCTGTAGGTGTCTCCTTGTTTAGGTTGAGAGATGTAGCTCCTTCCTTTTGCACCTCTGTCTGCTGGACCACAGCTGGGCTTTCTTGGGTGTCTGTGGTAGAAGTGTAATCCTGCAGTAGGATGATTAGAGGGCTGTAGAAAGTGGACCTGATTTACAACCAAATGTGTTTTTCTGCCATTACCTCACCTACAATCTGAGATCCAAACACCAATAAATAACACATAAATAATAATGTTTTTACAAACCAATTATGCATGTGTTCTTAAAACATAATCGCTATCGCTTTCATTTATTGTTTCTAATTGAATGTTTGCTACAAAGACTCTTTTATCCAGGACAGTGTAACAATTTCTATTGCGTTTGTTGCTTTTAGCCTATATTGTTAAGGCAACTCAACAGCTCGCGATGGCCGCTGCTACACGGATATTGAAGTGAAATCAAGAAATCCTTGTCCACAAATAATAAGCTATGCAATGACTCCATACGACAGAGCTGCAGCTGCGCTAGGAGAGGGCAAGTGTTTAGGTGCGTATGTGAAAGGCTGTAGGTTTGGTAGACATCTTGAGGAGTTAGTTCAGGCTTGTAAGAGAGTTCAGCTGATTTTTGATCAGCCAAATATAAATGGAGAGTTTGGTGCAGAAGCGAAGGAAACACTTCCAGCTTCTCTAAATTCACAGTAAACTTTTCCATACCCTTTTCAGTGCAGGTTTACTTCAGAATACTTAATAGTTCAAAGTACGTCGCTCTAAAAATCCCATTATGAACATGAAATTATTTTTTTTTCAGGGTACTGGTATAACTGTAGAGCAGTCAATCAACACTACAGTAGTGCAATCTTATTGAATTTCTGCCAGGAATGTAAATGAGAAGCGATTCTGTTTTAAAAGCTTCAGCTAATATAATTAATTGCATTCATTTTCAAGGTGATGTCTTGCTTGTTTGAGGGAATTAGCAATAGGGGATAAAAAAAAATGGAAATTTCATCAGTGATTACAAAAGAGATAGTGATTTACTAATTGCCTTTTGCCGTTTCCTGACAGTTTGCATCTCTTACCAGCAAAACAATCTGCCTCAAGTCACTGAAAACATTTGTGTGTTGAGAGATTAGGATAAATATACTGCTAGTAATTTAATTGTAAATTTGTTGGGTTTTTCATGGGGATCTAGATTTGTCTCCTGTGTTTCATAGTGCAGCCACTTACCACGTGACCCCTGTGCTTTAGGTTAAAATATGCTCTGAAGACCTTCAGTGAGATTTCAGCAGAGCAGAATATTTTTGGAGGCAATCCTCTCTTGTTGGGTGTGGTGGAACAGAGCCCTGGTGGCACATGTGCTCTCATGGTTTCAGCTCCAGGGAACGTTAAAGAAGTGGTGATTTACATCAGTGGAACAAAGGGACTGTGGGCTGCTGCAGATTCCATGTCTTTCCCCATATTGCTGCCTTTTCAAAACTCAGTCTCCCACAAATTAAATGAACAGAATCAAACTTCATAGTCTCAGTCAGCTGCTAGGTAGCTAGTAGGGCAGCAGCTCACCTACTGGGCTGTCTCCTGGTTCCTTTATTTCTTTACTGCCAGGAAATTTCATTGTGCAATGACCTGTGCTAGAGACAATATATGATCTGTTCACAGGTGTTCAGGCTCACATTGCGAAGCAGCAGATGTTTACTTGAAATCAAGGATTATGGAGTGATGAGCACTTAAGGGAAACGCTCCTTTTATATGAATGTAAATGCAGCTGGATCTCCTCCCCACCCCCTCCAGTTCAAAGTTAGGAATCTGGCTTCAGTTTTACAAGACTAATTTTAAAAAGAAAAAGCTTCAGAGTGAGAGAACCTTGAGAACAGACGTGATAGGATGTTCAGAAATCTTTTCAAAGCTATTTGAACTTTGATGTAAAATATGTTTGTACTTGTGACAGTTATATACTTATTAGTCTTACACTTAAATGTTATGCATGTTGTATCTACAAGAAACTGCCTGTGATATGGCTCGGTGTGTCCAGCATACCACCTACCTAGGTAAAAGGCACAAGAGTTTGGTTTTAATCCCCACATCAATATTACAGAAGGCATACCATCACACACAAACTTTGTCTATACAGTGTGGTTTCGAGTCTCTGCATTTCCCATTTCTGTATGTGAAGGTGAGAGTGAGCACTCCCACCGGTTTCTTTATTTCTGGAGGAAGGAGAGCAGACCAAAAGGAAGCTGTGGGATCTGCCAACAAGTCCTCTGTTGCTGAAGCAGAACGGAGGAACCCTTGACTAGAGGACCAGAGCTGCCAGGCATCCTCAAAGGCATCTCTATCTCTTAGCAGAAATACAGCTTCTGTGACCAACTGCTTAACAACTTTTTTAGTTACACACTCCCCTTCTCCCTTCCCCCCTTCCCACATTTTGCATCTTAGCTACTTAGTTTTAAAATTTATCAATTATAATTTAGAAAGATTTTTTTCCAACATTTTTGCTGTCATTTTTAGGTATTTCAAAAGCAAATTCTGATGAACTAGAGAGATGATGGTTTCGGTACAGTAGGAGGGCCTCCTAATGCTTCATCCTTATTAATTAAGAGGGAATAAAACTTAGGATGATTTTTTAGTTTATCAAAGCGAACTTTTGAGAGACAGGAATCAGTTTCCTGTTGAAAATCACATTGCTAATATAGGCCAATTAAAAGATACCAAATGAGCAATATGCATTGGTCCTGTTGTAGCTGGTAACTGAGGTAATAAATAAGGTAGCTTGACTTTGGCAAACTGTCAGCATCCCTGGCAAAAAAAATAATAAAATAGAAAGTTGGGGTCAGAACCTACTTCTGCTGAACCTTAAGCACAAAATGTTTCTTCCAAACATCCTGAGAGCAAAATCTAAAAAGATGGAACTTTTTTTTTCTTTCTTGTACTTCACAGGTACGTTATTGAGTTGCACAGGCTATTACCGGTGTAATGTCGATGTGCCACTTGTAAGGTATAAACAAGTATTAAAGAAAAAAGGAAATAATCTGTGTGACAAGAAGCTAATCCTCTATATGTACAAGTGAAATTGGTGTCCCTGTAACAATGGGCCTTTCATTCCAGAGCCCTCTGCACCTGAGCTGGGAGTGGGCAGAGGATGGTCATCGGTTACATGACTGCATCCACACCATGAGCTGAATCAGGGCAGGAGTTTCTGCAATTTTCGTTGTCTGCACTCTGGTATTTCCTCACTGGCAGCACACAGATACCTCGTTAAATTAATCTGTACAATGAGATCCGTTTGGTTCTGTTGAATTGTGTAGAAAAACACATTGAATGTAGATTGAATCGTGGAAGAGAAGGCTCATACAAGTGTCGTCTGACACGTGAGTTCCTTCAGGCATTTCTAAGTTCCAGATACAAACAGAGAAGGTGTTGACTTTGTGACCCAAGTGAATTGGTGCATTTGTATCCATGAGCCTGTGGATTCAGCGAGGCAGAGACCCTGCTGATGCCAGCAGTAACCCAGTTCCAGGGTGCTTAACAAACCACAACAGGAGACTCTAAAAAATATCAGCAGATAAACAAGTATCAGAACATGAATAAACAGTAAAGGGTTGGACAGCATACGGAAAAAAGATCACAAACAGCGCTTGGTGGTTCAGTGGGGCTTAAATCATTTCCCTGTAGCCAATTTTATTTGGGAATGAATAAGCAGATACTTTATACTGCAAGACTGGTTGCTTCTCTAGTAAAAACAAATTGTCAGCTGTTTGTTACTTTTACCTGAAATACTTTTTTCTGAGTAAAATCAACACAAAAGAGCAGACAGACCTAGAAGTAAGTGTTAAATGAAATTGCCCTTGATGACGGTGTGCCAAGTCTACCTCTCTCAGGGTTGTAAGAGTAATGTGATGTGACATTTTTGTGATAATTTTGAAATTATCCCACAATATTTGCTAGCTGGCTCTGTTGTAAATCTGCTTCATTTTCTCTTGGTTCATCTGCTCTTCTTCTGGAGAGAAAAGTGGGGCAGGAGGGAGGGAAATGGAAGTAGTACTTCTGCTTGCAGAGGATCCTTCTCCCTTCTGTTAAAAGCTTGTGCATTACTCGTGGCACCTTAAGTGGTGGCAGAAATCTGAAACTACTTAGGACACCCATTAAACTCAGAATTCAGCACTTACTCTCCTTAATCCCAGTAGTTGTTACTAGCATTTAAAACCCCTGAGCCCAGTTGAGTTAACTGTTGTGACTGTCACCCAGTTATTTTTCTTCCCTGCTCAAATGAGATGTCTCCCCTGAAAATAACATGAGTCTGGATGCAGGAGGCACAGCTTTCAAATGTGAAACCAGATGGCAATTATCCTGAATTAGTCTCTCATTTGCAATGCTCCCAGTTTTTGGAGTGATAGGGTTTTTGTTTTGTTTTGTTTTTTTAAAGCATTTGTGACTATTGTGGTTTGACATTTAAAGACTTGTTTGCTTTTTAGCTGGTTGGTAAAGTCGTGTACTGTTTCTTGTATGTGTGAAAGGCAATGGAACCCTCCTGGGGATGGCCCAGTGGCACAGGTGTACAGGAGGGACCTGGTTGCTTCTCATCTGTACAGAGCATTAATGGTCTAGTACATAAGAGGAGACTATATGACCTGTTTTTCCATTCAGACAATCTACATTATTTCCCTTCAAATACTGTATTTGCTATGGTACCATATTTCTTTGGGTTTAGAGCTTTTTTTTTTTTTAATTGCATTTATAGCTATAACCTAGAATACAAGTCAGAAAGCAGGAGACTCCCTCTGAGCTTATTTAACTTAAAGTACGTAGACTTGAAGACGGGTTGTGGAGTCTCTAGGCTCTGAAAATGTCCATCAGAAAGCTTTGATCTCTCTTCCTCCTTCAGACAGAAGAAATTGTTCTTGTAGTAAATATGAAGATGCAGAACAATTTTATTTTCATTTTGTAGTATTGTAAAACAAAATCATTAGATTAATGAGAAGAGTAATGTGGATTTTTAAAATGTGAATACTGATTTCTGAAATATAAAAATCTGAGGTATTGTTGTTTAGTTTTTCTGCAACAAAGGAAACCAGCTTGGCTGGATCAGGAAAATGTGGAAGAGAATTGCTGTGTCCACAGAACAATTTTGCCTTTTGTAGCTGTTCCGTGATCAGTTTGGGGTTTGGGCTGCAAAGTGAAAAATACGCAATTAGGATTGTTACATTCTAATGCATCCAGGCTGACTTTTGCAGTTTGTACAACTCGCTACGTACATTCTGATTCGTAAATTCACTTTACTTCTGTGTCCTGGCACAAACCCTGAGAAGATGTTTGAAGAGCAGGGTGATACCAGGTGATTGTTTGTCTGAGGAAGTGGGAGTTCCGTTGCATAGATGAGGTTTGCTATGCAGATGAATCTGGCTTGTGGTGGTTTTATTAATTTTCTAAGAAATGCTTCCACTATCTCCATTGATTGCTATGGGTAACTGTATCGAGTTTCTTGTTCTATGTAAGGAAATAATCTCTGAAAATTTGGGACCCACATCTGGCAGGGGAACATTTAAAGTGAGCATCGCTACTTATTATTCAAAGTGATGAGCAATTAATTCCCAGCTTCCTCTCAGTGTTTTGCTAAAAGAAACATAGCTCCTGAAATAGGAGGAGTTGTCTGCATAGTTCATCTAATCTTGTTCCTTTTGAGGACTAGCAAAGCTCTCATTTGCTGAAGCACCTGGGCATCAAACCCAAATTTTTGTCTCTATCACACTAAAGAGACCTTCTTATCTCGGAGATAGGGGTCAGTCGTGGTTTAGCACTGGGCGGCCGCTTGCCCTCCCTGTGATGGGATGGGGAGGGAAAGGTGAAAACTCCGGAGGCAGGATGCGGACAGTTTGGTGGGGACAGCAAGGGGAGAGGGAAATAACAACAATACCAACAAAAGAATAGGCAAGGAGGTGATACACAAAGCAAATTGCTCATCGTCTTGAAACCAGTTGCCCAGTAGCGGCCCCTCCTCCCCAGCCAGCCCCCTGCATATGCTGAGGATGACATCATATGGTACGAATACCCCTTTGGCGAGTTTGGGTCCCCTCCAGCCTTTGGTGAGACTAACTCTCCACCCCAGTTGAGACCAGGACAGCGTTATCTGTCGCTCAGATCAAATATATTTCTTCCTTACCTGCCAAAGTGCGCTTGATTGTTACTTAGATGTTTGCAAAAGAAATCTCAAAGAAAAGAAATCTCTAAATAAAAGAACCCTGTTTCTACCTTCCACCCTAATTATTTCTTCTAATGATAGACTCAACACTTGATGTAATTTATGGTGAGGAAGAGGAGATGGTAAATAGGAGGGAACGAAATTTCTTTTCAGCTGATGTGAAAGCCCATCTCATATATTAGACATTATTAAAGGGCTGATATTTTTTTTTTTACACAAGCATTTGGGTGCTGAATATAATGAACAATTTTGTTTAATATTTTGAGGCGGTTATGAGAATTTTTTTCTTTATCAATTTAAAAATCTCATAATAGAAATTTAGAGAGAACTGAATATGTGCTCAAGGGATTCAGGTAGTTAAATCCCATTTTCACAAATGACTCAGTGTTTTGAAATGTAAGCCCTACTGGTATGTTTTCCTTGTTTCTCTCATGTACTTTGGAGAATGTTACATATAAAGTATTTATTTGTAGCTGTTAACTGTTCCTAGTACGTGCAATAAAATACTGCATATTTCTAATATAATTTCCAATCATATCATAAGAGGCCATTGACAGGTTTCCCATATTACAATCAATGAGTTGATAATAGGATCAAAATGTTCAAAGATGCAGATCTAAATTTTAAAACAGGAGGTTGGAAGTTGTCAAAAGGTTGTACTCTTCCTCCAAATTCTGTCCTTAACCAGATGTAAAATGGGATACTGAATTGGGGAGGAGAGAAACCATTGAATTTATTCTTGAATCTAGTTGGGTTGAGTAGGCAACAAATAAAAGGAGGAATAGTTCTTGTGTAGAAGTGGTGATAAAAGAATAAGGAGCATAATCTGAAATAGGGGAAGGAAGTGCATTATCCTCTGGGCTGCAGATTGATAATTGTATACATTAAATAAACTAGAAATGTTTATGGAGGAGGGCGTGCAATGAAGATCTGAAATCACCGTGTGAGCTGGGCTTAAGCATTGTCAAAATGATAACTCTCAGAATTAGCCTGTGAAATTTCTTACAGACATGTGAGTGGGAAGTCTGTAGCAAGGTGTTGAAAATATAAACATAAGATTTTCTATAAAACTTGTTTATAATCAGAGGAATATAAAGATTGGAACTTGTTTCAGCTTGGAGGTTAGGACAATAAATAATTTGGGAGTTCTAGGTAAGTGTAAGGCAATGAAGGTGTAAAAGCTGAAAACAATGGGAATAGGAGTAATCATACAGATGTTTGGGTTTTGTTTTTAAAAGGCAGTAGTGGAAAAGAGGTTATAAAGGATAAAGCCGATGCCTTTAATTTATTGCTTGGCAGCAATAAAAGCATAATAAAAAGCAAACAAATTCTGGACTGAATGAGCGAACAAGTGAAAATTTTAGCAGCCTCTTCAGGGCTGCTTGGGGTGAGTGCATTAAGTTCTGAAACAACCTGTTACAGAAAGGTGGTTGGAAAAGAGGTGAGGATACAGCAAAGGTCAAACGGGAACGGTGTGGGGTCCTGGGGATCTCAGGGTGTTACGGGAGGCTGGAGAAACGCCGG
>VWZZ01001246.1:1295575-1384699 GCA_013399095.1 Psophia crepitans
TTGTTTACATCCCGGGATAACTACTGCGGCCCTATTGTTGTTCCCCTCTCCCTTTATCGGCCCATAAACGGTCCTTATCTCACCTCGAAGCCGTTTGCCCTTCGTTGCTCTCATCCTGTCCCGGGCAGTGAGCGGGGGGCTGGGCTGGGGCTGGGGCTGAGCCACGGCAGAACGAAATAGGGCGATGCTACAGGGCTGTGTTCCAGAACAAGGCGTTATGAACCAGAAGTGAGAGTGCGCTATGCACATTAATTACAGGTCCTTAGAACGAAGAGGAGTACACCAGATACAGACTTTGAAGGAGAAGAGTAGGTAAATGCCCTAAGTACCATTAAAACATTCGCTAAGCTGGAACTGTCAGTGTGGGAGGAGGGGGGAAGTGGCTTCCCACCAGCCCTTCATAAAAATTTCCCAGACTTTCTTTGCAGCAGTGCTTTATACATCTTAACTCGTCTCACTTGGTTGGAATAGTGTTGGAGAATGGAGATTTTAAGTTTCATGTGGCTACTGGGAGCGTTGTTAAAAATCCAGGCTAAATAGTGGAGGAGAGAGGAGAAAGACTCTGAAGTTACACTGAAAAATGAGCATTGCTTCGATGTTCCTGCTAAACTGGACCTTCCCCCAAGAGTTTCTGTGTGGTGGTTCTAGAGGTGTAGCATTCTTTACATTTTCTTAGTAGAAGCTTCTCTGAAGACACAGGCATCCCAGTGCTTCTGCAAATAGATGTTTATAAACACTCCAGATTGAGCCTCACACAGTATCTGCAATACCAAGCACTGGACTGATGCAGCAACTGTATGCAGTTTTTCTAAAAAGGCTACGGAAGGATTCATTCTCTGGTAGAATAAGTTACTAGAGAAAGATACTGCCTTTAATTTAAGATGAATGAGATTAAAAGTGAAACTTTATTGCCTGAAGTTAATTTCCTGCTGTCCTCCTTGACATCCTGGCTTTGCAGTGATTATGGGTTCACTTAGTGACGGTGCTCCAGTGTGTGCTTTAGTCCTGCTGTTTTACTCAACCTTTTCCAACTACAGGACTTAACTGAGTTTGCTTACGTTTCTTTGTCAAGGAAATATGACATGTGACATTGTTCCAGTGACAAAAACAATATACAGTAGGGCAGAAGGCAAATAACCAAATCCAAGTTGTCTTTTTGTATGAGTTTACTTCAGTATACATGGTATCATATATGGTACTGTTGTGGTTTTATATTTTCTGTTATCCTTTTAATTGACTGCTTCGATTATATATTAAACATCCATTTACACTACAGTCATAGTCAAAACAGCGCATTTGGTACATTCTGTATGTTACAAATATTACGTTTGGCCAGTCTGTGTGTCCTTCCTGAAGCAGAGGAGCATTTCGTGAAGTTCTGGTGCTAGTTTGACTAAGAGATGTTCTGCTCATTAGCTTGTCTAGGTGCTTATTGTTTATATGCCAAAGTTTTCAACTCTCTTACAGATGACGTTTTTCAGGCTGTGAGGACATCCCTTTGTCCTGAAGGAATGATAGTTGTTTCTCTTAACAGAAGTATCTTGATAAACAGTAAATACAATGAAGTCATAAATATTGATCTTTCATTAAAAGAACCTTTTTTACATGTTTCCAGACTAATTCTTGCAGGCAAAAAGTAAATGTTTAAGCGTTATTTTTGTTTGTGAAACTGTCAGTTTTCCCAGAATGTGTGCTTCAGTTTCCCAGGTTGTTTTTGACATCTGTACACAAGAAAGCAATTTCTACACCATAAAATCGTCTGTTAACGTTTGAGAGCACAGAAAAAACAGTACTATGATCCTGTCCTTTGTCAGACACTAGCAGTGGGAATGTCTGTCCTTTTCCATCTATTTGTCCTGACTGGCCCACGTATGTTTGAATACTTCCGCAATTCCCTTGAAATGATGCCAGTGGCAAGTATTCCATCCTTTCTCGCAGGTGACTCTTTCACAGATAAAGTTGATTTTGCTTTGAGAAAACAGTGCAGCATCCAAGGTGAGTGTTTCTTTGGTTGCATCTCTTTGAAGGACTGTTCTACTGTAGGAAGGAATTTTAAATTTCCTATATCAGGTGATTTTTTTCCTTAATATTGACAAATGTGAAGGATGGTTACCATTATCTAGACCTGTGTCGTTAACATGAAGGGGTTCTACACCACGTAGTTGTACTGCTGCACCTCAACCCTAGGCTGAGGGACTGTGCTGCTCCCTGGTACCATGGCAGTAATAGAACATGTATCTCTGAAAGGAATTTGTATGCTCACTGTAGTCCTGCCTGTGGTGAAAATTTAAGTGCTTCCACCCCTGGTTTATTTTTAGGAAGTCCCTCAGTTTGGGAATGCCTCTTAATCTTTCAGTGTGTTTTCATCCCACCACCACAAGTGTGTTGTGAGGAGTAATTTGCAGACTGACCCCATGGAGAACTGGTTATCATGGCCTGTTCTCTCTCCCAGCAAGAAGTGCTGGTAGGGAAGGTAGAGACGGTCATTCAGAGACTCTCAGTAATTGGTAGTGTACTGGCTTTGGCTTTTGGTGACAGCCAGGATTAAAGTGCGAGTTTTCAGAATAATTTTTAGGGAAGATATGGGTTGTTTACTGCCTTTGCGCAATCTTATCACAAGCTTTGTGTTGTCTCTCTGCCATTTGAGGTTTACCACTTAGGATGAGGTCTTCATTCCCATGAGCAAGGGATTGGGAAATGTTGAAGATTTGTGCTTAATTTATGATATTTGCAAATAAGAAAGGCAGCATTGTATCCTTATGCTGAACTAGAACTAAATGGAACTTTGTGGGCTTTTCTGGTTGTATGGTGGCTTTGTGTTGGGTTGGTATGTTTTTGTGTGTGTGTTTAGTGTTTTGGGTTGGCTTTTTTTTTTCTTTTTCACTCTTAAATTTACCTCTTAACCAACAGACCAGATTCTGACATGATAGTTTCAGTCTATGTCTTGTCTCTTCTTGGCTTTCTTGGAGCCTGGCCAGTTTGCAGCAGTTGAGGATTTAATTTTTTTGTTGAAGGGCATGCCTCTGTCAACGGCAGTTGTTTTCCCAGGAAAAGAACAGTCATTTTTCCCATTCAGCAACCTGCCTTTCTCATTCGTGGTGCTTTTCAAAGGTCATAATATTTTAGCACATTCTAAATGTCGCGAGGGATTTGAATAACTTCTACTTCAACATATGGTATGTATCATCAGTGAACTCTGCTCCAAATACTGAGAGCTGAAAACAAACCGCATGAGGGAGTCTAGGCAGAAAGTAAGGTGGGGAAAAATTCAATGAGAGAAATCAATAAACCCATTTTAAATATTTGGATAAAATAATATGCTTGAAATGCCCAGGAGAAACTACTGGCTTGTGTTAAGACGATGTCCCACACTGATTTAATTTTATGTCACCTGCTTGTTTGTAATGTACCTTTTAAAAAAACACCTAAAACTTAATAACTGTGCACATTTGAGGTAATTTTAAGTAATGACAGAAATGGATCCTTGCAATTTAAAGGTAATTGTCTTTATTAACTGCCTGCCAGAAGACAAACCAGGATAAACTTGCTTGTGGTCAGAGAAGGTCTTTAGGCAAGTGGAGAAGGAAGGAGCAATTCCTTTCATGTCCCCAGAAAACCCTGTCTAAACACAAGCAGCTCAGAGTTACTTGGTCCTTAATGGTATTTTGTGGAATTTGTTTCTTTTCATTGTTTTTTTTCCCAGTTGTTGAAGTTCTCTATTATGCATGAGTGTAGTATGACTATTATATATAGGCATTTTCTTCTGAGGAGGGATGGAATGGCTAGAACAATATGGGAGCTTAATGAATTTCCATGTAGGTTGTTCTGAATTTCAGTTCAACTCTTTCTGTGGGAATACCTTCCTTCCTCAACTGTACTGGTGTAATTGGATCATCAGAATCTCTAGTGACACTTTTAAGGATGCAGTTGTTCTTCCCCAGCCCACCTCGGCAAATAACAGAAAGCCTTTGCATAGTTGGCGAGGAGATCGTTTTGAACACTTGCCCATACCTCAAAAAAAATGAGGGGGGGCAGCTCAAGTGCCCTGGAATGGCATCGTGGAGGTAAATCAGTAACTTGGAAGAAGCCAGTTCTTCTCTACTTGCAACTTTTACTTTCATCTTTATTTGCAAATTTTTCTGCGTATCTAGTTGAGAAATGAATGCTTATTGTGCCACCTGGCCTCTTTCACTTCATGTGTTCGGTGGAAAAACACTGTGCTGTTCAGGGCTTTGTTATCTCACTGAGCTGCTGCATCAGAAAGTACACCTGGAGAAGAGGGAGTTACTGTATGGGATTTTTACATTCCAGTGAAAATGCTTTCATTTAACTTCAGACTTTTTCTGCTGCTGGAGTCTCAGAGATGTTCACTACTTCAGTTTTGCACAAAAGGTAGAAATGCTGTGTGTTGTTTGTCTTAATCACTTCAGTCTTTGACTTTATCCCGTAGAAGCAGACCATCAGAGGCTGAATTTCTCTTCCAGCAGCAGGAATTAGGACTCTTCAGAGGGTCGCAATTTATCACATGCGAGTACAATATGTCTTGCTTCACTCAGAATGGACTTTTGTAGATTTAATTGAACTATGTTGCTGTTGGGGGGATTTACCGCTCTCTGATCTTACTTTGCTGGGTATCCAAAGCATAGCTATTAAAAAGCAAAATTTAAGCTGAGTGAAAAACACAACTGCAGAGGAATGTTACAGGAGGCAGATATCCCTATATGTTTTACGGAACTAGGACGTAAGTTGCCAGAGGCATTGTTTGTGACTTTATAGCTGAAGCTGAATTCTCTAGAGCATGTAAAAACCTAAAAAATGACAAAGTATAATGCAAGATTTAAAGATGTAGACAAGCACAGAGCTGTGTTTTGTTTGGAAGCACAGATAGGAGCTGTGATATTTTGGAAAGAAATCACCTTGGATGAATGACACAAGTTACTCTAATAGCCTAGTCTTCACTGTTCCTCAACTGCGTTCTGCGTTGAGGCACGGGCTACATCACAGTCCTGAAGTTTTAAACAGTGATTTAGAAGTGTATTAGAATTTTAAAAGTTTATTGAGAAACTTAGTGGTTATTTTCAACCAGCATCTGCAATACACACTGGCACTTGTTTTCAAACAGCTATTACAGCAAACCTTTTCAATCGTTTCCATGCTTGGTTGCTCTTTTGTGAGCTGACAACATAAATGTTTTTCACGTCGCTGTGAGATGGTGGTGGTGGAGACGCTTGCAATGTAGACATGATGTTGTCCAATATCCCAAAGGATAGCAAAGCACAGCTACTTGTGTTTGTCACCGTTGAAATACAGATACCAATTTTGATGACTTGCAAGCCTATTTCTGTAGGATCTTAGCTTAAGTCATAAGCTCTATGTGTAGCCTGTATACTATGCTATTGGGCGAGCTTCCAGTAAGTGGCAAGAACGTCTCTTTAGGGGGGGAAAAATATGGAGGGTCTTAGCAGTCGGGACACTTGTGCACCTTTGAGTAATGAGATGGGCTGCATTGGTGCAAAAGGATCAGAACAGAATGAAAGGTAAAAGGAGTACTTGAGAGGAGTGCTGTGCTCCATGGTACGTTTGAGGTCCCCGGCTAAAATGTTCCTTCAAAGAAGTTTGGCGTTGAGCACTAAATGAAAGATTTGCTATCAGTATTTCAGACCCCAAATCCCTTAAAATAAAAATACTTTTAAGGTAACTGATAATGTGTCTTCCAAATGCAACGTATTTGAAACCAAATAAAGCATTAATTTTATTACAAGGTCTTTAAAATAAAATTTTTCAAAGGCATTGCTGTTCACATAGTCTGTTGGAAATATGGTTGCTGTGTCTGTCTTCCCCATGCATCAGTGGTTACATGTTTTTTTCCGGATTAGTTCTATCACTAAAACAAGACTGGTGTTTCTTTCTGCCACTAAAGGAAAAGGTTGGTTCAGGAGTTGGCAAAAAAGGGGTTTTTTTCTGCAGATAGTGCTCCAGCTTCCAAAGCTGCTACAGTCCATTCATCATCTGCTTGCGTGCTGTCTCTGGCACTGCTGTCAGAACCTGCCTGCCCTGAGCTGGTGATTCTCGCACATTTCTAAGGGTGATCATCTTTGCTCTCTTGATCAAGGTCAAATAAAAACAAATTGGAGACAGCATGAGAAATATTGGAAAATTAGTCACAATATGAGTGGGTTTGGGCTTTCAGGGATTGGCAAGCTTAGAAATTTGGGCAAATGATTGTTATTGAGATTTCCAATGCCTGCCTGAAAAAAAATCTGTCTGATATTTGCTATTTGTTGTGGAAGCAGTTGTTCTTGCTTGTAGAAGGCTCGGTGATCCAGTCCAGGAATAGAAACTGTGCTTTTGTTGCTTAGAGGCGCATGTTGTGATGAGCAAAAATGAACATTGAGTAACCCATCAGCTGAAAAGTGCCACGTTCAGGATTCATACTATTACAAAGCCCAAACAAATTCATAGGTGTCGAGCTAGGTTGGTGAATAATTCATAAATAAGAAACATGCCCACGTTACTGGGCAAACCACTCATGGAAGGTTTTGCTCAGCTCCATCTCATGGTGATGACTTTACAAGCTTGTGTAATTCTCCCCACATCCCTCCAACATTTTTATTATTATTATTATTTAACAGAATAGCTGTGTCAGGAATTCGATTGGCATCCATACCCTTCTGCCAGAATTTCACAAGGAGCTGTGGCACAAACCTCTGTGATCTGTTCTTCAACAGATGGCCTACAGCGAGAAAAGAATCTAGTTAATTCTAGGATGGCCACTTGCATTACTTCCCCAAGATTCTGCTTCCCATGTGAGCAGAAAGAGAGTAATGCAAAGCATTCGTTACAAGGATCTGCAGAGCAGTATGGCATGGAAAGCTGATCCTGCACGGAATGCTGGGTGTTTCTAATGTGTATATGTCTTTCTGTGGATTTTTTTTCTTCTCATGCCAGGAAAGTGCAAGAATATCAGTGATTTATTCATTTAGCTGAGCATAGGATCACTCTTGCTGAGATTAAATCTTCCAGGGACTTACAGTTTCCTGTTTGTTTGGTTTTTTGGTGTTGCAGCAATAAGCAGAAAGACTCTGGCCTTAAGGGGCAAGGAAGGCAGCTGGCGTAGGAATGGCAGAAGCAGCTGAACCCACCCAGATGTTCAAATAATTTCTAATGTATTATCACCTCCTTTTTCGTTATTGTATCGCAGTTCAGTAAAATGACTTGGTTCTTCGAACTGGTTGACACAATATTCACTGAAATGCTGTGCCCAGCTCCCGAAACTAGCTTGCATTTTAATGACTGAAGCTCTAAATCTGACCCTTGGTTTTGAAAACCTCTGCATGCTCTGACAGCATGTCAGTACTGGGGAATAAGCTTGTAACTCGATTTTTACAGATATGAGTGTGTGTTAAGTCTTCCTGAGACTCTGTAGAGTACGGTACTGATAGAACATACCAGTAAGTAGGGAGGAGGCACACAAGCACAGAATTTGGAGCATAGTGATCACTCTTATCCCCTAATTTCTGAAGGAAGCTCTGGGACGCTCTTCGAGCAAGCTCAAATAAGCAAGGTCAAACAGCTTCTGTACATAACCCTGCTGGCCACTTCGAGCCAAGATTCAAGTGAGGCATAAAGACATTCTGGATTTTTTTCTTTTCTATTTCATAATTCAGCAGAGAAAATCAATGTATACGTGTATGGTGCATGCCTTAACAAGGTGTTACTTGTAGCATCTGGATGCCTTGTGAGGCAAAAGCCCCAAAGAAAATCATAAATAAAACTTACGACTTAGTATGCGGAGATCAGACTATCAGCCTTGAAAGGCTTTGTTGTGGATGTAAGTAATAGGACTTGGCTGTTGTTATCCTAATGACTAATTCATTAAATAAAAGAAAATCTATATGGACAGAACAAGATAAATCCATGTTTCTTCACAAACATATGCATCAGCACATACTTCAACAAGTGCTATAAAAGTACGTACTCTCCCCTAAGCCTGTCATAAAGGACTAAATTATGCTGCTACGCTAGGTGGTGGGGTAATATATTTGAGCAATTCTGACTTTAGAACACTACGGACATGTCTCTCCATTAATTAGGGAGCACCTTCTGTTGCGTTTGCCTTTAGTCAGGGAGGCTGCGCTGGTTGGATGCTCTGAGGAAGGACAACGGCTTGTTTTCCTTGCGTGCTTTTTGTATCTGCTTGCAAATGTCGCAAAGTTGAAGGGTAGGAAGGGGCAAATCCCTGATGAATTTGAGGTATCAGGAAAATGTCTCTACTGATAGAAAGGAAATTTTGAACTTCATGGTGTTCCAGGTGGCCTTCAGATCCTCAGGTTATTTAAAACTTGTCTTAGCAACAAATTCTCTGGTAGCATATTTTCAAGAAGTAGCAAATCTGCTGTGATTCTCAGTAGCAGAATAGAATTTATTTTTCTTGTGATTTTCCCCTGCACAATAACCCTAAACCAACTTAAGTCTGAAGGTTTCAAGGCTGATAACTAATTATCCAGTCTTAGAAGAGTTTCTGTAAAAGGTCTTATTCTGCAACTCTTCAGTATGAGATTCCTTGTACTATTTTATTTGAAAGCATCACAGGCTAGCTGATTCTAAAGAAAGAATACAGACTAATTAGTCGCTTATCAAATGTGTTATGTCAATTCCTGTATTTGTTATCTGAAGTAAAAAGCCACAGTCTCACACTGGTGAAATATGAACTGGTAGGACTAGTTTCAGGTTGACCTTCATGTTCACTCTGCCTTTGCTTTGAAGGAAGAACCGTTCTCTCAATATTTATGTTTATTAGGAAAGTGTGGATTTTTAAGGAGCTGCTGGGAGATTTGTGTGAGAAGGAATTGATTTCCTTGCTTCACTCCTGCACTAGCTGTGGGAGTCGCTTCTGGCTGTGGACTGATAGGCTTGGGGCCAAAAGCAGTTTGTAGTTTCTTCTGTGGCCACCGTAGCTGTTCGGTCAGCCTGGGCAGTAAGTGTTGCTTCACACGTTCTTGCTGGCTGTGAAAACTAAACAGCCACGGCGTGAGGAATGAGTCCTAGACACCCTGCCCTGCCACCGCTTGGATGAGGGGCCCTGGTTTCACTGTGGCTCCATGTACTGAAACCTGTGACTTATAACAAGGTGCTGGACATGGTCTGAGCTGTGACAGCTGGGAACGCTTTGGTGTAAAACGTGGTGTTTAAATGTTTGTGAAGACTTTGAGGTTTTTTGGGGAGTGTTTGCTGGGGGAAAAATGAGCAAGGGGGCTCAGCGGAGGGGGTTCGCTAACTGCCCAGCAGCTCCCTTGGTGACTGGGTGCCCAGCCCTGCCTTTCTCTGTGGGGATGTTCCAGTGGCGTACTGCACGTGGTGCTTGGTTGCACCATGCTGAGGAGGGACAACTGAAGGTTGTAGTTTGACTTATCTGTAGAACGTCTTAGACACCAAAGTACTAATAACAACATCTTCAAGAGCTTGATGAGTAATTAAAATTCGCACTTATTTCAAAGTTGCAAATATGTAGCGCTTCACATTTTACTGCATACACTAAGCCTGCTTGAGGCTTTCGCTTTAAAGTGAAATCCTGCCATGCAGGAAGCATGTGTGCTTCAGAACGCACACTTCAGGACGACAACGGGCACTAGAAAAGTACCAGTACTGGTTAGGCGTTGACCTACTGGGAAGCAGCGCTGTGGAGAAGGACCTGGAAGGACCTGGCTCTGAATGTCCAGCAAAGTGCCCTTGTAGCCAAGAAGGCTAACGGTATACTGGAGTGTGTCAAGAAGAGCATGGCCAGCAGGTTGAGGGAGGTTCTCCTCTCCCTCTGCTCTGCCCTGGTGAGGCCACAGCTGGAGTATTATGTTCAGTTCAGGGCTCCCCAGTTGCAGACAGGGAACTACTGGGGAGAGTGCAGCAGAGGGCTACCAGGTTGATTAGAACACTTGAACATCTTCCATATGAGGAAAGGCTGAGAGAGCTGGGGCTGTTCAGCCTGGAGAAGAGAAGACTGAGAGGGGATCTCATCAATGCTTATAAATACCTGAAGGTTGGGTGTCCAGAGGAAGGGACCAGACTCTTCTCAGTGATGCCCAGGGACAGGACGAGGGGCAATGGGCACAAACTGGAACCCAGGAAGTTCCATCTCCACATGAGAAAAAACTTCTTCACTGTGAGGGTGCCGGAGCCCTGGGACAGGCTGCCCAGAGAGGGTGTGGGGTCTCCTTCTCCGGAGAGATTCAAGACCCGTCTGGATGCCATCCTGTGCAGTGTGCTCTGGGTGATCCTGCTCTAGCAGGGGGGTTGGACTGGGTGACCTCCAGAGGTCCCTTCCAACACCTATGCATCTATGAAAAGTGTACCTGTAGTACACAATGTAGTTTAGGGGTGCCTGGAGCTGCAGGGCTGTGCACGCAGTACTGAGTTAGCATTTTGCCTTGGCTGCCACTGCTGCAGTTTGTGGTGAGTGGCCTTAGCTGGTTTTCAGTATTGTCACGATGTTGGCCAAAATACTTGGAAACATGCTGTGCTGCTGTTCATGTGGCAGGTTAGCTGTCCAGACTTTGACTTTACATTCCTGAAAAACCACAAAATAGTTCACAACTTGGTGCTATGTGGAATTTTAGACGCTTCTTGATGTTTGTTTTCTAGCATCATCGTGTATGAAATAGACTTGTTCGATAGTTTCCTAAATAGCAAGTGGTTAAAACAATCTTTTACACTGATGTGTAATAGAAATATATTAGTGAAAAAATAAGTATGTTAATGACCCAGAGATTTCCAGGCAGATTAAGGATATACTCCTTGGAAATACAGCTCAGAAAGCTGATAGGGAAATGGTTACATGCTGAGTCTAACTGATTCTGTGAAGAGGAAGAAATTACACTCTGCTGTTCTTCCAAATTAGTGCCCTTGATAGAGGCGGTGTGAATACAAAATAAGAATGGATCCGAATGGGGCAAATTATCTTAATTCTTATTAATTCGTTTATGCATTGTCACCAACACACTGACTAAAGTAACCTTGAACTGTTTAAAATTAAAATGGTCTAATACTGGATCTGCTATTTTAGAAGAAAAAAATAATAGGATTCGTAAAGATTCTTTTTGGAGGAAGGGTTGCACTTAGCACGTGGCGTCTACAGCACTGTGAAATCAAAATTTCATAAAGATATCTATGTTGCAAACATAAACCTAGGGCATGTTACCAGTTTTTCGTGGAATATGCTGAGCCTTTGCCTTATGAGGATGAAACATCATTGCGTGTCCTGAAAACACAAGCTGCAAGTGGTATGTGTTCCAAATGGAAAGATGTGCTTTAAATGGACTGCCTGTAGGTTTGGAAATTGGATTCTTCCCTACAGTATAAGGAGGCAAATCTGCAAAGGAAATTGTCAGATGGAAGGACTGTTCAAACTTTATTCCTCAGGTGGCTCACGTCGTGGTGCTCTATATAGCAAAGGTAACAGAGAAGAATGGGGGGGAAAAAAAAAAAAAAGAAGAAAAAACCCACCTTTGTTTTATTTAATGTAGTTTTTACATTTGTGTCACAATCAGCAGGGGTCTGTCTCGGGTACGTTTCTTACTCAGCCACTGGAAATGGTATGTTTATAGAGTCATTTTGAGCAGAGCATTAAGAGGGACTATGTCTTAATCTATTAACATTTTTACTGTTCTTTTAGACAAAGTGTTTGTTTTAATGTAGCGTGTTCTTCTTTGTGCCTTACAGCCCAGACGTGGGAAGGGGATAGTTCGGTGTGGTTACAGCACTGCTCTCCGCCGAGCTGTCACCGATCGCTGACACAAATAAACCGCTGAACTTGAAGGATTAGTGACACACACAGTATTCAGGTTCTGTGTTCCAGGGCCTCTCAGCGTAAATAACTACAGAAGGCTGTCTATGTGCCCTTGGGGTTTTTTTGACTGTTGCTGGTGTGTTTGGGTTTTTTTTGTGGCTTTTTTTTTTGTGTTGGGGTTTTTTTGAGATATTTTGGTAGCTTGAGAACTACTCAAGCTATCTGCATCTGATACCGTTGTTCTTGATAAATTGATTATCCTGGCAATACAATAGGCTACCTGTACGTACACCTTCATTTAAAGGAAAATATTATGGGTTTCATGAGATTACTCATCACAGTGAGTTTTACATCGCAGTGTTCCATGTGAATGACAGTCATGAGCAAGTTACGCAGGTTACTCTGGTTAAGTGTCAGAACCTCCAAAGAAAAAATACTGTTGCCTACATGTCATGAATGTTGACATTATTTCAACCGTTGTTTTTCGGAGGTCTAAACTCTCTAATCTAGTTCTTATTACTCCTCATGTGAGTGGAGTGCCGACATTCTAGTACCTGTGGAGGGAGTATGTGCGCTGACCTTGCTGAAGTGCGCATGGAGGTAACACTAGTAGTAAAGTGGAGAAGTGTAAGATCCATCAGATGGTTTTGATGTTAACAATGCTATGTGTTCTGCCTTTTTTGGGGAGGCTGTTGCAAGCTTAAGTAATGTTAATAAATAAGATTTTGTAATGATACATTTTATGTCATATACAACTATTGGAGGAAGAAATCTTATTTAATTCTGCCTTTTGAGACATTTTCTTAGTTCTCCTGTGATTTTCTCCAGAGCTGTCTGGGTGAGTGCAATCTGGAAAACAGAAGTGGCACTCAGTTTTCCTTTTGACTTGCCTCCTTAAGCCAGAGATGGGTTAGGTTAAAGTATCCTGCTGACACCAGTGTTCTGCACAGATCAGAAAGTGGTTCTGAACAGGTATTTGAACAAATACTTTATCTTTTGCAGATACATCGCCCAAATCTTTAAAGTTTTCAGGGTAGTTTTCTTGCATGAAGATATCTGAAAGCTTTAATCACTTTGAGGAAATGCCAGTAGCTCGTAACTATGACACGCAGACACACATGTTTTTTGAGGGAATATGCTGAATTATTTTCTTACAAGCAAGGCATCTCCTTTGTGCTTAGTTTGAGATCGTGAAGGCAGCAGGAGGAGTAAGGGAATGACTGACACCCAGCAGCACATCTAGTAGCAGTAGAAGTACAATGAATATCTGTCACACAGTGTAAGATTTTGATAAAACTAATATACACCTAGAATTGCAATGCTGTTGTCAGTGGATTAAAAATTCTTGCGTCCAGAGCCTGACAGAAACCTGGGGCATGTGTTTGTGTGTATGTGGAGGATGGGGATCCAAATTCTCTTCTTTCAGCTCTTGGTTGGAATTCACAAGTGAAAAGTCAAATGAAAATCATCCCAGGTTGTCAGAAACCTGACTGTTTAAACTGGACTTTAAAAGTGAAGAGGATGTGGATGCAAGGGAAATCGCTATTCCAAAGTCTGTGTCAGAACAATGTTGACTTTTGGAGCTGTTTACAACACAAACAACTCTTGTGGTAAGAGTAGAATTTGATATATTAAACTAGGAAGAATATAAGTATGATGCGGGACTAGATTTCTGTAATAGAGATTAATGGGAAAACTGAAAGCTTAATTGCGTCCACATGCTTAGAAGGTTCATTTGTTTGCATTATTTTTGTGAAAATTCTAGTTAACTCAGTGTAAATCCTGCATAAACAGCTCATTTGTTTGTGAGGCCATGAGGAGCGATTATTTTTCAAAGATAGATAATCCTACTGAGAAAATGCTTGTTAGTAATTTGGCACTGATCCTGATCATGCTGAGTTCAGGGAGGAGGTTCATTTGTCTGGTTCATTTAGAATAGGATCAGAACCTGAGAAAACTGCTCAAGTGTATTTTAATTTGAGTTCCTTTTACCTAAGGTATTTACAACCTGTTTCAACTGCAGACTCTTGAAATAGTAAGGGTAAGCCTTGCCTATGGAAAAATCTCTGTTCCCTTTTGAAGTGGTGCCAGTACTGAAAACTTCATTCAAGTTCTGAAAACGTGACTGAAGTTTTCACTTTACCTCTTGGCCACCTGAAATGCTCTGCTGTAATTGCCTGACGCTCCAATCAACTCTCAATACTTTATATTGTTCCAAGACATTTAATTTAGAATTTTAATTTTTATTCCTATTTATGCTGGGAACATCTCCCAGTATTCATTGTCTGGTAACGACTACAATGTGTAATCCCCAAAAGATATTTCATACCTGCTTAAATTACATCAATTTTAATAAATAGAATTAGTGAGTTGAAAGTGTGTTAGAGCTGCCTTTTTACGGCAGTATGGGCATATCTTGCTGTTGGTTTCAGTGGAAGAATTAAGATTGGGGCTGTACGCAGGAAATTATGCTGTCATTTGTACTTCCGATCAGGAATTGTAGCTAATATATTGGAGCAAGACGTTCAACCGTTGCTACGCTTGGTGGCGTCTTGAAGACTGAAAGTACCAACTGAGAGAGGCTGCTGGGACTGTGATGACTTGCAAATAAGTGTAAACTTTGAGGATAAAAAAAATGGCCTTCGACTTTAAAGAATGGAAAGGAGCCTACTAAGAAAAATTTCAAACTGTAGTATGGACACTTGAAATTGGGGTGAAGAGAGAACTTCAGAACAAGATAATAGGAGATACTTGGTTTATTTAAATCTCCTAGTTGCAGGAAGTGAGAACTGGTGAGTCAGCTAGAATGTCAGTAATTAGCTGCTTCACTTGGTGAAAAATGTACGCTTCAGACGGCCTAAATTATTACTTTGCACTAGTCGTAATTTTAGAAATTATCAGGTCTTTTTTTTTGGACCTTTCTGCGTGAATGTTAGACTAAGGTACCACTGGGGAAACGACCAGTGGTGATTTTGGGAAGGAACAACAAGTATTTTTATATGCTGAGGAAATATTTAAGTGAAGCAGTTGTTTTCCTGACATGTTTTTTTTGTATCTGTTTAATTGGCCACTAAAAAGAAGAGCATGGAGATTTTTTCTTCTTTAAAGAAAAGAAAAAGGATGATCCTAGAAAGCTTGGAGGTAAAATGATTGAAACAATAACAAATAGATGAATCCACTTAGGGTGAATTCAGCGTGGAAGACTAACTAGCAGAGCATTTGCACAGGGAAACTATGACTTTCTACCATACAGAAATTACTTCTATGCCAGTGTAATAATGGATTAAAACTGGATTTACCAGGGATTTCAGAGCTTTTGAAATACCTCCTGAGAGTTTATTAAATAAAGTAATCCTCAGGGGGTAAAAAAACTCTATGTGGGATTTGAAGACTAGTGGAGATGGAAAATAGTCAAATGTGGCAGAAGGTTAACAACTGATGGCCCAAACGTCTTTCTTAATAAGACATTAAATTGCACTCTGCAAGAGGAAATAAGCAATTAAACAGGTACTATGGCACTGACAGAAATTTGTTGATAGCTGTGAGGAACTTGAGACAAACTAATGGCTGGCATACGTGGGGTAGGTTAGGGGCTGTCTCTCATGTATAATTTATGATTTCTGTTTAACGTTATGAACTCTGTTTACTTTGCAAGCTAAAAATCTCTGTAAGTTCAGTCTTGTACTGTCTGTAATTTTTAGCTCCATCCGTTTAAACAAAGTGCCAAGAGCTGCTGCGATGTTTGTAATGTGGTTATATTTGCCTTTTATTTAAATTAAATCCTCCTAGTGAGTTCAATGTGTTCATCACCGTATAAACCAATCATCTTGGTGTGGCAGGTGCTATGTAAAGGTTGCATAGTGGGGGGAAAAAGTGGATTTAGATTGGATGAAGGAACTCACCAGGTACAATATTTGAAGTTTCCATCCAAGAAGTGGTATCCAGTCACTCTGCCATCACCTGCAGAGCTCAGAATAGGTGTTGTAGTATGTGGCCCTATTGGTTTTCAGCAGGAAAATCTTGACCAGAAAGTGTGATTCCGTAGATACCTTTAATTTCTAATAAAAATTTAACATCATGTGTATAATGTTGGTAGGTTCTAAATGAACTGCAGTCCACAGGACATGAATCTATATGCACTTCTGGACAAATTAGTAAAAAATATTTACACAGACATCCAGCTGGGCTCAAAAAAGCGTGGGAATACTAGTCTTTGTAGATACTAGTAATCCTGTTGCTGCCTAATACCAAAAAGCCCAAGAAGCGAATAATGACAAAATATTACAAATTATGTGTACCTTAAGTGTACTGAGCGTGTTTGATTAAAACAGCGGCTCAAAGACAACATATTTCAAGCTACTCAAAGAATTGCTTTGTTATTCAACACAGCTGTCAAGCTGAGTGAGTAAAAATATTTGTCAAGCTTCAGTAACTATCAGATGTTTACTTCAATGGTTAGAGCTTTGTGTAATGATGGACCTAGTTTAATAATTTTGAATCGCCACTCCATGGTTTGGAATTTTTTTAAGCACAAATACTGTCTTGTGTCATAAGCCAGTCACCAAATTAATCGTGTTATGGAGAAATAGCTTCTCTTTGGATTAAATTAGTATTTTATCATGGAGACGTAGGCACCTTCTTTGAACGCTAATACTAGCCACTGTTGGCAACTGAGCTGCTTCAAGGTGGCATTTCCTTTTCTCTTCTTGAAATCTAAGTCAGGAACATTCAGCTAGAAGGTGTCCGCCCAAACAGTACAATACCCCTGAAAAAGAGGATGCTGATAGTAACTGTCTGTTTAGGTTGCTGTAATTATTACAGGAGTTAAGATAAGCAAACAAACATTGCCTGTTTAAAAGAAAAATCTGGTCTAATTTGGTTCCTGGGGGAATGAGCAACGCTGGTGATGGCAGCTGGTGAAGAAGTGGGTTGGAACGACTGAGGGTCCTTTCTCCTGTGCCAGTACGCCTACACAGTGGTCTGCATCAGCCTCTGCTTTTACAGGTCTGAGTTGCTCCTTTTGAGAAATTCTTGTGCTGCCATACTGCGTGGTGGCTTGTGAGATGGCCTTAATTATTTTCTGAATTCACGGTGCCAGATTCCATCCTTGGCTATACTGCAGTACACCCAGAATAGCATCACTGACTTCAACAGCTCCCAACGCGTTGTTGAAACTGAGCTCAGCAAATTTGAAAATTTGATGCAAAAATAGCTCAGCGTATAACCTTTAACATATTCTCAGTTTAGAGCTGTAGTGTTGGTTTCTTAAATGTGCAAATAAGTGACCATATGGTTAGAACACAGTTATATGAAAACAAGCTGTTTAAGAACCAATTCCTCTTCAGACATCATTTGCTATAGTTGCCTTTTGGCATTACATTTAATATGTGTTTTCTGTCACAAATATAAAAGGTAATAAGCCCTCTGCAGTTTCCTAGAAGATGTTACATATACAAGATGACATATGGAAGTTTCACACGAGTTGTAGAGATCGTAAGTGTTGGCTAGTAATGTAGCTGCTTGCCAACTAATGAGCTATTTAATTCTGGCTGACATATAAACCACTTCTAATTCCCTGGAATTATGTAATAAAAATATTCAGCTATCTGTCTTTAATGATTAAGCGAACAGAGAGTCCAATATACTGAAAATAAGTGTGTGTTCGAACTACATGGAATTCGGTATTTTGGAGTAAAGTGATATTTTCACCAGAATACTTCTGGCAGTTGTATTCCTGAGCCTAAAGGTGATTCCAGAGTGTCTTTCACAAAGTCCTTGTTGGTTCAACCTTTAGGGTCTAACTGGCCCAGCAATTTAGATTTTTGTGTCAGTTTTAATTAAACACAACAACAAGATGATAAACATGGTTTATTAACTTATTAAGAACGGGGAGCTATGGACACAGTTGTCTCAACTGATGATCTCAGGAGGCACTGGAGACACACAGTAGACTTTCATATGCAGACTGTTAGACACAGTAGACTGGTGTCTGAGAACTTTGAGTGACACCAGGGTAACCACCTGATAGTATTCAATCTCAGTTGCTTTAGAGTAGCCAAATTGAAACAAATTAGATTGAACCTGATTATGAACCCTGAACCATCCATCCACACACCTCTCACGAATGAGGCTGCATGCAACGGGTATCTCTTGCATCCTTGGAAAGGGAGAGGAAGGCATAATGGAGTTTGTAGTCTGTGTCCTTCATCTTTTAAAATGTTGTTAGAGGAGAGAATAAGGCAAAAGTGAAAAAATGTGTTCAGAATTGGAAAACGAGAGCAGCACAAAAGCAGAGAACAAAGCGTACCCTGGAAAAAGGACTGTTGTTAGGGTTTTAATGTCTTAATTGATGAACTATAGTATCTGGATAATGCAGAACAGAGGATAATCATGAGTTGTTGGGGGGTATTTGTGTCTGTTGACCATTACATATATCAGACATTCATGGGAGGTATAGTTTTGGAAAACAGAATTTTTAATCTGAATTTTGTGCATGTCATATACATTCAGGCATATCAAATCATGTTTCTGTTGACAGTTTTGATACCAAGAGGCACTAGAGTTTTGACTTTGACTTGCTGCCTTGTCCAAGGAGAGCTGATGTTGCAGTAGTTAAGATGTAGCGATTTAATTATTTAATTGCTTGTAGTCACTAACCTAAAACATGCTTTCCTTGAATCTGTACCTACCTGGTCAGAGAGAGTTTTATTTTTAGCCATTGGGTTTTAACGTGGTACAGAATTTTACATTTAACATGAGTACTATATTTGAAAACAAAGCTGAGGCATTCATAATAAGGTGCAATTACTTTTTCCGAAAAGTCTTTATTGACCACTACCTCTGAACTCCTTTATTGTGGGTATTTTGTTCTATGGGAGTTCTTTAGCATCCAATTATAAATTATGCTCATCACACAAGTAGTTGTGTTTCTTGAGCTTTCAAAATTTGATGAGGTTTTTTTCCAGAGGGCGTATAAGGAGGCTGCTTATGGAAACCTGCTGTTTCCATGAGAGAGGCAGGCATTTGGCAGGAGTTTATGCCACAGGTTAAATCAGGTGATATTTGGTATTCTGAATTCTGAACCTTCTTGATGGCGTTTGTGAGAGGCTTTGAACAGAGGTTTACTAATGTCCCTGCAACTCTCTTCGGTGGGCTTTCTCTTGCAAGGCTCCTCTGTAAAAAAAGCTCTTGGGTGCTAAGAACAAGATTTGCAATGTCTTCAAATGAAGATATAATGTTGAATTATGGCTGTCCCTCTTTTTTTTTTTTGTGTATTTACCCATTTAATAACCTAAACAACAAAGTGTTTAAACCAATTGTCTACATTTTAGTAAAGTGTTCAGGTAGTGATTGATAGGATAAATAGTTGTCAGACTACTGGAATTAAAAAGCAACAAAACCTGTTCAGATTTTAGGGCTTAGTGTACATTTTCACCAATTTCAAAAGATGACAGTGTAATGAAGGAGGTATAATTAAAGCTGCAGAGAATTTTTGTCTATTGTTTATAGAGAATAATGTTTGTTGTTACAAGACTCCTCTACCTGACAGACCGGAATAGCTCCTTTGCTAATGGACCCTTATTTTTTTTTTATAACACTGCCAAACAGTTTATACCATATTTATAAATAATGGAATAAGGACACTCTTGAAGTATACTCCAGCAGTGACCTTAGCAACATTGAATACTGGCAACGAATCTATTCAAAAGTTTTTCACTGCTGAGATTCATAGAATTGTTTCCTATTCTACAGCGCACACCATTTTTTGTTTCTCAGTGAATCTGGGCTTACAACTGTGGCAATTGGTCTTTAATTATTAAAGAAACATGTACGAAATGTGGGAAGAAAATTCTAGAAATAACTGTGGAGCCTAGAGATAAGCACGAGATGTGCAGAACAGTTGCCAGATGGCTGTAACTTCACAGCAATGGCTCTCTTCTGAGATTTGATGAACAATGATTTCTGCTTTATAAATCAAATTTTGGAGTTTCAGGAGGAAAAGGCGATTTGACCACTGATGCTATTCCGGCAAACATGAGTTGCAACTGTTCTTCAGCTGACGTATAAGGAGGGGAAGGGCTGTGCTCTAAAGATGCAGGTGGAAAGCAATGCTGGGCATCACCTTGCACCTCTGAAGTGAGAAGCTTTGTCATGAATCTTCATGATAAGTTGTGCAGCCCCTGTTGTAGACTAGAATTGCTAGATGTCAGTGCTTTCAGAAAGTGTCTGATCCAACGTTTAGAACAATCTTTTGGAGCATCTTGAAGTGTAGTTATTACTGCTGCGTTCATGCTATATAGGTGTGTGAATTAACCTTTGTGTGCTGATGTTTTACACTGAATCTAACAGGTTCCCACGCTGAATACAGGCTGCTAGAGACCGCTTTGGCCTATTGCTGAAGCCAGAAACTGGCAATAGAGAAAATGCTAGGTTTTCTTTTTTTTTTCTGCCTAGTAATATCTGTCATGCTAGTCTTGCAGTGCCAGGATTTCCAGCTCTGTGATCATGCCTGTGCAAGAAATTGAGACAACAAGAAGTTCCTCCTGTGCTTAAAAATTTCTTCTTGCCTCTACCACATTGGGTACTATCACTCTCCCAAGTGCTTTTCTTCATTCCTATTTTTATCAGAGTTCTGCCTTCACATTTCTAGTTTAATTTTCTTCAGACCACTGAAAAAAATCTCCATTTTGTCACTGAGGAAATTACAAAGTCAGAAACTGAATCCTGCTTGTTAGCTTTATACTGCAAATATGTCAGTCTCCATCATTGGCTATCCTTGGAAATGCTACAGAATTACGTGACCAAGAGCTCTCTATATATATATCTATATGTTACATTATAAGAAGAATGTTTTTAACAACAGACCAGGGAAGAAGCTGTTTTCATTTGATGACTTAAATATTCTTGTAAGGTTAAAAGAGCATCCCTATAACAAATAAGGTCCTTCCCTATCCATGAAGGGAAAGAAACAGCATATAGAAGTAACAAAAATGGGCAAATAAACTTTGGGTGCATGTCAATATATGCTGCCGGGACAGATACAACCCAGAGTGGACCACAAAGCTTCTGGGGTCTGCCTCCCACCTCTTAATGAGACCACCTCTCAGCTGTTAAGAAAACTGGGGTTCTGAAAGTTTTGACAAAACTTTTAATCCTCAAGTCCTTGTTTCACAGCCTCTTGCAGAAATCCACCTTAAAACCCTCTGCTAATTAGACCCTTGTTGGCTTCCTCAGTCATTTGATCTCTTCCCATCTGGATTTCGTAGTTTAAGAGGGCTTGCTGACTGATCAACCAGCATATGAAGAACGAAACCACTAATATGTGATTTTTTTTACCTTTTTTTTTCTTTTTTTTTTGTAATCCAGGATACATTTTCATTTTGTTTCCTTCTTTGGGTGGTAAAGCCTCTGCAGTGGATGTTGCTTACTTCAGCATTTACTTTGGGAGTGAATAAAGGGAAGTTGTCATTTGGCTGGAGGCCATTGCTGGGTTGTGAACATCTTTCAATGTCTGCGAGTCACCATTATTCAGACCTTGAAAACATCTGTGAAAGGAGCGTAGTTTGATAACGCCTGTGATTTACTGGTAACAGTATCTGGATGCCACTGAAAATGCCAGCAGTCATTTATGACTCAATCAGTGGAATCAATGGAAAAGTCTGCCGTTTGCAATTATGAAACTGTGGGAAACCGGGTTTCCCTACTTCTGAGTCTTGTCCTGTAATTATTTGATTTTATATAAAGCAAGGGAGTTGCAAATTTCTTCTCTCCCAAGGACATGTGGAAATGTGCGAACCAGACCTCCTTTTGTTACGCACCCAGTCTTTCAGGGAAGATTAGTAAAACATTTATGCCACCATCTTTGCTTTCTTGAAATGATTTCAGCAAGTAATATAGAATCACTGTTGTTCCCAGAGAAGATTGTTCTTACTAAAAAACCCACTACAACAACAATATTTTCATGACATTAATTTCCAGATGAAAAGCTCCTTACAAATAGTAGACTGTTTCTTTAAAAAATATATTCCTGTTATCTGACAATTTCCCAAGAGAATGAATTATCCTCGTGAATTATACTGAAGTCAGTTTGCAGTTTATATTCTTATTTAGCTGTGGATCAAGCTCTTTTTATTTCACTAGTAGATTAATTCAGTATGACCCACATTTGAGAAATAAAACCCATGGGTGGTCTGATTTTGTCTTAATACTTGAAGCTATGAGATATACCTTATTTAATTTTGAGTATGTGCAGACACTGCTGTGCGTAGTACCTCAGTTGGGGGAAGAGATTTCTGAGCCTTGTTTAGTTGTTACACACGAGTATGAAGAGTTAAAATATAAAAACGTGGAAAGTGTGAAGCAGGTAACTTTTCATTAAATAAGAATTACAAATTAAGTGGCAGTGGCTTAAAGCAAATGCATGGGAATATTTTACACTTTTTTTTTTTCCTACCAGTACAACTTATAATTAAACTGTAGAGCTTGTGGACAGAGGGTCTTATTCCTGACTGACTCAACAAAAACCATGGGAGGAAGATCAATCTGTGGCTCATCAATGGGGAAGGGGTAGTTGCAGCTTTTGCCTCTAAAAATCTTGCTGTAGCTGACTGTCAGAAGCTGAAACGGTAAATTCTATTTCAGAGAGTCCCGATTCTTATGTTCTGCTTAAAGCAGCCACGTTGTCACTGCTGCAAACCAAGTGTTGAGGTAGATGGGCTTTTATATTGTTCTTAAACACATTTTTTCATATTCAGCGTAAATGCTTTTCGGTATCTGTTCTACAGCATTCAGATTCACTGGCAGTATTATAAAATATTTAATGTATCCAAATAGATGCAAAAAACATAGCATGTGGAAACCTTACTGGGAAAGGCATGAACTTGCTTAGCTGGCTGTCATGGATGCCTCGTGCTTGATTTGTCCTCCTGTAAAAGTACCTGTGGTAAAAGGACTTCCAGGTCAGGATGTGAGAGAACGACCCTAATCCTAGTCCCCTGGGAATGAAATACTGGGAACACGTCAGAGCACTCTTGCAAAGGAAAGTTGTGCCTCCTAAATCTATTGGAATACTTTGAAGTTTAAAAAACACCCACCAAAACCACAGACCAAAACACCAACAAAAAGGCAGGTAAATTGGATTGTGATGTTAAAATTACTTTCAAAAACAACGCAATGGATTTCCAGAAGATATTTGAGAGGACTCTTCCTTAAAAGCAGTGAGGCTGCAGTAGAAGAGACCACGTGCTCAAAAGGTGAACAGATAGAGGCAAGACCAGCAGTAAACTCTCTGTAGGGAGGTTACCAGATTGTCCCCCTAGGATCTGTGCTGTGATCTGAGCTCTGTAACATGCTCATAATAACCTTGAAAGGATGGTGAAACACGTGGTGAGAAATCGTAATTGTAGAGCTGCCAGTATAATTAATGTTGCTCTAAATAACTGTTCTCCTTGACCATGAACTGTCCTTCATTCTGGTATCCATCCACACGGTCTGTGTGGCAGCTTTTTCTTATGTGTTGAGGATTCATAGTAGGAGACTTTTCTTCTTATGTATAATTTAAAACTGCAAAGAGGTAAACTCATTCACTGATATCTACAGGTCAAAATGGCTGTGGTAAATACTGTGGTTTACTGGTCTAATAAGCATACTTCTTAGAACATTTGGGGTTTGTAATTTCCACCGTATTTTTGTTGGAATATAAAGATGCCAGAGCTCTCTTGGTGCTGTAGTTGAACTGCAGAAGAGTAGGTGTTGTGTGGCTGCTGACATCCGAGGCAGGACGGAGCTTCACGTTTCCAAGTTAGGGTGTATGGTCTGGGTGGGTGGTGGCAGATGGGTCAAAGCTGCTTGGATGGCAGCTGTTGATGGTAGCTCTTGTTTGCAGATGCCATCAAATTGGGGAGGAACACTTAATCCAGTTGGGGATAAGGGCACCATTTAGAAGGTTGGACACAGCTGGAGGAACGGGCTGATAGGAACATCATGATGTTTGCCAGTGACAGATACAATCTGGGACAGGCTGCGTGGGGACTGGCTAACTGGGGAACAGCTCCGCTGAATGGTACCTGGGGATAGTGGCTGTTGGCAAGCTGAACATGAGCCAGTTGTGCTCTGGCAGTGAAGGTGGCTGATGGCATCCTGCATTGCTTTGACAAGGTCATAGCCAGCTGACAAATGGAAGTGGTCCCCCTTTCATTGCTGCTCATTGGATTGCATTGAGCATACTGTGCCCAGTTTGGGGAGCTGTAATATCAGAGTGACTGATGAACTGGAGCAAGTTCAGTGGAGGTCACCAAGTCTGTGGGGTGGGAGCACTTGCCCTGTAAGAAGAGGAGTTACCATGGATTGTTTGGCCTGGGGCAGTGAAGGCTTTGGGGGGACCTAGCAGTGGCCCCCAAGTACCTACAAGGCAGTTGTCAGGAATACCAAATTAGGATCTTCACTGCACCAAGTGTCTGGAGGATGAGAGACAATGGATATAACTTGAAACAAGGGGTATAGGACTGGTTGGACTTGATGATCTTAGAGATCTTTTCCAGCCTTAAAGATTCTATGATTCTATGAATATAAGGAAAAGCTATGAGGGCAGTCAGGCAATGGAGCAGGTTTCCCAGAGAGGATGGGCAGTCCTCCTGCGAGGTTTGTAAGACTGGGTAGGTAAAAGCTCCAAGAAACCTGATCTGGCCTTGTAGCTGAGCCTGCTTCCAGTCAGACAGACTTTCTTGAAGATTGAATCGTTCTTTGGAAATAAGCAAAACCGTCTAAAACGTGCCGGTGCACCTGATGGAGCTGCCGGAAAACCCATTCTTTCATTTTGGGGAGGAGTTTGCTCTTTAAAAGAACATTCTGTACTTGATTCTGGTTTTCAAGGTTTTAGAAGTCTTGTTTTGCAGTTGAGCATTTTGACAGCTTTCTTTTCGAGTTTACATTCAGTCTTTAATGGTTGCTATAATTTCACTTTTAAACAGCACGGTTCTTCAAAGCCAACAGTGAAACAGCATCAACTGAGGTCTGTCTGGTGATCACGAGGGGTTCTCAGTGGCTCATTTCTTCAGCTGTCATTTGTCAGAACACACTCTTGTAATCTTAATGAACAATGTGCAAAGCCATTAAAAACTCAATTACGGCTTTCTTTTTACTGCAGACGTGAGAAAATGCAATCATGAAGTGCTGATGTGTAAACACAATAGCCACCATCTGCTACAGAGTAGCATTTCAGCTCCAAAAAGAGGATATATGTTGCAGATGCATCAATAATAGGACGCTTATCAAGGCATCATTATGCACCAAGCAGGGGAAAAATTGAAATTTATGGCCAGCTAGAGAGTACTTCATGGTTTAATTCCCCAATTTTCAGCGGTATGTTTAATAACTATGAGAGAGTGCCGTTTTATGTTCCCGGCGTTTGAAAGGATTCTCAAAAATGAATTTATTTACCGTCTTTGCATCCTCCTTGCTTCTGACTGATCGGAACATAACACATTTGGTTTTGGTTATTTAGGACAAAACCAGCAAGATATTAATTAATCTAACTTGTTGATCCAAGAGCAATAAACTTAATTGACCTGATATTCAATGTTCTTTAATGAGCATGTACTTCTGTGTCCAGTAAATATAAAAAAGAACTTTTACACAGCAACGGTAATTTCTCACACACCCCTCTCATTGTTTTCAGCTCAGTGTTGACTTCATGACATTTGAACTTTCTGGGTGGAGGTAAACAAAACAGTGAGGCTAAATGAGTTTTTCTTCTACCACTATTATTTTTCAAACTTGGATGTGCAATTGTCTAAAGGGTTTCTCTAAGATACCTTCTGCTTTATTCAGATTCTTGCCTGGAGACATTTAAGTGGCTTTCAGTCATCCGTTGATCAATAATTTCCATTTGTAACATGTTAATTCATTCCCTACTTCTTTATATGAGTGGAAAATATGACAAGTGGTTTGTTGGTGCCAGACCAGATTGTATCTCTTTTATTTGCACATACAGGCCTATAAATTGAGAATAAGTCCCATCAGCTTTAATTCTGTGTTCGGTCTAAAGAAGGCTGTCAGACTCTGAATCACAATATGTCAATTTTTATTAAGGATAATAAGGAAAACCACACTTATCCTTAAAAGGCTGTTTTGAATTCTTTTATTTTTTTTTTCCGTGGGAGCAATTTTCCCCTTCTCTCATCTGCCCTCTAAGTGACGTATCCTGCCCAGACAATCTTCCCTGGGCATGGACATTTATATAGGACAGTGGATCTCCGCTGCTGTTCTCGGAGCATGCAGCGCGACCTTCTTGAAGGCCCTAGAGGACAGGGGACAGGATACCCACTGAAGTTCACGCTGTGAACAGAAAAAGGAAAATCTGTACAGCTGGGTGTATTTGGACACCAGTTTAGAGAATACAGGGTACAATTTATTCACAACTGAATTTTTTAACTCGGCATATTCTTGTGTCTGTTGTCAGAGTCTTGACAAAACCGCACGCTTACACCTCCTACGACGGCCAGGCTTGAGGTGGTGTGCCCTGTGCCTTGGCTAGCCAGGGGAGGGGGTTGCTGTGGAAGGTGCCGCACTAAGTCTCTGCAGAAATAAGGAATCCGGTATAGTTAGTAGATGATAAACTGATTTAAACAAGGTGTGAGTACTTTTCTCTGACAGAGATGGCACTAGAAGTAGAGATTTTTCATCTTTTCTGCTGTCATATAAAATAATATCACTTATCAGGACTTTACTGGAGACACATTGTTGTTGTATTTTCTCCTGTGTCTCTAGGCGCACTGTATTAAAAAAAAAATATCCTAAGCCATAAATAAGAAGCTATGAATAATACGCATGTGACAATTGTTTGTAAGGCTATTCTTTTAGTAACTAAGACTAATTATTTTTTTTGGTGGATGGATATTTTACTTGCTCCTGTTGTCAGTCACTAGATTCAGGCTCCGTGCGCTCTCTTGAATTGTCAGCAGTTGCACAAAAGGCCATTGTCATACCACGAATAACTTGTGATTCATTTTTTTGTGGGTGGCAAAAAATAAAATTGTAATTATTGCTTTGAACTTTTTTAAAAGATGATGTTTTTCTCCCAAAGGAAAGCTTGTTATTTTTATACATGAATCTGTAAAACTGAAATACTCCCTTTTTCTGTCATTGAAACACTTACCTACGCCCATGCAGTTCAAGACCATATTGTGTTAGACGCAGTGCAGCTTCAGAGTAGTGCTTTAGGGTAGGAATCAGTGTATTACCCAAATAAAATAAAAAGAAGTTGAGAAAGATGCCCAGAAGCGGAACGATGTGCCCTATGATCCAATCAATGATGGTGCAAAAATGAGTTTTCCTGGGTTCCTACCCAGGGTTGCAGGCACTTTGTCAGAACCTTGTGGATGCTGGAGGAGGTCTGCTTTTCTTTACTGGGGCTTTTAATTGACCGTACCATCACCCTCAAGGATGAGGTCTGGCAAATACAGAATTTGTCTTCAATGTATCTTGCACTGTTTCTCAAAATGGCATTGAAATGCTGCAGGCAGTGCATTTCATAGCAGCTGCTGTATGCCTCTCATCTATACTGCTGTTACTCAGCAGTTTTACAGCGGCTTTCCTCACAGGTTCTGTGTAGAAGGGTGATTCTTACAACTATTCTTACTTTATTTGTAAGGGAAGATAAGACAGATGACGAGCACTGAGAGAGATCGTGGAAGTGAGTGGCATGATTAGTCTCAGAAACCAGGCTATCAAGCTGTGGCTCTTTGAGCCTGATAGCAGTTGTGCTTTTTCTCATACTAAATTATCTTAGGTTATAGAAACAGAATCCAAATCTCAGTTTCTCAAAAGTTTAGCCCATTCTGGTGGATTTTCAAAAATAACGTGTATACAGTATTTGCTGAAGAAGGGGAATTTTGTGGTGGACTGGGAGTAGAATTAGGTCAACACTGAACATTTGTCAGGATCCCATCTTATGAACTTCAATTTTTAGAGATATTGAAAAGTTTGGATTCAGCTCTTACGTTTCTCAAAGTCGTTGCAGTGAGCCTGGAATTTCTTGATTTGGGGCCATTTTGATTTTCAGCAAATCAAAATGAAAGATAGGATTGCCAGAGAGCATCTTGCCTATAAATTTTCATATTTCTTAGTACAGCCTCTTCCCCAGTTGTGCTTGAATTTTCCAAGGTCTCTAGAGTGGCTGATTTTTTAATGAAAGATCGACTTCCTTCTGCGTCCGCACTTTTCAATTCTTTAAAAAAATGCATGTATATCATAGAAACACAAGGGGAGGGGGAACATTTTTGTGGGAGAAAGTTGCTGGTATCTGTTGATAGAAATTTAGAATATATGGCTGTTTGCTGCACAGAATTGATCAAAATGTTTATCTGGCTCTTCTGAATGTCACAGAGCTATGGCATGGAATAGGGAAAGTCAATAGGTTAGAAGTAAGGCAAGGCTTTTCAAACTCAATCTTCTGTGAACTGCAAGAGGCCAGCAGAGAAATACATTTGCAGCATGCCTTGGCAGCAGCATCAGAACCGAGAGTGTCAAGAGGGCTGCGTTTGATTAAAAATTATCATGCCTGGCTGCTGGCACAGAGATTCCCACCCCCTAGTCTTAGTATTTTCTTCAGCTTTTTCTGAGCGTGAGTGTCTGCACACACATAAAGGAGGTCCTTTAAAGAGAATTGAGTCAAATAACTCTCATAATGTTTTTCTTTATTGCTAACATTTGTCACCTTGATGCATCTGTGAAAAGAAGAGTTGCGACACAATGTGCTGTAAAATAACTGCTCGATGAATCCAAGTGTGAGTTCAGCATCAAGTGTCATGGTTCATATGATGCAAGCTTCCAGGTTAACAAACTCATAAATTGCCTTAGCATATTTTTCCCTCCGTAAATGCAGCCTGTCCTTCCCTCCTAGAAGTATAATTGTCCTTGTTGCATTGTTGCATTGTTTGTGGTCGAGATATTGCTGTTAGACTACAAAGCCTAATTCCTTTGGGCTCTGAAAATTGGGCTTTTCTTAAGGCATTACAACCTACCAAAGTTTATACTGCTGAGATGCGGGGGGCACAGGTACAGATTGGCAGCGAGTGGGTAGGGCCATGTAGGCAAACAGCAGCTGAGAATCTGGTCCATTGTGGTAGTTTTTGTATTGAATGTGCCCCTGGTGGAACTGTAGGGGTAGGAGAGCCTCATTGCTGTGAATACGCTTTTGTTCAGAGTGACTGTTTTATCACAAGGTTATAAAATAATAAAAGCAAAACAGTATTTTTATTTTGATTTTTAAGTTATCTAATTAAGGTGGTTCTAACTGGCCCTGAATCCTGTTTGTGTATACACGCTGTAATTTTCATATCCCTTCTTTCTGTTACTTAACAACTAGCAGAAAATAGCTAGTTTGAGTTCTTCAGATGAATGTTTTGTTTTCTGGCTTTTAAGGGACTCACTGACTTTTGTAATGGAACTGTTTCCACTGAAAAAGCCAAGCAAACCCACTCTTTCTTCTCTGTTTGCTTTCCTCTATAGGCTCCTTCATGATGGTGAACAGCTCTGGGCGGGCGTCTGGGCAGAAAGCTCACTTGCTGTTGCCTACGCTGAAGGAAAATGATACACACTGCATCGACTTCCACTATTACTTGTCCAGCAGGGACCGTTCCAGTCCTGGCTCTCTCAATGTCTACGTGAAGGTGAACGGAGGACCACAGGGCAATCCCATATGGAACGTGTCGGGGGTTGTAACAGAAGGATGGGTGAAAGCAGAACTTGCCATCAGTACATTCTGGCCACATTTTTATCAGGTATGAGTTTGTAATATTTTTCTCTCTTCCTACAAACATTTGGCTAGGTATGAGCTAAGCTATTGTTAGCAATAGTCTGAAAATCAAATCTCCCCCCAGCTTTGCAATCATTATTTGTTTTCATTGGATAAGATTGCACACAGTGGACTCAGATTTCTTGTTAGGTGTTGAAAGCATGTTTTTGTTTTGTTTTATATTCAAGAAAAAAAAAAAAGCTGGGAGGTAATTGCACCCTAAACCTTGCAGGAAAAGCTGATGTACATATGATACTGATAAAAGACATGAGTGAGAGAGGAATTATGATGAAATCAACTATGAAAAGGCAGCAAATAGTCTGTGGATAGAAAACAGCAGGTAGAAAAGCTTGCTCTTTTCTTTTTTTTCCTTGTAATAACTGGGTAGGAGGTCTACAAAATCTGAGCTGAAGTAGAATGCTTTAATGTTCTGCCTCTGAAAAAGAGTCGGGGCTATCAGCAGAATACATAGAGCACACTATGCAGGGTGAGGGGAAGGAATAAAAAGATGCAAATGTGTGGAAAGTGGCGTTTTAAGGGCTGCGCACAACCTGTCTCTTGTTCCAAAGTCGTATTAAAGTGCTTATACGCCATTCATATTAACGTCAACCTGGTCATGAACTAGAATTTGCTTCATAGTAAGTGCTCCACAGAGATAACAGAAATGATCTTTCACCCAGATAATCGGTGCTTGAAAAACCTGGAAAAGACAGTCTGATCTCACACTGAGAGATCCTACTCCTAGATATACCAATAGTAGATTTCCTCAGTCTTACTTCTTTTGCAAGTTCTTTTGCAGGTCAAGTTTGCTTTTCCTGAGCAAAAAGTCCTTTAAATCAGACAAGTATTTTTTTTTTTTTTACTGCAATGTAAAAATGAACAGATCAGAAGCCAGCAGTAACTGCCCAGAAGTAGTCCCTTCCTAGAAAAATCACAGAACCATAGAATGGTTTGGGCTGGAAGGGACCTCAAAGCCCATCTAGTTCCCCCCCCTGCCATGGGCAGGGACACCCCCCCACCAGCCCAGGGTGCCCAAAGCCCCATCCAACCTGGCCTTGGGCACTGCCAGGGATCCAAGGGCAGCCACAGCTTCTCGGGGCACCCTGTGCCAGGGCCTCAGCACCCTCACAGGGAAGGATTTCTACCTAATATCTCATCTAAATCTCCCATATTTCACTTTAAAGCCATCCCCCTTGTTCTGTCCCTCCCTGCCCTGCAACCAGCCCCTCTCCAGCTTTTCTGGAGCTACTTCAGGGACTGGAAGGTGCTCTAAGGTCTCCACGGAGCCTTCTCTTCTCCAGGCTGATCAACCCCAATTCCCTCAGCCTGTCTCCAGAGCAGAGGAGCTCCAGCCCTCGGACCATCTTCATGGCTTCCTCTGGACTTCCTCAAACAACTCCATGTCCTTGTGCTGGAGACCACAGAGCTGGACACAATACTGCGGAAGGGATCTCACAAGAGCAGAGTAGAGGGGCAGAATCCCCTCCCTCTCCCTGCTGATCACGCTGCTCTGGATGCAGCCCAGGACACGGTTGGCTTTCTGGGCTGCAGACGCGCACTGCCGGTTCATGCTGATCTCATTCACCAACACCTGCCAAATCCTCCTCAGGGCTGCTCTCAGTCCATTCTCTGCCCAGCCTGTAGTTGTGCTTGGGATGGTCCTGGCCCATATGCAGGACCTTGCCCTTGGCCCTCTTGAACTTCATGCGGTTTGCACGGGCTCACCTCTCAAGCCTGTCAAGATCCCTCTGGATGGCATCCCTTCCATCCAGCGTGTCAGCTGCACAGCACAGCTTGGTGTTGTCAACAGACTCGCCAAGGGTGCGCTCGATCCCACTGTCCGTGCCACCAACAAAGATGTTAAGCAGCACCAGTTCCCATACTGACCCCTGAGGAAGATCACTCATCACTGGTCTGCACTTGGACATAGAGCTGTTGCCTGCAACTCTTTGAGTGTGACCGTCCAGCCAATTCCTTATCTACCGAGTGGTCCATCCATCAGATCCATGTCTCTCCAATTTAGAGACAAGGATGTTGTGTGGGACAGTGTCAAATCCTTTGCACAAGTCCAGGTAGATGACATCAGTCACTCTTCCCTTATCCGCAAATGCTGTAACCCTATTGAAGGCCACCAGATTTGTCAGGCACAGTTTTCCCTCAGTGAGGCCATGTCGGCTGTCACCAATCACCTCCTTAGTTTCCATGTGCCTATGCATAGTTTCCAGGAGGATCTGCTCCATGATCTTGCTGGGCACAGAGGTGGGACTGACTGGCCTGTAGTTTCCTGGTTCTTCTGTTTTTCCTTTTTTAAAAATGAGGGTTATGTTTCCCCTTTCCCTGTCATTGGGGACCTCACCGGAGCGAGCCATGACTTCTCCAATATGATGAAGCGTGGCTTAGCAACTTCATCTGCCACTTCCCTCAGGACCTGGGTTTTCTTTTTTTGCTTTTTGATGCATGGGGATGATGTTTCCTTCTGCTTATATTTGGTTTCCTATTCCTGAAGTGTGGCTTTTAAAATTTGAGATCTGTCCCACTATTATGGGGCATCTAATAGTCTGATGTATCTTCAGTCCCTCATTGTATAAACCATCTTCTGTTGATGGTGTCTAATCCTGTGAGTTTCTATATTTAATCAAGGTTTTTTTAAAAAGAAAACTTTAAGCTTGTGAGTGAAGAGCAAAAAACAATTAAGAACTCACACGAAATTATTGTTATTTGGCAGCCTAAAGTAACACATCTGGTGAAAGGAGGCCAGAGGTGGCAGGATGACAAAAGCTTGGGTGTGCTGTTGCCTAGGGCATGTCTCATTTCACACTCACAATCTAGGATGTGCCATCAGAGTGTTATTTGGCAGCTTTAAGTCAAAATTGCGTGCCTGGAGATCTCTCTGTACGCAAGAGACCTGAAAGCGTGGTCAGGATTTCAAAAGCACCAGGTAACACAGGAAAAATAGCATTTTTCCGAAATAATGAAATCTGCGTCAGGCAAAATGTGGATTATTCTGTTAATGCACAGAATCCACACCGTGTTGAATCGCACTGAAAATTCAGTCAGGCAAAAAATCTGAAACTATCTGCTTGGGTCTGAGGCTTTGACAAGTACTTTGAAGATGTGACCAGTGGAAAACTAGTTAACGAAGCCAATTGCCAGAGGTCGTGTTTTAGGTCTGGCAGTTCTGTGCAAGGGTCATATGAGCCATCCGGATCCAAAAGCACTCTGCTGAGATACAAACATGGGGATGGTGGAGGTTTATGATGTCTTCCCTAGAGTTCATGCTTAGATTCCCAGCCTGCAAATGTTTTTACTGTAGCGAGAAAAAGCCGTAGTAGTTCTTGGAGAAAACTAATGCATGTAATCTTGAATTACTGCTTGCCATAAGGATGAACTTAGTCCCAGAATGCACCGAGGGCAGCGGTAGAGTCTACCAGGGAGAGGTGTTTTTGATGTATAGCAAGGAATGGTATTGATCCACGCCTGAAGAAAACTGTTGTACCACATCAGATGAGCCAGGCTAGGTTGCTAACACAGACATTGTTGGTATACAGCAGCTGTGAAATGTAGGATTGTTTATTAGTAAGGAAGCATGAAATGGCTTGGTATTTGCAGTTCTCTGGAACATTTAAGAAAGTTTCTTAAGAGTAAAGCTTTTGCATCTATATTAATTTCTGAGAAGTTCCTTAAATGCAAAGCATTGCTACATGCTACATCTCAACCATTATACTACGCTTTTGACTGAAGTTAAAAGGACATGAGACATATTCGGTGTGAAATTTGCGGAACGGGGCCCTGTAAACATGGATTCCTGCCTTTTCCTGATGTCAGATCTCGATTCCCTGTTTTTAGGAAGACCTGGGTGGTTTTGTGCTTCTTGCTTTGATCGGGCTGAGATGCTGCAAAATACAGAATAAGACAATAATGTGGAAGTTTGAACTGGGAAATAGCAAGAATATCTGAGTGTAAAGAAGAACAGATATAAAATAATCTGTCAAAACAATATTGTGTGAATTGAGAGGAATCCTCCGCTCTTTTTGGTGGATTCTGCACCAGTGTGCTGACTTGATTGTCACCAGCATAAGTTATAGTGTGCTGTATTAAAGACTGTACGTGTTGGTAATTAGCAGAAGACAATTCTCTGTGTATTAGTGCTTACTTTTGCCATGCAGTAACAGCTAATGCCAATGCCTTGGAGAACTTTTCTTTCCAAGTTCTTGGCCTGCAGGAAATTGAGAATTAGTTCCCTGTGGCTTAAAGCTTCTTCCAAATGCAAAACTAAAGTAAGATTTTGTAGCTGTAATGTTGCGCTTCAAGTCAGAAGGGAGTCATAGCGTTGCTTACATGACCTTCCCAGTAAGTGTCATTTTCATCATGAATGACATTTCATTTCTAAAATAAATTATCCTTTCCATACTAAGGACTAGCATTATACTCTTATTTTATACAATCCCTAAAAAGCCTATCAAGAACCTTGATAACACAAAACACCTGTTGATGGGGATTTTTTTTCTTATTTTATTTTCTAGAGACTTGATTCCTCCTGTTGCTCCTGGGAGAGCCTATTTTTTGATCACCATCTTCTGGAGTAGAATTTTGTTTCTACGTATGGCTAGTACTTGAGCTTTTCTTAGTTTATGTCTTTGCCTATTAAATTTTCTGTTTACCTATTTTTATCGTGTCTTTTTTCTAATATTTCCTATTTCAGAAGACCTCATGTTTGGATGTGTGATTGAATTGGAGGAGCAGATATTAGGAAGTCATGAGCAGGAAATACGTTCTGGAAGCCCAAATGCAAAGCAAAATGATAAACAGGAATTGTGTACTTATGAAGGACTTACTGGTCCGCTTTCATAGCCAGGACATGCAGTGATCAGTGTCTGGACAGCTGAATCTTTTACTGCATTAAATCTTCTGGTGAAGGAGATGAAGAAAAGGCTTAATAGTCGCAGGCTGGGAATACCAACTTTTATTTAGAACGAAAATAAGTGTTGAAGGCTGGCTTTAAGTAGTTAAACTTTGTGTTCTAATAATTCATTTTAGAGGTTGTAAATTACTGAAATACTTTCTCCTAAAAACAAGTAGCTGCAGTAGAATACTGCTTTAATAGTAATAACTGTGCCAGCTGAACATGTTAATTGATTCTGTCCTTGAAAACATTATTGTATACTCATGCAAAAATGAGCGATTTAGTACGGTGTGACCGTCACTTCAGTAAGAGGGAATGAAACTGGGAACATCCTTTTCAAATACAGAGGACAGCTTCCATTATACCTCCACCCATTTATTTATTTATTTTAATAGTAAAGGGTAACGCTTCATTCCTTTGGGAAGAGAATTGTTAACTTGAGAGGTAGCACTGCCAAGATGTTAAATAATCAACCTGCATTATTCTTTTTTTTCTCTTGCATTTTAACATTTCTAAATTTCCTGTTCCTCATAGAATATGTCAAGTCTGAAGGGACACATAAGGATCACCAAGTCCAACTCCCTGCTTCTCGCAGGACTACCTAAAACTAAACCTATGACTGAGCACTTTCCAGACGTTCCTTGAACTCTGACAGCCTTGGTGCTGTGACCACTGCCCTGGGAAGCCTGTTCCAGGGACCAAACCTCTCAGTGAAGAGCTTTTTCCTCATGTCCAACCTGAACTTCCCCTGTCGCAGCTTCATCCCATTTCCAGGTGTCCTACTGCTGGTCACCAGAGATCAGCACCATTCATTCCCCTCGCTGCCACCCTTGAAGAAGGTGTAGACTGCGATGAATCTACAACTTATGTCGTCCTGTCCTTTAATTGTTGGACAATCTGCACCACATTTAATACTATTTTCTCCTGCATTTTTAGTTAGCTTATTTGGCAGCAGTTCACTTAGTTTTAATCATCTCTTTATCAGTTTTTTAGTTGGCGCTTTTTTTTTCTGCATGGCTGATTTTTAGATAGCCTGTATATTTTTAGTAACAGGATACTTCAGGGCAATTTTCCAGGTATAAGCACACAGCCGTAGGGAAGAATGAGATTTTTTGTTCATCTGTAATTAAATATCTGTCTATTCAGACTCAAATTAGTAGAGTGCTTTCATTATCCAGATACAAAGCTAAAATAGAAAGTGCTAGTTAGTGTACCATTAATGTACAGAAATACTATGTGTTGTTTTTAAGAATATTCAGACCATCTTAGTTCAATCTTAGGAAAGCCAGAAACAACTTTATTATATCTGGGAGAATCTTATTTCAGTCCAGTAACTAGAATGCAGGGCCATCTGTTGCTCATGATTTGCTTTCTAACGCTGCAATGGCATATGCGCCGAATCGAGGTTTTCTCCAGTAGAATCCATGCAGGGTTATTGATTCAATAAAATAATTTTATCTCACGGACATCATTCTCTGACTTTCTGAGGTATACTAAGAATAAGATGTCAAACGATTATCTACTTAATGGTTTTTGACGGGTGCTTAACATGAATGTAGGCGTGTATATACACAGGATATTCCAAATGTTCCAAACGAAGGAAGCCTTTAGTTGTCTCTAATCCTAATGAACGTTGCTCCAACTTTGTTTTCTATAGCAAACAGATTTTCAATCTTTGGTGTGCGTGCACGTACTGAATTGCATTGGTGTCCCGTCGTTATTAATGATGAAATGCCTTGAGTGACTCGGACATTGGAAGAAGAGCCAAATGCAGGGACTGGCCAAGTGACTAGTGTAGCTATTCTTTTTAAGAAAACTTTTTCCTATTGTCTTTCAGGTGATCTTTGAATCTGTCTCTTTGAAAGGACATCCGGGATACATAGCTGTGGATGAAGTCAGAGTTCTCGCCCATCCATGCAGTGAGCACTCTTTGTTTTTCTAACTGTATCAATGTGTTTATATACGAGGCTTTGCTGTCCAAAGGAGTGATTTACCCAGTTTGGTCAGCACTGAAATACCTTCTCATATCCCTCTGAGACACCTAAAGACAATCAGCCTTGCATAATTACCTAACTTTGCAAGTTGTGCAAAAGGCAAAACTGCTCTCGGTCTATAGCTAGTGTCAGAACATCTGTGGAAGCCTCTCTTCATCTCTTGTTACGAGAACATAAAACTAATTGGTTTATTATTTCTGAACCATATTGCTGTAGAAAAAAAAAAAATCTAAGAAGCTTCTGATAATATCCTGCGTGGTTAACTTAAGAAGAAACAAATTGTTTCAGGATTTCCTTGGTAAAGGACGTATCCCACAGGTGTCTCCCTCAACAAATGTTAAACCCTCTTAGCACCCTGGTAAAGATATTAAAAATAAATCTCATTCAGACAGTACACTTGCACAGGAATAGAAACTGATGCAGGTTCATTATGCTGTTCAAAAATATTAGTGCTGCGTTTCTTCTATTGCAGCCATAATAATGAGCTTAGATTTATATATATATATTTTTTTTTTTCTTTTCTATTTAAAGAAACCTTGAGCTTCAGTCTTTGAGTCTGAACTTGTCTGGTTTCTCTGTGTATCTACAGGGTGGCTTGAGGACTGTGTGTGTCTATATTGTGTAGGTAGTATACAGTTTCTTCTAAAGATTTATTACTACGTTTGCACCTCTCACTAGTTCATAGTTTCAGTAAGTCAGTGCCAGCTGGTCACAAAAAAAAGCCGTGGATCATGCTGATGGAGTGAAATTAACTGGTTTTTTTGCAGTGTAAAATTTTGAGGAATAGCTGCCATTCAAGGTGACAGACATGGTTCTGCTCAAGTTTCGCAGGACGTTTCCGATAGCTGCAGTATGGTTAATTGCTATTTAACTAAATTATATTTGTATTTACCGTGTGCTCGTTGCTCAGGCCTTTGGGTGCATTTACTTCATTAAGAAATACTTACAATCTGTATTAACCAGATGTTGCTGATAACCGGCAACATCCAAACAAATCCCCCAGAAGGTCTGTGCGTTCCACAGCGTGTTGGGTGATGACTGATCCCTTCACTGGGAAAGAGGCCACTGAACAAACTTTGGGACAAAGCCCAGACAAGAAGGTTACGGGATTTTTAAAGGAGAGAGACAGGATGCTGCGTTACGCCCCTGCTCAATAAACTATTTAACCTGATTTTAAATCCGTTTCTCCAAGTATAGGCAGGTCCCTCTTCAAAATTAAGTGCATTCTTGGTGACTCAAAACCAAAATGACTCAGTTAACTACTCCAATTTGAATCAGTTTGCAACCTGCAGTGTATGGAACTCGTTGCAAGCTGCAAGTCCTCTCTGTAGATGCTTCTCCTGTCTGATTCCCAGTGTTGCTCTTGTTCAGGGATCACAGCCACCGGGGTAAATGTCACCAGAGTGTGTTCCGTTGCCTTGTACAGGCTTTGGCCCCCCTATTTGTTTTACAATTGTTATAACTCAAAACACACGGACTGTGAAGCTCCTGCTGACCCTGGAGTACTGAAATTATTGGTGTTATTTTTTCATTTCTGCTTTACCTTCATAGATGACAGTATAGCAGACAAACCGAAGTGTCAGCAAAAATGCAGTGAAGTGCCCCTGATGACACAGTAGTGGAGAAAAAGAAGTATCTTGATGGTGTTGCCTTTTTTTTTTTTTACTACGTTTGCACGAGCACTTGCAATCGTAGGACAGCCCTGGGCGCTGGAACATGGCAGACCTGAGGACTAGAAGTTTGGGGTCGGTGCGACTGCGCTCACCCAGGCTACGCAGCTTTGGTGCTGGCTTCTATCTGCCCACCTTAAACTGCGGGCAGAAATTACTGGTATAGCTTGCAAATATTCTGTAGTTCATTCTGTCTGTCACCCAGAGGTAGTTTTCCAGGACACTTAGACGCAAATGACTGATCCCCAGAAAGCACAATGGTACAGAGTCACTATCAGGAGCTGTCAGCAAACTGAGCGTGTGATGAATGCATACAGAAACTAAAGAACAATATTTGGCGTAGTGTACAGGCATGTGTTCTCCGTTCCTGTGTCTGTAGTAGACAAACACCTCCGTGTCGAGCTTCATGTGCGCACAGACACAGATGCCCACATCCTTTTGAAGCTATTTAATTTCAACAGAAAAAGATGGCTTGGTATGTCCACTGAAATTATGTATTTTATTGGTGTCTGATCATACTGGAAAATGTAAAGATGAAGTTCAAAACCTCTGAACTTTAAAGCCTCACAAAGCTGTTCAGCGTGTCCTAAAAGTTTTCAAATGGTGCACAAACCTTCTGAAGCCCAGCAAGAACTAAGTTCATTTAAAAGTGTCAGATTCACTACTGTAATCTTTGTTTCCTTTCTTATAAGTTAATTTACATAGGTAAATGAGTCTGGTATTTAGTCAAAAAAATAATCCTCTAATCTAGTTCCTTTGTGAACAAATGCAATGCCTGGGTTTTCGTATCAGTGGTTTAATATTGAATGAATGTTAAATTTACTATCATCAAAATACCGATATCAATGATCTTAAACTGGTACAGCAATACTGTCATTTATAGGAATATTTCATTTAATATTGGTGACATTAATGAGGCATTATTGTAAAGCTTTAGGATATGTACGATAGTCAATAAAATAAAAAGGAAATAGAGACCCTTATGAAAAGTTGGTTTCAGGCAGTCATGCTTGTTAAGCTCAGAAGTCTTTGAGGTTGGGTTGTTGTTTTTTTTTTACCTTTTTAGAAACACAATTTTCTAAAGAAAAGAAATTACTCGAGCACTCTTTATAGCAAGCAGGATGAAATTGTGCTGATGACCATGAACCTGTGTTGTGACCTGATGTAAGTCTGTTTTCAGATGTGCCAGAGCTCTGTATGATCCCTTGGGCCATCCTCTGTCAGCTCCATCACCCACCTCGCTCTGCAGCGTGTGGTTCGATACTGAAGGGCAGCTTTCCTGTGGCAGGGATAGGCCTTAACGCTTTGCTGAGTGTTGATATCTGTGCTGGTGTAACACAGTCAACCACCGCCTTGCTCTACCCTTGCGATGCTTTCTGTCTTTTGTTAGGAAAAGCACCTCATTTCCTACGACTTCAGAACGTGGAGGTTAACGTGGGACAGAACGCGACGTTCCAGTGCATTGCTGGGGGGAAGTGGTCACAGCATGACAAACTGTGGCTTCAGGTAAAACAATGTGCTTGTTTTTAGATAGTGGGGCTTTTTTGGTTGGTTTATTTTGGGGTGAGGCTGTGGGGTTTTTTTTTTTGCTTTTTCAAGTAAGTAGATAGAGAAGGACTAGGTGTTAGGGCAAAATTTTTTCATCAAGATCCTTCGAGAACTGCCTTAAATTGTTTCTGGGTAAGAGTTTAATGTGACAAAGGACAGAATCATGATATAGAAGAGGGGGAAAAACTGGCCAGCAAAATTTTGGTTTCAAACAAATGCTCATGCACCTGTAAGCACTCAGTCATAAAGCAGAAGAGAGAGAACAAGTGGAATAGTTCTTCTCTTCTGGTTGAGAATGCAATCTTCTTTCCTCTCACTTTCCATCCTCAGCCTGGAGTCAGTGATTATGTGTTAAGAAGGAAACCAGCTCTAATGTCTGAGATTACTGCCTGGATGGTGAAAACAGGCAAAACCAGTTTGTACCTGCTGTGTTTCTTCCTCCCCCTCTCCCTTGGCTGCATTGACAGCAGATCGTTCCTTTTAGTCACTCACTAAAAGACCAAAACATTCCCTTTCTTAATGTCTGTATTTTGACCCTACTGGTTGAACTTAGAAGTCTGAGTCATGCCATTCAAGGTGGGTAGAGTAACAACCTTAAGAACTCATTTTCAGTTCTAGAGTTAGGAAGGGAACATATATCTAACTGAAGTGGTGGAGTGCATGTTTCCCAGTGAAGGACAAAGTTATTTCTTCAGCCCTTTGAAGTGCTTAGATATGTGGAGTCCCAACATTACCATGCTCTATATGCAGAGCTTTTCTGGGAGCTTTTAAAATAGTTTGCTCTTCACTTGTAAACAACTGTGCCATTAAACTCCTAATATCCCAAACGAGGTTTGTCTTGAGGGGATGTACTCTGCATGTACATAGGGCCAACGTAAACTTTCAGAACACTTAAGCCAGGTTTTATTCACAGCTTGGACTGATGTGACCCCCATGTTTGCAGCACCTGAGGCAGACAAGAATGGCCTTTGTCATGGTTGCTGTGGCATTTGTAGTCAAATAACTAACAGATTTTTCTCAAACTTTTTAATTTATTTCAGACATTTGAATCAACTTTTAAAATAACAATTTCACATCTAGTTTAAATACTAGGGGAGGAATCAGTTTACCTAATCATAAAAGCGAAAGTTAGTACTGGGAAAAATAGTTGGTGAGAAATGTAGTAAAAATGACTTGACAGACACCTTAACAGTACTCTTGTCCCAGTTATTCTCCTAAAAATTACATTTTTTTCTGAAATTTATTAACCTACGCTGTACTTTTAGCATCCACTGAGATACATTTTTTGCTTATTCTTTATCTTTTTTGAGTTCTTTCAGTGAAATTTTTCCACAGTTATGACTAGATGTGTGTAAAAACACTTCCTACCTGAAGCAGTATGAACCTTTTCCTGCGAGAAGCAGGAGTTTGAGAGGAAATCGTTGTTGTTGCTAGTGGAAACCTGTTTTCCATTCGCTAAAATTGAAACATTTAATGAAAATAGCCTTGGAAACACCCCCAAACCTGATTACTGGAAATCGGCAAAACAGCGGTGTATTTTCCTTTGAAACTTCTGCTAAACTAGACCAACCGAGCAAGTTCAGGTGTTTGTGCTGTGGAGAACTTCTATTTCTAGCTAATTATTCATCTGTCCCTTTCCCAGTTGGGAAAATGTCTTTTGTCATTGGTAGAGAGGTTTATTGAGGCACGTTGAACGTACAAGGGTGTCTGCTCATCCAACTAGTTTGTTTAAATGGATCCAGAGTCAACATCGTACTTCTGAAAATGCCAAATGTATAACATCTGTTCGTTTGTAGCATTTTCTCAGGTGTATAAAATCTGTTAATTTGTAGTATTCTCACATTCTAACCAGGCCTCTCAATATACTGAATACAACGGCATAATGGTCTGAGCACACCCTCCAACCTCTTCAATACATATAACCCATCGAATGCCCAAATGTGTTTCAAAAATTAAATAGACATGAAAACTTAAATATATGTGTAAGAGCATTTAAACCCTAGTTGTACAACCCTGTACTTTTTTCAGGGGCACGGCTAGCAGTCTTCTCTTGAACAACGGCGCTTGTATAAAATGTAACCTGGTGGTGTGAAGGTCTGAACGGTGTTAAGCAGTATGACAACAAATGAATTACATATAGATGCGTAATTTGTGTCACCTTAACTTACATTATTCTTGTCTGCCGTTACAGCAGTGGAACGGAAGAGACACAGCACTGATGGTCACTCGAGTGGTCAACCATAGACGTTTTTCGGCTACTGTCAGCGTAGCTGACACCTCCCAGCGCAGTATCAGCAAGTACCGCTGTGTCATTCGCTCAGATGGTGGATCTGGAGTTTCGAATTATGCAGAATTAATAGTGAAAGGTAGGTTTTGCTAAAGCAGCAGGTTTATGCAAGATGAGTGTTTCCTCCCAGATGGCATCTATGTATAAAAATTGACATCCTATTGGACCTTCTGCTTTCATTCATATTAAATTTAAGTAGGGAAAAAAGGTGAAAGTGATGTGAATTTCAATCACTTTCTTAAAACAAATATTTGAATCGAAACTTCGTCTGCATACAGCCCTCCTCATAAGCTTTTCTAGTAAAGGTGGTAGCTGTGGATACTTTTAATGGAGTCAGCTGAACAGTTCGTCTGCCAGTCAGCTTCACCTGCCTTCCTCTGCAGTATTTTATCAGGCATCAATAATCTTGTGATGGAGCATTGCATGTCAGAAGTCTGCTCAAGGCTGCTGGGAGTAAATGATGGGATTGATTCTGCTGACGTCCTGAAGTACACAGTTAGAAACATCAGTAGTTCCTGAAGGATGCTAGGGTTTTAGTGCTGTTGTTTACTGTGATTCAAGAGCTGATACTGTGCCTGACACATGCAAGATGTGTCTTAATCCTGTCTCCGTGAGACATGCATGCTCTTTGCTGTGCTGCTTTTATTTTTTTCTTCTTTAACTTCCCCTGAGCTGCACCACGGAGATGCTCGGTGCCTCTTAGGAGGCAGAAAGTGGCTAAGAGTTGGTCTTGAGACATTCTGTGTTTGGGGTGAGGGTGATGGCAAATGGGAGGAGTGTGAGTCTGCTCACGGAGTATTTTATTGATGGAAACCTTTCACTTTGCTGTGAAAATTGGAGGGCTGCTGTAGAAATGAGATCACTTTTATCCGCTGTAATACTTTCTGCCAACTTGGTCTGTTATTTGATGATCAGTATACTGATGCTTCTGTAATGCCTTAAATATAGAGTGCTGAGTGGTGCAGGTATTCAGACTACACAGATCACAAAGACGATGCTCCTGTTAGATGCCAAGTGCTTTTAATTCCCACTCAGTGATCTTGCATCTTGTTCAGATCCAGAGGAATTAATTCATGATTAAAAGGGAATTGAGTTGCCAGGAGTAGCATATCGAGTATTGTAGCTAAATAAAGGGAGGGCAATCTTCCAGAGTGACCGAATAGCAGAATATGCGAAGTTGAGTAGGTGCCTCATTGATATAAGAAGGGAAAAAAATAGAAAAATAAGTTATAAACATTAATTGTTGGATGTCCCCCAGGAGCGACGATAGATTTCTTGCTGGATTACTCAGATACCTAGCTAGAAGAAATTTTAGGAAAGTACTATTGTTACGGGAAGGTACATTGCTCTGCCTCTTGCTCCTGGTTAGTAAGCAGGTAAGGTTAAGCGGTTCGTTTGAGTTTAGTTTGATGCAGTGCTGTGACACGCTGGGATTGCATGGATGAGTGCTTCCAAGCAGTCTGACTAATTTCAGCGTGGATAATAGCAAATTCGTAATGCATGCACACAGGCTGAAATTAAAGCAAATTGGAATTGTTTAATTTTGAAGAGATGTTTATTGAATTGCAATAATGTACTTGGGTATACATTAAATTAGTCTGTAATTGAAGTTTTGCTCAATTGATAGTCCTGCCCCTAAACCCACTAAATCCAAGTTAATGCTCGGATTCTCCCATGCTTTCTCTTGAGCAGCTGAACTTAAGATCATAGAGGATTTCTTCAAGAAAGGTTGAGGTTCAGAAGTGTATCTGTGTATCTCTTTAATTTAAAGGATCTGTTTGCTTCCGTATGCATAAGACAGTTTATTGTAGTCTTGAGAAAGGAAAGAGTAATTTGCATTTCTCAATGTTGAATGCTAATATTTGGTAGATACAGAAAGAGGGATTTGCTTTGAAATACACGTACTACTTCTACACTTTCCTTGTCTACGTGGACATCTTTACTGAGAACTGTGTATTATTGCAAAGTAATTAATGGAAATCTAGTACAAAAGATCATAGCTTTTAGTTTCAGATTATTACAGTATATTTAGTGGCAGGAGATACCTTTGTCGTACTGTGAAAATGCTTTTCTGTAGAGCTGTTGGCTGTCTATGCTAATACCTTTCTGTCTTCTGACACTTTTGCAAGGCTTGTGTAAATGACAATACATTTATTCTTCTCTTTGTGCTCTAGAATCATAATAGTCAAGCCAGAGAAACCGATCATTTCCATCTGTACACGGTACCATCCTTTGGTGCTCTAGTGGAAATAGCTCTTCTCTATTTCTTATCTCTCGCTGTTGCACATATAGTGATTTAATACAATTTTGTGCAGGGCAGTTTTCAGAAAAACCCCAGAGATTCTGTGTCTTGCTGCTGATCCCAGACGAATGGAATGGTGCTTATCTGTAATTTTTTTTAAGTATAAGTTGCGTGACAGTTACTCATATGCTGAACTAAATGTAGGTTTTGCTTGTGTAAAGATTGTTTAAAATACTGTGGAAATTGGCTGAAATCTTATCATTTAGAGTCTGTATTAGTGATAGTATCCTTCCAGGACAGCTGTTGCATTATGTAAGGTTGCAAATAACATTTTAAACTATGTGTGTGTGTGTAGGTTTGTTTGCAATTTGGTTTTTTCCTGATTCCTTTCAGATATTCAAGATGCCTAAATTAATTACTCAACACATGGTGGGAATCTGTGGAGAGCTGATAAACCAGGAATATTGCAGCATCTATAACCTATTTTTCATGAGCCAGTTTTTCTGAGATTTTCACTCTCCAGGAAGTCCCTCAAAATTACTTTGATGCAAATTCTTTTAAGGTTTGTGGCAATTTCTTAGGGTCTGTTCTGCTACTCCAGGGGTAGGAGTACTCAGCAGAGCCTCTCTACAGACCTCCAAGAGTATGTTCTAGTTCTCTTCAGCTTTGTCTTAGCTGATTTTCAAAGCGTTCAGTTAGTCAACTTGGATGAAAAACAGTCTGTCTTGTAACTGAGTGGCTTTCTGTCATCCTTGTGGTATATGGAACGGCTCATCTTTTTATCAGTCACTCTTTGCTTGAGGTTGTTAGACATGAGAAGCTCATGCCTCCAGTGACACCAGAGGGTCTCTTTTTCAGAGCTGCTTACTATTTGTTTCTCTAGGTCTTTTCTGGTACGATACTTGTCACTGTAATTGCACTGCCTGTTTATTAACTCACCAGGTACACAGTGGAAACTGCTTTAGTGATCTGAGTCATTTCTTTGTAAGTAGATACTGGAATTTAAAAAAACCCAGACCCACAAAACAATGCCCTTACACACATACATCGACACCAACCAAAAAGCCACAACAAAACACCCATCAAGTTACCAGTTGATGAGACACTCAAGTTACCACTTGAGTTGAGACACTCAAGGGTCAAAAGCATGCTAAGCAGACATTTAAATATATCTGTATATTTAAGCTTCTTCAGTATTAAATATACTGTGCAAATTCCAGATTCACAATTATAAGGCAGACTTGTCAAGGAAAACCTCTGCAGGTGTTTTGACTATCTCAGTATTTATTATTGGAGCTCTGTCCAGAATAGTTTCAGTTAATTATTGAACAGCAGGAAGTACTATTAGGAGAAAGAGCTTTCTGGAGCTTAAAAGTAGTAAGTAAAATCATCTCCATTCCTCAGCCAAGTCTGATCTTGGGCTGGAGCTGGCCCTAGAAGTGTCGCATCAGGCCTTCCGTAGGTTTTCTTGAATAAAACAAGTGCAGTGTGTGTATGGAAGTATGTAACATGGCATTACACATGTACTCCAGAGTAAATCTTGTTCCTGGGATGAAAATATAATTGTTTAGGATGCTCACAAACTCCAAAGTCTTTCCCTTGGTGTAAAACAATTCCTAAGACTTGTGGTGTATATGAAAAAGATTCTTTAAAGTTTTTGTTTGTTGTTGTTTTTTAAAAATCTATTTTCATGCCTGCTGCAGGGATAGTTCTATGCCCCAGGATATTCATTCCAAATGTACTCATTAAAACTAACATAATATCCTTGTCATCACGGAGTAATATAACTGCCGTTTCCATGGTGGTACTCAAGTCCCCTTATTTCACTCAAGAGACTGGGCGTGTTGATATGAAAAGTAGGCACTGTACTACAGCTGCCTTCTTTTGCCGTCAGGGTGGCTGGAAGACTGAGTCCGTTCCCTCCCTTGGAACCATTTAGGAGATAAGCTCAGTTATGGTATATGTGCAGTTTAGATTTTTGTTAAAAAGTGTTTTTCCTAGTATGCACTAATACATTCAGATAGGAATTTTCATGCCTTCCAGCTACTTATCAGACTTATCCAGGTCGCAGAAGTTGCTGGATAGATTTGAATTCATCTGCCTGAGTAATGCACGTTAATCAAGGTCCTGGAAGTTATCACCTTGTGAACAGGAGAAAGTCTCTTGCTGGTGCTACCAACAGTATCAGTAAAGCTGTGATAATGAGGGTTCCCCCCAGGCTGCGTGCTATCTCTTGCTCTGTTTTTTCCAGTTTACACAAATAGATTCGGTCTGCAGAATTTGCACGTGCTGTACCATGAGAATTTAAGTATGGATTTGGTAAAGCATGTAACGATGTGGCTCTTCTGAACACTACACCACCACAGAATGGGTTTTGTGCGCGTGAACCATTTATGAAGGTTATGTTGCTTTTGAAATTACTGAACAAGGGAGAATGGCTTCATGATTCTAGGGTGTCTGAAAAAGCCACTTAGGTTCCTTTATTTCTTTGCATTCACAGTGGTGTAGGGAATGTAATACTCCCTTCCTTGGCGTTCCCATCTGGCTGGGAATTACTTGAACTTGTTGTTGCCCTGTTTAATTGTAGAGTTTGGTGTAGTCCGATAGCAGTTGCTTTAACCGAGTTTTAATCATTAGGCAGGGGTGTGGTGAGAAAAGGGGAGGCAAAGAGATTGCACACACTCACTCACTCTCACCAGAAGCTTTCACTTGGCTTTCTCTTCTTTCTGTCCAACTTACTGCCTTTCTGTGAAGTAGATGGGGGAGATAGGAACACAAAGGCATTGCTTCATAAAAATCAGTAGTTAGTATGAGGAATATGTTTTCTTTCCAATGGAAACATTTCCTTCTCCTTCTGTTTAACCTTCAAAAGAGAACTGGGAAATGAAGCCTTTTTCTTGAGAACTGATTTCTGCATACTCCGGTTTTCAGAACTGCATCGAGTGCCGTGCAGACTTGCAGTCATGTTCCAGCACGTGCATTCCTTGTTTACATTAGTCAGCAAGGTACAAATTACAGTAAGTGTATCCAGGAAGAATACAGAACTACAGCTGTGGCACAGGGAAGTTCATAAACTGATGGTGTATTGACAATTCGATCTATACTTTTCCCCAACTTTTTATATTTCTCGGAAGAGGGTGTGCATCATTTGTGGGGTTTTGTTTGTTTTGTGGTTTTTCTTTCTGAGGCAAATGTGAGTCCAATAATTCTGGTTTTATTCTGACTGAAATTTCACTTGAGCCTGGTAGAGAGGTAGGCATCAGATGAATTTTCTTGGACTTGTTCTTAATGCATAAATTTCCAAGTATAATGTTGCTGCTGATGTATGAAGTTCTTGTCTAAATACAAGGTATCAATGCAATAATAAATGAAGAAAGATTAAGGAATACTCTTTTTGAAGCAGAAAGGACTCGAGTAAATGTCTTTCAGTTTTCCAAGGATGAAGAGGGTTACGGAAAGTTGTTTCCTTCCTTGTTTGTGGAACTGTCTCCAACCTCCCTGCTGCATCTTGGGTGCCAGTTGTTGCTGAGGTGGGTTGAGCGGACAGCTCATGTCAACTGGGTTCTGCTGCCTGGAAGTCATGAGAGTCCTCACTGCTCTTAGAGAAAGCTCTAGTATCTCGTAGTGTGTGGGTATCTCAGGGTTATTTTCTTCTCTCTCAAGACTGTAAGAAATAGGTTTTCCTCGTGAAGGTGTGATTAACTTGCTAAAAGATTTGGGGTTTTATTTAATTGCAGTTACTTGAACTGTGCAGCTGCAAGATTCCCTGTGGGGAGAAGGGAACTTTCTTGCTGCTTTGGTTAGTAACTGTCTTTTGTACTTTATCTGTATCATGTTCCTTCCTACCTCTATTCAAAGGGAACAGAGGGAATCTCCAAAGAACAAAAATAATGAAAGGGAAAGCATCACTGGGTGGTAGGCCTTCTCCTTTCTCTAGACTCTCTCTGCTTTCCTTGACTTTTCTGTGAACTGATCTTGTAGACCTCTACAGAAAAGGCGATAAGCCGCCTTCTCTTATCTGCAGTTCTGAGGTGCCTTATCCCATTGGACAATATAAAAGAGAAAACGGGCATCAAAATCTAAATAAGATGTCTTGTCAAAACATCCTCAATCCTGAAATGTTTAAGATGTTTTAATAATTCCTATTAAATTTTGGTCTTAAGATAAAGGATATGATCCAAAACCCAGTGGAAATTGGATGTTATTTATTGGTGTGTATTCCAATAAACCATACCTACCTATTAACCTACTATTTTAGAGAAAATTCCCCCCAAAAAATGTAGCTGGCAGAAGCAGGGATGCTGGCAAAACACAGATGAATGTTTCAGCCCTACCTAGTGTTACACTTCTGTTTGAAATGTATGGACAAGGTAATTTCACATATTTCATGCTGCCTTACATCTTTCAGAAAGATAGCAGTAATGTGACTTACAGGTATATTGCTGCTGGGTGTAAAAGATGTTAACTATTAACTCGAGTTCTTGCGTTTTCAGTGCTGGAGGCTTCCGTTGTGCTGTAGTCAGTCTACAGAGTCTGGCAAATATCAGTTCTCATTTATTTATTTTTAAAAGGAAGGGAGGAGTAGCAGTGATCTGGCCACTATTACTTCTCCCCTTTAGCTTTCCAGCATGATTGCCAAGTGTAGTCAACATAGACAATTAACACCTTATTCCACTTTTTGTCCCACTTATGCTGCCGTTTCTAGTAGGGTGTGTTCCTGCTAGATTATCCCTGTGGTTTACGTCCTGTAACTGGAACGCTCAGCCGTTTTAGTTTCTTGTTAAAATTATCAAGAAGGTTTGAGGCAACTGCATAGAAATTAATTTAGGACTGTCAATGCTCAGGAAAGAGCATCAAATGCTAAGGACATATCCTGAATGCCTTTGCTAACTGGAAACTATCTTGCGGTGGTTAGATTGGTAATTCAGCCCACTGGACGTGTGCCATTGTAACTTGTGTCTGCAGCTTTTTGTTGTTCTTTGTTTCTTTTTAATTTACACATTTTTCAAGCAAGTTGACTGTTAATGATGCTCATGTGTCATTACAATTCAAAATTACACTTTTTTTTTGTTATTGTTGTTTGTGCCTTAGCTAAAAGATTTATCAGAAAAGATGAGTCACATTGTTAAGTCTCTTCTGCTCATCTTTCTTCTGCCTGTTTAATTGTAGGGAAGTTATTACTGGGCTTCTCCTGGAAAGTAGAGTCTAAAGCTGTTCTTAATTTACCCACCCTGTGGTTATAATCCTGTTAAATGCTTTTAATTCAAGAGAAGTCCCTTGAAGTATCATCTGTTACTGCACTTGGATGTTGGTGAAGAGTCTGGTATGATTTAGGCATGCTTGGACACTTGTGAGATATAATTGTTGGGTATGAGCTGTTACCTCGGCAGGAGAGAGATCCTTTTCACATCAAAATATTGCTTCTGTTTCAGTAGGGAAAGAAACAAGCTAAGAAAGTAGTGCTTTGCTAACTATGAAATGCAGGCAAGGATGCCTCAGATTTCTTCGTATGGAAGGATGATCATTAATATGAGAGATTTTAAGAATAAACTGGCAAAACAAAGAGTATTTACAGTACAGTGAGACCTATGGTTCCTGCCTGTATATGAGAAGCAAATCAATTTCCAATGAGGGGATTAGACTGTTCCATAGATGCAAACGCCTCAGACCACCATGATTATTGCAACTTTAAAAAATTTTGCAGCGCTGGACACAGTGTAAATAAGCGTAGTTACCGTTCTCTTTCAGAAGCGCAGTAGTAGTAGGCTTTCTGCAGAGAGAAGGTATTTCTTGTAGGACCGCTGAACTAGGAAGTTCAAAATCACCTGTGGAAGGGCTAATTTCTGTCCTGAGCAAGGTGCTAATGAATTCCCCAGTGATCTTTGCCTTGGTTTAAGCTTTACTATTTATTGGCAGCATACTGTGAATCTGTGCAGTGCATAGTTGGGTTTCCTAGGATGTTTGAAGTGTGTGCCTGCTTCATTGTTCTTTAAAAACATCTGCAAAGCAAGAGCTAGGACAGTTGTATGTTGGTTCCCAGCAATCTGTGCTAAAGACCACCTTACCTTGATTGATTTTATTAGCTGTTTTCCCTTTGTACATCTTGAACTACCTTTGATTGTGTTGCTGCAACTGATCTGCCAGATTGGCACTTGTTAAACTACTCTGCTGGGTTTGGAGGTTGGCATTTACAAGCTGAAGCTCTAATCCTAAAATAAAGATGATTGCAAGTTTTGAAGGAAAGAATGATGGAGCTTTGGAAACACTGAATGGTTGAGTTCACAGCTAAGGATATTAGCATTATGGCAGCTCCAGAATCTTTTTAGCTTCAAAGCTAGGAGATGACAAACGCCTTTTGAAGTCTGTTAGCAGTGCTGAATGGAGGCCGTTAGCAAGCTTGTGTTAGGTATTCAGGTGAATGGGATTTTTTAAAGTTTGCATAGCATTTACTTCTGAATGATGGAGCTCAACTGCTTTGCTTTCAAAGCCAATATAACTGAACTCCAGGGAGAAGCTGGGTGTTGGGTATGTTTGCATTTGTCCTATCTGAATGAAGAGATTAAAGAGCATGTTTCTGTGTTAAGGAACGAATGATCACTTTGAAGTCAGTTCCCCACTCAACTGTGAGATTGTTTGAGGCAAGAAAATAGCCAAAATAGCAGTTCTGCCTTGAGATTTTGCAGTCCTTCTCCACCTCTACCCAATTCATAGAATGCTTCCTTTTTCTGAGCAAATAATTTCCCAGCATCCGTTCTAGCTGTAAGATGATGAATAAACTTCTCATAGAATCACCACCCTAAAACCTGTTGAGCTGTTTTTTAGCTTTGATCTGATGTGTTAATCTTCTGCCATGTTAAGTCCCTCCACTTGTTCCCCTCTTTTACTGGCGCTGGGGCACTTGTTCAGATCACATCCTCACTGTTACCCCTGTCCTGCTGTGACTTCTAATGAAGGCTTTAGGTCTAAAAACCCACTGGGCAGCATTTAAATAGGGTGATGATTACAGCAAGCCCTGCCGCTATTTTAATCATTAGCCTATGAGTTTGAGAAGGAAAAATTAAATGGTGTGGTGTTTCCTAGCTCTCTACAGTCCATACTGCCTGCAGAACACCTTCAAGGTAAACCTGGTAAAACTCTGGCTTGGATAATCCACAGGCTTCTCCTATTACTGTTTTTTCTAAATGTAGTTTTATTATTTTATTTTATAAATTTAGTTTTATTACTTTATTTATTTTTATAATTTCAACTGCAGCATTGTGCTCTGCCATGCTGCACAAATATGTAAAAACCCCTCTCTGAAGAAGTTATTCCTGTCTTTTTTTCTTTTCTTTTTTTTTTTTTAACCTGGTTTCTCTCCAGTGCATCTCTTGCCTCTCTCTCTTTCTCAGCGGGAAACTTTCCATCAGTGCTTGTTTGTATGTGAGGAAGATGTAAATAGCTGCAAGACTTAGGCTATCTCTCTTTGGATCCTATAAATCAGCCTCTGCATATGCTTTACTGTCCTATTTATTAGCCTGCAGCTAGTACTGAATTACATGACAGACTACAACTTACAAACTGTTTGTTCCCTCAGCAGGATACAGACACAAATTAAAATGGAAGAGGTTGGGATTGCTTGCTTCCTTAATTTTCTATTTTCTTTTCTTCACATTATGGCAAATGCTTCTTTTGTCGCTGCTGCTGACGAGTTTTTGACTGACCCTTGTGCACGCCGCTGACCACAGCGTGTTGCCTTTTAAACAGCAATAGGGCATTATTCAGTCTTCCAACCCAGGTTGCTCACTAAATAGTGATTTCTCACTATTTTCCATGATTCTGAGGTTGATACTCTAAATATAAGCACTTCTGCGCTTGCTCTTAGATTGTTTTCTACCGTCTCCCTTCTACTTAACCTTACCTCTGTTACATGCCTTGATGACTCATTTACTTGATGAGTTTTGCAAATCACTTTCGTTTACCTTGTGTCAAGAATATGGTACTTTGGAGATGACCAAGAATTTTGGTACTGGTTGTGTCGCCTATTGGTTAGGCTGTTCAGAGCATGCAGCAATCTCTTAGCTTGCGGAAAGCTTTATGATTGTTGTAGTCACTAACCTATATGCTCTTGAGAACTCAGATCTTGTAGTGGACAAGCATTTTGTATGAATGTCTGTATATCTAACTGTGAGAAGTCCTAAGTGTAATACTTTTTGGTAATTTCTTTTTCAGGATTTAAAAATGGCGATGGTCAATTGATGCCAATTTTCAGTTATGTGTTCAAAGCTCTGAGAGTGTGAGTCTCGGTTTTGACAGTTGAGTGCTCTGTGAATTGTCTGCATGCCTCAGCTCCAGGTGTAGCAGTTCTACACTCATCAGGAAGTTTTATCATTTTCCATATATCTCATCTCAAAAATGTGATGACAGAAAGGAAAAAAAAAAATAATCTGGTTTGACCTTTTGCAATAAGCAAGCCATAGAATTTACAAGTCATTCTTGCATCATGTGCAGTATCATATGAATAACGCAGAAGAGTTTTCAAAAGAGATTGACCATGATTAAAAGTTTTTAAATTATAGAAAATCTCAATGGGCTTTGGTAAGCTCTTTAAATACTTAATTATCTTCACTGCTTAGCATCTATTCCTTATTCCAGTACACCTTTCCAGCTTTTGCATCCTAGCAGTGAGAGTAAGTCTTTCTGCTAAGTATAATAAATCTTGAAGTTTTGTTGTTGTTGTGTAGGAACTTATATTGACCACAATCTTGGCTTTCTTTGGTTAACTTACATAAGTGTCTTAAGTACCTTTGCAAGGTCCCTTGTTCTGTTAAGTGCTGCTGTGAGTTCCGGGAAAATTATCTCAAACTGGTCTTTCACAGATATTTTTGAAACATTCTCATTTGTTTCCACAATGAATACTTGTGCTTACCACGTTTGTTCTCTTTCTTGCTATGGAATGGGAAACTTTGAAGCACATAGATTTTTATTAATGTTTTGGGTTTTTTTTTTTCCAATTCTAACACAAAGGTTTTCAGCAGTGACAAGGGAAGGAACTATAAACAGGTACTGCATGCTTAAGGAAAAGCACGTTTTCCAAACAGAATGTTTGAGATTTTCATGTGCCAGGAGATGGTCATTGCCTACATGGGGAACTTCTGGACTCAATAGAGTAACAAATAATAAAGGTATTAATAAGAAAGTGTACGGCATGCCTCAGGGAATGGCTAATGGAGACTTGTTGGAAGTGGTTGATTTTCAGTTCAGATGTGATAAAACTTACTATTTTTTTTATCAGACATCCAAGTGTAGACTAGTGCTCACTGATATGTTAGATTTGAGATCGTCTGAGGGAGTATGGGGACTCTTGCACACCTACTGTCCCTGGCCTTTGGATCAGTGCATGAGTACCTCGGGAACCATGTGCTGTTTTACCGACCTTGAACTGGTTAGTGGAAATGTGAGCAAAAGGGTGAATGAAGTGATATTGTCTGTGACCTTCCTGCTCTGATAGCTGTGAACTCAGTCACGGTCATCTTTGTTTCTCAGCTCCATAGCGTGTACTGTGGAGATCAGCACCTCATATAGGAGGTAAATTTTCCAGATTTTTAGCTGGATTTTAGCAAAAGCTTTTCAGAATTCCTTGTGTTTCTCTCTGTAGGTATGGACTTTAACCCTGATAGGATTAAAGCACAGAAAGTATTTTGTGAGCATTGGCAACCGGTCTGTCATAAGCACTAGGTGAACTGGTAGTTTGGCCATAAAAGAAAATGAAACTCATATTCTTCTGGAATAAATGAGACCCTGGTCTTGTTTGGTCTTTGCTATCCCGTCCATTTCCTTTTTTGCAGGAGTTTGTCCTCCCCAATTTCTTGCAGGATCTGGAATGCTTTTTGTGGAAATACCAAGACCTATCACCCATCATTACAGCTATCATAGTGAACAGCACACCGTGCAGCATAGCGGAATATCTGCATTTATTACTGTCTCAAAATGCATTTTGTGAGAAAAGAGAAAGAATTGATCTCTCGGTGTAATACTTTGGAGTGTCTCATAGGGAATAACCTAAATCAAGAAGTATGTTCCAAGGCTGAGCTTTAAACTGAAAATGAGCACATATATAGCCCAGGAGAGGTGAAAGATGGAAGGAGTGCTGTGATCTGCAGGATATTCTGAAACTCTATGCATCATAAAAAATCTGAAATAAAAGATAGGTGCTGAGCGGTGAAGGAGGATGCACTCAGTTTTTACATGACTTAACAGGTTAGCAGGCATTTCTGGTATGTCTGCCTATTACATTCATGATGCTAGGTTACCGGGGTTGTGATAATACTATTTGTTGCATTTGTTATGGGAGGTGAGGTGGGATATTTGGCACAAATCCTGAAGTTTGCTTCAGCCAGTGTTCGGGGTATTTTAGGTGGGAAGAGAAAGAGACCATTTCTAGCCAGAGGAATGGTTCCTGGTTATTGCAGACTTCGTAAGGAGGTCTGTGTGGACTGAATGGTCAGGCTAATGGAGTAACGGTTGTCTGGTAAACTATGCTCAGGCACATGGATAATGTGATTCATGACAGCCAAAGTGACTTCACTAAGGACAAATCATGCCTGAGAAATCTGGTGGCCTCCTACGATGGGACAAACTATCCAGCGTTGGTGGATAAGGGAAGAGTGACCGATGTCATCTACTTGGACTTGTGCAAAGCATTTGACGCTGTCCCACACAACATCTTTGCCTCTGAACTCAGTAGATAAGGAATTGGCTGGATGGTCACACACAAAGAGTTGCAGTCAATGGCTGGATGTCTGAGTGCAGACCAGTGATGAGTGGTGTCCCTCAGGGGTCAGTATTGGGACTGGTGCTGTTTAACATCTTTGCTGGTGACACGGAGAGTGGGATTGAGTGCGCCCTCAGCAGCTTTCCTGCCCCATGGCAGGGGGTTGAAACTAAATGATCTTTAAGGTCCTTTCCAACCCAAACCTTTCTATGATTCTATAATCCCTGTCCAAATCAATACAAGGGTTTGACTGGAGCACAAATGTGTATGAAAATCTTAATGAAGGTTCACAGTAAACTTAAAGAGCTTCTGTTAACTACTTGGGGTAACACTGTGATGTATAAGAATCCAGCCTTGGGTTAAGTCTTGGAAATCTTTGCGTTTGTAGGAACATGTAAGATGCTGCTTGATCAATATAATAGGTAATGGCTAGATTTTTTCATACATCTGAAACTTACGGGTGCTTTACAAAGATTCTGGTTTTATTAATTAAGTTTGGGGGTTTTTTTGCTGCTCAAATCCTAGTAGGTTAGCAGTCTAGCTTTTTTTTTTTCCCCCTTTCAACTTTGACTTCAAAATTTCAGGGAAGTAGATTTACAATCTGATGTTAAACTTGAAGCTTTTTTTTCTGTGGCTTACAATGCTACTGGCTTTTAGTTGAGATAGAATCGCCCTAGCCCTTACAGCTAGAAGATGGCCAAATGGAGCGAAACTGGGGGGTGGGGGGAAGAAGTGAACAGATTTATTTACTTGAAAAATACAACTTAGTGCTCACTATCCAAGCTGGCTTGTCTAGTGACGGACTTGAATTTTCTGTGAAAACAGCATATGAATTGGCATATGCATAACATGGAATGTCTGTGACCTCTGAAGGCATGCAAAACACTCCAGAATACTTGTATACGAGGTACTTGTATGGTTTGCTTAACACTGTTAAGTCTAAGCAACCTCAGCACCACCTTTACTCAGTGAATTTTCTGTAGGAGTCTGCACCTTCCTCCTGGACATTTTGGGGTGAGGGTTGTTCCTGAGTTTTGGAGAGGGTTGTATCTCTGCTTGGAAAGTGCTGCAGAGGGAACAAACAGTGATGGATCAGATTTTTCTGAGATGTCAGGAGGAAAAAAATAGCGTAGAGGTGTCAGCAATGGCTTAGCTGCTTACCTGAGAAAGGGCTTCCGCAGTCACTCTGCCAGGAGCTCCAGGAAAGCAAATTCTCCTGCTCAATCTAAGATCTGAAGATCACGTGAGAAATACGCTTCTAAAATTTAATACTGTGCAGCTGGTGAGGTACTCTGGGTGAAAATTGTTTCCAGTGGCTTGTGTACACTAAATTAACAACCCTCCATTATTGTTTGTGTTCACTGTTATGTGCCGCACTACCTGCTTGAAAAAATAAAGGAGGAAAGTTTCTGTCCTGGGTAAAACCCTTGTACATCTTTGTGTCAGTTGTTACATTTTTCTATGCACCCGTTACTTTTCTTTCTCATTAGCTGCTCTCCAGAGCAGCAATCCAAGTGACAGGCCATAATGTTATCCACTCCTCGGCACGTCTGTCCACATCAAAATGTTTTGCTGCAGGTGAGGTGATAATTTTCCTTACATCAATCAAATTTTTGTCAGTAAGTTCAGACAAATGGTCCTCTGGTTTCTGCAACATATATTTATCCTGTTTCCAATCTGAACAAAGAAAAATACAGTAGGTAATTCTGGTACAAGTGAATGGAGAAAATAACTCATAATTGGCCACTAAGACATTTGAGTTGCCAGGGTTACTCCAAAATAGCAGAGGTTTACTTACAATTACAGCGGTGCAGTTACTTGTATGGGGACTGCACTATTGATATCCATTGCTTTATATGTGTGTTTGTAAAAAGCTAGAGAGGAAAAGCAGTTTATTTCAAAACAAGTAATGAGGATATTGTACGCAAAATATTGCTTTTTCATTTTTGTTCATTTAACCAGAATTGCTTGGGCACAGCTAAGCAGGGTTTAGTGTCAGACACGTACAAGTTGCAGTCTCTAATGTTTTTTCTCTATTTGTGTCTATTGAACCAGCTCGTATTCCAGGCAGTTGTATTGCAAACTGAGAGGAAAAAGAAGTTCAGCTTGTTACAAGATATGTGAGATACTGTGTTTGTATCCATGGGGAGGAATGAGTCAACTTTTATGATCAAAGTATGATTCAGAAGTGCTTTACAACAACATATATTTGAGTAACAAAACAATTGAAACAAACCCCAAAACTGTATTAGTACAAACCCCTAAGAGTATAGCTTGCAGCACAGCTGCTGATTACCTCCATGTGTTGTTCTTGTCCCACTGACCATTGCAAAATCGATCATGAATTGCTCATTTTAGAAGTTCCTTTTAGGGGGAAAGTCATCTATACCTGCCAGATCTGGTCTGTGAGGTACACAGGCTGGCCAGTGGAGCTATATGCTTGTAAAGGACAGGAACACTTGGGTCTTCTCTTCTGCGCCTTTCTCCCCAGGTATTACCTAGTGGTTGGTTGAAAAAGGCATGTAATACTTACAGATCTAGTTTTTTGTTTGGTTAGTTTTAGTGGGGTTTTTTTGATACTTTGCATTCGCTGTCTGGCCCGGGTAGTAGCTCTGATTACAGATGTTGCTTAAAAATTGCTTCAGTGTCACAGTAATACATACACTGACATCAAGAACCTCCTCTGCTCTAAGGCTTCTTAAAGGAAAAAGTCATTCTGCATGCGTAGTAGAGAATGAAATTGGGTATTTGCTACACCTTTGTAAATAGATGGAAACAGGAGACAAACTGCAAGTCAATAATTCTGGTGGTGTTTGTAATTCTCAGAAGGTTTTGAACAGAAATTTGGTTGTTAGTTGACAATACATGGCGTCCGATCTGCCAGAGATGAGTACCTGAAACCGAGCAGACCAGATCTTCCTCTCGAGAACTTCGAAGGCGCGTGCTTTTCTCAATTAACTGTATAAGCGACTGAGGCACTTAGTATCTGAGGCCATTTCATTAAGCCAGCAAAATAAGTGCTCAAAATAGCTATACTAGATATCACTTAATACATATTATTATTATTATTGTTGTTATTGTTATTATTTCCGAAGTGGCTATAGCTGTATGCCGTGATAAGCTTAGGACAGTCTGTGTAGCTAAGACAGTGGGTGTAGTCATCTAGGAGTACAAGCACAGGCACAAATCTTGCTGTGCACTGTATCGCATGCATGAAAGCAAGTGTTTACTCTGCTGCAAAACTAAGCCTGTGTTTGTTAACAGTCATGAAAAACTGAACCCAGGGGACTTAACATGGTATCTAACGAAATGACTGTGCTTGGGGCCCAGAGGCCAATGGCACAAAATGTGGCAGTGCATTAGGATCACTTACCTGAAATAATACCTCAAACAATTTATATGTTAAATGAGTTGGTAGGGTCTGCAGCCTGCTTTTCATTGTAGATGTTGTTATATTCCTGTTTGGAACTGTCACTTGGAGAGAAAAAAGACAAAATAAAATTTGGTAAAACCCCACTGGGTTCAATTTTCAGGAAAATTAACAAATGCAAACTTAATTAGAGTAATAAAATTGTGAAGGATGGGGCGTGGTTAATATTGCATGAAATACATAACCAAGAAGAAAAGGAAAGCAAAATTTTGTAGGGATGCACATTTTTACCCTTAAGGTCCTATCATGTGTGCTGTTCCAATCCCTGCATGTTGGTCTGCGATCCCAGAAGGTGACCCAGTGTAGCAGGTGTACACGCTGGGTTTTGGTTTGAATGCACTGCTTAGCCACACCCCCCCATGATAGTAAGAAAATTCCCTTTTTCATTTAATTATGTGCGTTTCATTTGCACTGAGGATTGTTTTGGAATGAGACCTAGACTGATGTCAGAGGACTTGATGGGAACTTGTCAAACTTACTTGACAGTGGTCAGCTTTCACCATCCGTAGGAGCGCTGGCCACCCCCAGCTCTGCGCAAGGCTAATACACACTTACATCCACTCCTCCTTGCGTTCTTCTGCACGTCCATCAGAACCAGAGCTTCTCATGTTACTTGTCCTCCTACTAGATCCCTCCTGTCTTGCCCAGTCCTTCCTGCCTCACTCTGCTTTGGTTCTGTTCCTGCATCCTGGCCAGGGAACAGGTGGCTAACGTGCATTCTGGAGTAAATGGATGAGACTTGAAGCTGGCAGTTCCTGATGTCCTTAGGAAGGATTTGCTCTATTGGGTGTATGAAGGAAAAATGTTCCTCTTCTGTCCCCAGCCACAACTCTTGCAAAAGTAAACCATTATATTTTTACCTGAATCACTTCTGTGACACAGTTTCTGTGGAGTGGGAGAGCTAAAAGGAGATGTTTTTTAGATGGGCATTACTGCTTGTTGAAGTCACCATATCACACCACAGGCCAGTGCTACTGGGCTTGAAAAACAGATTGAGTTCTCCAGTTTTTCCAAACGAAAGGCAGGCACTCCATTACCAGAGTGCCTGGGATATCTTGAGTTCACATCTGGTATAGCCAATTAGCGTTTTACTTCTTGGAAAAAGGGAGGTCAAATGTAATTAGTCAACGAAAGCCTTTCCTGTTCTTTGAAGACAGCCTTAGGGAGTGCTAGTTTTACATGGGTTAAAGCTAGTTCAGTTTGAATGCTGTAACAAGGTTTATTTTAGTGCAAGACACCTTAGTGTTGAATGCTTAAAAAGAAAGAAGCTTTGTGAGAACAGCTTTTTCTTTGTGAAATTTTGGAGGAAAAGAAACTACAATAAATACCACTGCCATCTGTTTCTTATAGGAATTTTTGGGCTGTGAATGTCCTTGCAAAAGCTGAAAAGCCTGTATGGATTTTTTTAGTAGTTAAAAATGAGTAATTTTAGAATTTTTGTTTAATTTTTTCATTGGTTTGATTGCATTGAACCAGATGTTGTTTTTTTTCCCGAAGAGTCTGTACCAAATCAGTGTGTGTGTCTGTGATACATGCTTTGAGAAAACAAGTGGCTAGCAAATTTTAAAAGTATGATCTAGAGATTTGAAGATGCAGTGTCTCACGCATTTCTTAACACTTAAGTAAGGAAATAGCTGCAAACCTGCTATGCTACCTATGATGAATGAGCTTATTTATTCAAACAGATTTTCTATGTGTAATGCACATTTTTTGGATCTGTCCACTATGTTTTCTAATGTATTCACTGTGAAAGTAAGACAACTTAAATTCCAGAAAGTCTCCTAGTCCAGAGGTAATGTTCATCACTGTTATGCCCCATATGAATGCAACAAAAGCTGTGTGTCAACTATAATGAGTAAAACTTCTGCACTGGTTGGAAATTGCAGGTACAATCATGAATGCTTTTACGTATCTAGAAACAGTGTGTTCCTCTAAAAGCTTTGCTAATTTTATTTTGAATAGGGGACATAAATATTTGACTGATTCTCTCATATGTTTACTGCTGCTCTATAGAAAATGCCTTCACTTCAGTATTCAAGGCATCTAGAAATACTCACGTGGCACTTGCTTTTTTCTTAACTAAATAAGGATTTCTGAAAAAGTACCATTAAACAAATTAGTACAGAGCATAAACATCTATGGTATTATTCCTGATAAAGAAATACCCTGTATTTCCACTCCTTGATTCAGCCCTTTCTTTTATTGACAAATGTCTTCTGAGAAGTCTGTGCTCGCAGATCTGCTTGAACTCTCGTCTTCTGTACCAAACTGACATGTAGCACTTCTCTGGGAAAGGATTTTAGTTCTTATTCTGTGTAGTGCATTAAATAAGTGTCACCGAGTTTCTGAGTACCTTCCAGGAATTTCCTCTGAGTGAAGCTTAAGCATTCTGCATCTCCCTCATGAACTGCGGTTCCTGTTGGGGGCCATAGTTGCTAGATTTGGACTGAATTCTCCCAGTTAGAGCCTCTCCAAAAGCCTTGGATGAAGTGTTCTGCATTGTTCACTCAAAACAGTTTGTCTGTTTTGGCTTCTTGATCTCATTCCTTTAATTTGTTTGTTGTCACCAGTATCTCCTAAAGTCTGTTGCTGTCTGTCTGAACTTCTTCCCCCTTGTTAACTGAAACACGTGCTTGTGGGTTTTCCTGGGTTCCCAGTGGTTTTATAGTAGATGAGGCCTACCAAGCAATTAATAAACAAATAAACCATTTAGCTTTGGATTATGGTAGTGATGATTTTCATCATTATTTAGTGTGTATGAAATAATGAAATTTTGAGTACCATCTTGCTTTATGTAATTTTACCCAAGCACTGTTGTCTGGGTGTATTAAAAAGGAAAGAATTGGGGTACGGAGAGGTATTTCAGAGGTGGGTCTGTGTGAACTGCATGAAGTTCAAGAAGGCCACGGGCAAGGTCCTGCATATGGGCCAGGACCATCCCAAGCACAACTACAGGCTGGGCAGAGAATGGACTGAGAGCAGCCCTGAGGAGAAGGATTTGGCGGTTGTTGGTGGACGAGATCAGCATGAACCGGCAGTGTACGTCTGCAGCCCAGAAAGCCAACCATGTCCTGGGCTGCATCCAGAGCAGCGTGACCAGCAGGGAGAGGGAGGGGATTCTGCCCCTCTGCTCTGCTCTTGTGAGATCCCCCCCGCAGTATTGTGTCCAGCTCTGTGGTCTCCAGCACAAGGACATGGAGCTGTTTGAGCAAGTCCAGAGGAAGCCATGAGGATGAGGCGAGGGCTGGAGCTCCTCTGCTCTGGAGACAGGCTGAGGGAGTTGGGGTTGATCAGCCTGGGGAAGAGAAGGCTCCGGGGAGACCTAATTGTGGCCTTCTAGTACCTAAAGGGGCTCCAGGAAAGCTGGAGAGGGGCTGGTTCCAGGGCAGGGAGGGCCAGGCCAAGGGGAAGGGCCTGAAGCTGCAGGAGGGGAGCTGGAGCTGAGCTGGGAGGCAGCAATCCTTCCCTGGGAGGGTGCTGAGGCCCTGGCACAGGGTGCCCCGAGAAGCTGTGGCTGCCCCTGGCTCCCTGGCAGTGTCCAAGGCCAGGTTGGATGGGGCTTTGGGCCCCCTGGGCTGGTGGGGGGTGTCCCTGCCCAGGGCAGAGGGTGGAACTAGATGGGTTTTGAGGTCCCCTCCAACCCAAACTGGTCTGTGATTCTGTGGAACAGTTTTCTTCTCATATCCCAGTGCAGGGCAATTAGTGCATCTCTGCTGGCCGCTGGCTTTGAATCATGCATGGTTGTAGTGCTTTTATTCACAAGCTGTCACTATTATTCCCTAATCTATCTAGTTCACAGGCAAATAAAGTATGCCATCTTTCAGGATTGCATTGTAGAATGGAAATAAAAGAAAAAAGATTTAGTAAAAAGTTATGCCTAAACAGTAGCTGTATTCTTCGGGGAGAAAATAAAATACCTGCTGACAGCTCTTACCTTAATGATGTTCTTGCTTCTGTCAAAACATCAGACGCCCCATCATTTCCATTGGCATTTGCAAGACTCTTTAAAGGGATGCACAGGAAAGTGCAGTGTTTTGATGGGTGCTGTTTTTAGTTGGAATCCCTTTCCATAGCCACTGTTTTAGTTGAAAAGGATCTTTTCTCCATCTGTCCCCTCTCAGATTGATTAGAGAAGGGTTTAGGAGCAAGAGGAAGTGAAGACATAAAATCTACCCCAGTCACAAGTTTTTATCCTGTAAGGAAATTAACTTGTGGGAACTGCTGCAACACAATATCACCATAACGCTTACAAAAAGAGGTGTTTAACACCTGGACAAGATGGCAATGGGGAACTGGGATGCTCTGCTAATCCCAACCACTCCCATGTCTTTGTATTTACAAGATACTGAAATTCCTCCTTTGCAGAGGTGTGAGGTGGAGTGTAGAAGGTAACAATGTCCACTTGGAGATAAATATAGGTTTTTCTGCAACCAGGATCAGTCCTTGCCTCCTCCCTGCAAGTTCTGGTGATCTTTTAAAGTCCTATTGCCCCTTTCCTAGGTGCACATGTCTGTGCTGTACAGACCAGCACTGCGCATCGCAGTGTGGACACCAGCACTTAGCCCTGTGGTACTTCTCATGTGTTGGAAAGCTTGGATGAGAGTGAGGTGCAGTCTGTGCTGTACAATGAGTTGGTGATTCTCAAATAATGCAAAAATCTATGTCCATCTAATTAATATAGAAGGGTGAGGGGTGATACAATTGATATTGGGGCACGGAGCCCAAGTGTTTGACTGAGCTGTCACTGAAAGCAAAGGAGGCACATTGCCTGTGGGGAAGGGAAATCTTCAGAAAGCCAATAACTGAGAAGTTTGGGATCCTAAATTAATTCAAACTCACACAGCCAGCCCGTGAATTCAGTGTTGTTTGAGTTGGATTGTTGAATCTCAAGGATTCACCATTTGTTAGCTTTTCTCTCTAAAACTCGAGTTGACGTGTGCTTGAAAATCTTGTACTTAAGGTAAGGCAGAGCTCAAAGTCCTAAACTTACAGAAGAGGTAAAAAATGTGACAAGTACCCTCAGAGAGCGGATGGTGGCCCATGTGCTGCCACGCTGGAGCAGGGACACTGCTGGGGAAGGAGACCGGCAGGTCTGACCTCCTTGGCTGCCCATCCCCTCTCTGCAGGAGCTGGGAGGGACTGAGCATAACCTGCAGTGAAAAGAAGGGAAGTTGGCCCTGGGAAGGTGGTAGGAGAAGGTTCTGGCTTAAGCTGAGCAAGGGGAAAGGAAAAGCGTTTACTTAACGATTTATGCAATTGTGTGTGTTCTCCTTTTTTAACTCAACATCCCAAATCAGAAGTTTGCGCTAACTGCTAACAGATTATGTTAAGGAAAAAAATCCCAAACTGAGACTGTTAGACTGCCCATGACAGCAATCTTTCTGGCTTGTTTTGATTATTTTTTTTTTCAACAAACAAACAAAAAAATCTCTATCGCTGGTCTTGATACTACCTGGAGAGGGGATTTTGCACATAGATTTGTCTGCTCTGGTGTGGGGTCTTTCACAGCCTGCAGTGTGGGTATCAGCTCTACTGGGATCCTCTGTGGGCTGCAGGTGGACAATGTGCTTCGTCATGGTCTCCTCCATGGGCTGCAAGGGAATTCCTGCTCTGACACCTGGAACATCTCCCCTCCCTCCTTCTTTCCTGATCTTGGTATCTGTAGGAGTGTTTTGTTATCATTTTTCAAACTCTTCTCACACACAACTGCTGTACAGGATTTTTTTACCCTTTCTTAAATATGTTATCACAGAGGCATCACCCATGGCACTGATGGGCTCAGCTTTGGACAGCTGTGAGTCCATCTCAGAGCTGGCTGAAACTGGCTCTGTCTGACATGGGGGCAGCTCCTGGTCTTTTCTCACTGAAGCCATCCCTGCAGCACACCACCCCCACCCCACCCAATTTCCAAAACGATCTGTGTTAAACCAAATATAACTACATATGGTGCAACCACAAATCGTCTAGCTGAGAGAAAATGGCATCCAGTGTTTTCATAGCATAACAATTGCTTGTGGCTTTCTTGTTTTGGTGTTCAAATTGCTCTAGTGAGTTCAGAGAAGGTTATTCTATAGAAGTATGCATCCAAATAGGAGGTATGATTATATCTGGTTTTGAAAGTGCCAACTACTAGACTGTACTGGGGCAGGATACTGGTGGCAGTCACTCCGGCTGTGTCACGCTGGCTGGCAGGGAGGTGTGGACAGGGTAAGAAGGAATCTATTGCAAACAGACAGCATTTTCTCTTTTGTAATAGTCATTTAGCAATGAGTTGCTTCTCCCAGAATTGAATCCAGTTTGTTCTTGCAGTTTATTTACGTATTCCCTCAGGTAGTCCGGTATTTATTTCATCTCTTGCTGTCCCTCACTGTTCTCATGACAGAATTCAGGAATCGGAAGCACTGAAAATTCTGTGCCATCAGAAGTAGATAGACTTTAGCTGACACAGAGAGGAATTCTGATTTTGATTCATGTCATGGCTTGTGCTACTTCCCACAGGTAGTATCGCTTTTTTAATTATCTATCTCTTAGGACTTCCCTAAATCTATTCTGCAAAATTCTGGACTCTACTACCCTCAACATTAAGACGCTCTCAGCGTTCACATTTCATGGAAAGACCAAGCTCTTACTGTGAAACGCTCTGCTTCTCTGTCCATGGGCAAGTTTTCTGCATTGCGGGGTCTGCACAGGGATGTGGTGAACAAACAGTTTGTGACACCCTCACGGGTGAAACGGGATACAGTACAAGACACGACTGATTCACTGAAAGCTTTCACTTAGATTACTGCTTTATGAAAAGTGGTTTTCTCCTTAAACTGTTTCTTTCTTTCCGCCTATATCTTTCTTGACCAGCTGGAGTAGAATTCAAATGCAGGCAGCTCTACCTTCATTCTAAGGGGGCTTTTAAAGGAAATAACCGATCATGGGAAATAATATTCTTCCTTCCTCATCTCTGCTCTTCAGAACAGATTTAGATTGCCTCATTACGAATCCTATTTTCTTTACTCTGAGAGCTTCCTTAGAAGCTTTGTTTTCTGCTTTATTCCTCCACAGTGTGGAAGTTACCTTTCTACATTCCGGACTTTTGTCTGTTTTTAACAAGAAAAGTTAATAGGGTTGATATTTCAGAATGCACAGACTTAGGAAACACATTTGGGAGGCTGCTCTAAATGTAGGAGCTTGTCTAAAACATAAACCTTTCTAACATTTTTTCCTTCCTGTTGTTGTCACAGAATAATTTTCATCAGCTGCCTCTCTTCTGCAAATTCTGCCAGATTTTGCAACACATCTTAAAGGCTAAAGGTTTTGATCCCTTGGGCCAGTGCATGTGAAAATATTTATGTTAAAAAGTGCTATTATGAACACAGCTTTGACTGCAGAACCTGTCATACTATGAAAGACAGCAAAGGGACTGTTGCTGCTGTATCAAACTCGTGGTGGTGGTGGTGCTGCTGCTCCTCACTGGTTCATCTGTTGCGTATCTGTTTATCTTATTAAAGGCAATAAACCAAGCAGTCCTTTAAGCTGTTACACTGTATATAAGGGACACTGAATTCTGGCAAACAACCAGAAAAAGACGATCTGCTAAACAAGCTGGCCTTAAAACTGTAGATTACAGGTATAAATCCTGGAGTGTTCCTGTCACTCCTTGATGCCATGTGTAGGAAGACAAGAAGAAGCCATGTTCTTTGGCTGTGATGGTCCTATGTAGTTCCTTGTGGATGGGCTCCAGGTTTGTACCAGCTCTTCCTTGGAGTCTTCATCTGTGGTGAATGCATTTGACATTATATAGCTGGTTATGCAATGAAAAACACCTAAACTTTGATCATGATATACTTGCCCCCTGCTGTGAATTGGGTGGGCAGAGGGCAGCACCGAGTCTCCTGAGTCCCTCAGGAAGACGGGACAGAAAAATTCCTGTGGCCCCAAGAATGAATCCCTGTCCAGTTTTAGGAACATTGTAGGAAAAAGAACAGGAACGTGTGGTTAATAGAGGTGGAATGAATCATTTAGTGAGTCTGGATCTGCTCACTTGTCTGTGAATTGGATGCACTGACATGGATTAACTAGAACCTGTAAGGACCAGGTAAGCAGGAATGGCAGAATAGAGATCTTACCTGTTGTATCTTTGTAGGCTAAAGCACGTCTCAGGATTTACCACTGACAAGGAGTTTTTGTGCATTACAGCATATCATCCAATCCTGGTGGTGGAAAAAAAAAGGGATTGTAAGTGTGTTGCCGTTCTTAACTGTTGCATGAGTGGCTTGTCATTTGAACAATCATAAATGATCCGTGATCACATTTTCCACTGCTGTTTCCAACAAATGAAGCAAGAGTAGTGTATCCTGTAAATCCTATAATACAGGTAATCTTGGGATAGAGGTAATGAGAAGATATTTTTTCCAGTGTGAACCATACTGCAGTTCTTCAGCTTCTTTTATGTGTCAAATTATATCTGTACCTTAGCTAGATATGACTCTATTCAGCTGCTGTGCTTGTACATCCTTCATCTAGATTCTCAATCTTCTATAGACAGAACTTGTTTAGTTTGCCTTGAAACTGGCTCTGTATAGGAGAGCTGTGGTGTCTAAGTGCTCCTTGGTGTTATCACATTTACCTTCTGTATTACACTATTCTATAGCTGATTCTGCTGAGTAAGTTGTAGCAACATTCTGAAAGACGTTTTTTAACAAGGAACACAAGAATTCCAGGACTGCCAATTGACTCCTTATCAGATGCAGCTAAGTGTTTTTTCTTGTTTACGTATAAGAAAATTATGCCTTTGGATTTATATCGCAGCTACTTGTGAGGCGCATGTACTATTATTATCCACATAAATGACTTTTAATTGAAAAATCTTGTATGTAAACAAAACTGGGTTTAATGTCCAGGCAATTTAAACTGAGCAATGAAGAATGAATAATTCTGATTAAGCTGACATCACATTGTGACATCTTTCTTTCTCTCTCGATTCTAATGAATTTGAAAAATAGGCTGCTCAGAGACCAGTAAACTGGCAGTGCTGCTGCTGCTGCCCTAGCTTAGCTCACTTACAGGATCTTGTTTTCCTGAGAGGATATCAGGTGTATAGATTTCTATCAGTGGGTCTTTGATGCCTAATTGTTATAACTCATTTAGAAAACGTGGATTCACAGGCTTAGAATTTGAAATTTTTAACATCTCATGTTCCATGTGCCTGTGCTCCCTTCACGTGGTTACCTTGGGTCTCTTGAAGGATTCTACAAATGGAGGAGCCTGATATTGCTGTTACTAAATGTGTGAAGGAGGCATTCAACTTAGTGAATCAAAGAGATGAAGGGGTTTGTAACAAACAATTCAAGTAAAAGGCACTTAGAAGATACTTGAAAAGGCCATGTGGGTCAAGTTAGCTAATTGTGGAGATAAACCTGTGGTTTGTATTCTGGCCAAACAATACCGGCACAGCTTTGGATACCTGTGGGAGCATGCCATGGGAACACCGCGTGTGCTCCTTGCTTCGTGGTCTGTTACATTGCCTGCTCTCTTTACACAATTAAAGCTTAGTGAAGGCCTTTGCATACCTTGTGTTGGTAAGACAAACTGCGCCGCAGTCTGGTTTTATTTCTTCAAGGTTTTTTTTTGTTTCCTTGTGTTGAATATTGCAAAGAAATGGTGTGGGTTGGGCTTGGGTTGTTGGTTGTGTGGAGTTTTTTTTATCTTAATGCTTTCAGGAAGCTGGAGACCCACTCTTAGGTTCTGCAAGTTCCTGTTGGAAGGTGTTACAGGTGCATCTTTAGAAGTCCAGATCTTTAAAAGCTAAAAATCTGTTTGCTTATGCCTGCAGTGAAAACAGGCATAAATATGTAAGTTTAATTTATAGCAGTAGCTCTGATGAACACATACACAAAACCATTATAAAAATTTTAACTTTCTGATGAAGAAAATCTTTAGTATACTGGAAGCACAAAATTGACTGTTTGTGGAACCACCAGCAACTAGACAGAACTGATCTGAACCCTCTCTGGCTTCACTGGGTGCAGCAGGCTTTCCTAGTCCTGAACTGTCGCAGATGACAAATGTGGATGTTTCCTTGATATTTTGAGCTGTGTCTGTCATTCTGAGCTGCATGTTCTCTGCAGAGTCCTGAACCTGGTTCCAGTAGTTGTACATTGCCAATGGTAGTAACTGAATGAGCTGCTTATTCCCTAGTTAACACTGAGCTTTGACAAGGTGATCCTTGAAAATCAGCCAGTTCTCCTGGACCCCTACCTTCCCCTCCCCAGGTCCCAGGGGATTCTTCTAGGCAGAATCTTTCAGGAATAGAATAGAATAGAATCATTAAGGCTGGAAGTGACCTCAAGGATCATCTAGTCCAAGCCGAAGTCTGCTTTCCTGATGTCTAGGGTTAGGATCCTGCTTCGTTCCTTGTTCAGAATCATGAACTACTGGAGGGTGTCCAGTTAATCCTACAGCTCTCATACATGTGTTGTGCTGGATTTCCCAGCAAAAGAAATCTCTCCGTAGGAGGGTGACAGAAGGCTTGGTGTGCTGACCTTTCGGTTGTTCTATGGAATACGAGGTTTTGTCAGTCACCTCAACAAGTAACATGGAAGAGCCAGCAGTACTGGGGTGTTTTTTCCCTGCTCTTCTCTGTTGAGTAATGCCTCATAAAGAAGGACCTCACACCCTTGTAGTTAAATATAATAACTACCTGTAAAAGTCGTTTTTGGTATTGAAATCCCTTGCTATGGAGCGGAGCTTATTTTGTAGCCTCTTGTGTGTTCTCAGTTCCATTATAAAGCATTGGGCAATGTTCCATCGTAAGTGCACCTTGTTTGGGAGGTGATATGCAAAGTTATCACTGTGGGTTCCACAGGGTAACAAGATCATCTAAATAGTAAGCAATGGGCTGTAAGGACTAGAATCCGAAACGTGTGCCACAGGCAGTTAGGAGTTGTAAGTTAAAATTGCAGGAGATTGTGTAATGGATTGGCAGCTAACACAGTACTTGAAATTCATTTGGCATTTACATGCACGGTAAATTCCAAATGAGCTCCTAAGAACTCTATAAAAAGAAAAAGTGTGTGTGTGAACTGCTTGTTTCTCCCTGTAACGTATATCCTCTTAGTTCTAGATCGTAATTTCTCTTTGTATCATTGGGAGTTTTTCTAATGTATATAGTGATTTGCATTCTTAGATAAAGTTCAGGCATTTTCAGCAATATCAGAATAAGCGGACCACTGCTGTCTTTGCAACTGAAGCTGGCACATTCTGTGTGAATTCATCTCAGTTTTACTGTCCGTGTTTCAGGGCTGCTTGCTTTTACATGGTGAATATTGTTAGATCCCAAGAAAATATAGCCACGGATTGTGTCAACAATGAAGTGAATGCCTGCCAGTTGCAAGGCAGATGATGTTCAAAGTGGCAGTTTGTGACAGATGTGTAAGTAACGGTGCTCCATCATTGTGTGAGTTCACCGTATTCCATATTTTACTCAATTTCCAATAAAAGTTGCGCAAATAAATTAAAGTGCAGCTGTCAAGATCAGCAGCAGAGTTGAAGGTATACATATAACGTATTAAAGAACCAAAGTGTTCTCCTGGAAAACTTTTGAAATGTATTTTGCTAGATGAAAGCAGCAGATTTGTTTCCACTGTTTTTCTTGTCTCACTTTTAATAATCATGAACGCTTGTAATCAAGCTGATTCTAGGTTTTTATTACAGTTTTGGGACCGGTTCTATATCTGTTCCACTAGTCTGTATAGTTCTATATCTGTTTCACTAGTCCCAGTGTACCCTTTTCTGGTTATTTCATCACTTTAACTCTGCTGGAAATGAAATCCTGGAATGCTTTTCTTAGGGTGAATGATACCAGTACATGAACCAACGCCGTAGTTGCTCAGAAGGTCCAGATGGGTTTAGCTCGGTTCTTTCATGCTATGAAATTATTGCACACTTCTTAAAATCAGGATTTGTATAACCTTACCACAAACTACCTACAGACAACTCTATTTCAAACCTTGCTATTTTACCTCTGTGCCCCAGAGAGGCCAGCTTTGGATGTCGTCAGTGCGTGCCCATCAGTTTGACTAGCTCCCCAGCAATTTTTTTTGTCTCTAGTCACTTTTTATCCAGTTGGCATTGCTTGTTCTGGCTGTTAGCTGCTGGCTCTGCTTTTCCCTGGGTTTGTTAGGGAGTTGAGCCAGGCCCTCAGAGGCAGGTTTCACTCACTGCCTTGCAACAACTTGTTTGTTGAGTTCTTGACTAACTCTTTCATCATCTCGTTTCCTAGTGCCCTGGCATCTAATCAAACATTCATGTTGCAGTGAAAAGTACAGCCAGCCATGCAGTGGGTTTCTTTCCCCTTGCCCCCACTTTTTGCTGCTGGCTGTTGCAGAGTTTTTGACAGCCATTGATTAATGAAATTAAGAGGCTTGAAATTTGTCTGTACTCTAGAAAGCATAAAGCATTTAGACCTAGCAGATAGTGTTTTTCCTCTCCCTTCAGACTGGTTATAGCCACCTATTCAATAGACTTCATTCATCAAGTCATTTTTAATCATGTTCATTGGACTGTGGAGCTGTGCCAGGGTCCTACTAAGCAACAAATGGGTTCAGAGCAGGCACAGTGCAGATTCTGATAGAAAGCAGTTGCCTCTGGTGCTGGTTCTTATCAGCTTGCCTATGAAGGATAAGAAATCATCAACGTTTCAGATTACTGGGGATCAAAAGAGCAAAAACTTGGGTTATTTGCATCACAGTGGTAACTCTATTTATTCTGGGTGTGTACCAGCATCAACTAGAGAAGAATTAGGCACAAAGCCAAATAATCTTTGTATTTCTTAAACAGTTAAGCAAATCTCCAAGGAGCTAAGGTGATGAATGGTTAACAAATGATAGTGAAATGATCAGACGCTATTCATTAAAACCAAGTATTACTCCACAATCTGTATCTGCCCATCCCAAACTCAGGAGATGTTCTACTGTTTTTAAGGATACCTTGGAAAGAGGAACTCTGAGTCAAGCAGAAAAAATTTGGTTTAAATAACCTTACGAAGCAGTAGACTTTCCTGGTGCAAGTGTTTTGGGAAATATTTGATAATATTTTTCTTTAACTCTTCTGAAGGTCATGATTTTATCTAACAATTAATTTCTAGTGATTTTTATTTGGACTTCAAGGAGGGAATGTAAATTTACAAGTTTAACCAATAAATGATTTTCTGTGGCACTGAAGAGAGATGTCATCGGGTAGTAACTGGAGTTTATTTGGACAGTGTAGGTTTCTGCTTGTAAAGACATAAAGTATTCAGCCTCTCAATTTTTTTCTGCTTTATTTTACTATGCATAATAGGGTCAGGTCCTTCTAAACGATTGTGCACAACTGCTCTTCTAGATGTTTTGTGTGTTATTCCTTAAAGTTCCCGTGTTTCAGTGAAACACTGCGGCATTGTTTCACGTTGAGATGTGTTAGAAATTGAACATTTCACCAGGTATCTGACAGGAATTACTGACAGTATGAAAGGTTAATTTTGACCCCATGCTTAATAATTATGTAGCAATAAAATCAGGAACTTTTTTAGCACAGACATTTATGGTGATACATATGACAGCTTATACAGTGACTTCGCTGCTTAAAATTTTCCATTGATCTACATCAGCAGGAATTCCTCATATACAAATTAATGGGAAAATAAACCCTAATGTCTCCTAACTCCATTTTATGTAAGTAGCAAATGCTCAGATAATCAACATTTCATATTTTGCTTTGACATGAGAGAGACAGCTCTAGAGCTCGAAACTTAGATTTCCAAAGTCTGTGGCATTTCCTTGCTGAACTTGTTTATCCATCAGTGCTTCAAATCGCAGCATAATGGAATCTAACATAATGACTTTTCCATTGAGTTAAACAACGCAGTCCTTGTACAAAGTGGTAAACATTCCTTACAAAGGAGAAAAATAATTTTGCAAGTCATAATTTGAAACTCTAATGTAGGAAGAAAACTTTTTATACCTAATAGTACGTTGGCCATTTTGCATTTCAGTCGCTGATTCTTCAGTTTTACAGGATGACATGTTGTTCAGGCTGCTGCTAATTATCTGCTCGCTATTATGGTCGTTGACATCTCTCAATTTTGTTGTTATGACTACGAAGTACTTGGTAACAGGCTGATAATGCATAAAGACTGCAACCTGTCTTGCTGGCTGAGAATCATCATCTGCCCATCCTGTGTGCTGACTTCCAAGCTGTTTGGTGTGCAGGCAGTTTGAGCACTGTTCGTACAGTGCCCAGCAGCGCCATGCTAGAGACATCACGGCTACACAAGTACTGCAGGTATGTACCTATATAAACACATATAACCCACTTTTCGGCCAGTGGTGATCTCAAATCCCGCTTTGGAGTAGTGTAGTGCTTAATCAGGTTTTGCCTTACGTTTAGGTAGGCTGGTGATCTCATTTCAGCCAGAAAGTGTGGGTGAATTGCTGTTTCTTAATGATCCTTGACCTGTTTGGTAGCCATCCTTAGGGGACACAGGTATTAGAAATTAACAGACTGTATTTCAATGCCTGTATGCCACTGTGCATCATCCTGAAAGGGTGACCAATCATTATGATCTCAATCCTTTGTACCATTCTTCAGTTTGTTAAAAAAAAAAAAAGTTTCTTCCATGTCTTAGTAGACTTCCCATCCTTTCTTTCCCATGTTTTTAACCTTTGCAGCACATGCTGAATCTCAGGAATTTACGAAACATATGCCTGTAGGCGACCAGACTATGTAGGAAACTCAGGTGACTAGATCAGTAAATACAAATTGAATCTGAACCTTCTCAGTAAAGCCCAAGTTCAATTTGCATTGGTTGGGAGAGTAATAATATCCTCTGAGCAGACAACTCTGAGCAGAAAGGTTTCAGTGAAGAAACTACTAGTAATTTATTTTGTCATATATGCAGATAATGCTTGGACATCTGTAGATTCTGTTTTAGTAAGATTTGCAGCAAAGTAAATTGTCTGTTAACCACTCGATACAAACATTTAACTTACCATTTCTATAACTGCAACATATAATTTTATAATAGGGTTTTTCTTTGAAGGGTGTTGATTTGACATCTTGGTGGATGCACACAAAACTTGGTATAATGGGAGTTAGACTTAGGTTCTTCTCTGGATCAACGTGTTTCTGTTGTATAGCCTCAAGTGCAGGGTCCTGTCTGTGCAGGACTCGGGTTGTCCTTAGCATTGACTTAACCCTTGTTTCTGGATACAGGACCCATTAAAAGCCACTTTAATTCGACAGTTTAAAGTCCATAGGCCATTCTGCAGCTCTTCCAAAGCCTTAATAGGCTCCAGAATTTGTCTGATGGTAGGAGACCTTGTTATTATTCACTGTCTCAGGGGAAACACAACAGCAAGCAAGGAATATGTACATAACAAAAGAATTCCTTAGCGAACTGCAGAGGTTCTTGGGAATATTGGGAGACTTCCGAAAAATCAGTAAAACTATAACATCCAGGATCAGTCCTGAATCTCTGGTGGCCTTCAAGTCTAGGGGAAATATCCGTTTGCTTTCCTCGGCTGGACTATTTGATTTATTGGAGTGGTCTGGCCTCTTTGTTAGGGAATTACTCCAGGTGCTTGGACCTTTCTTCCATTGTGCTGCAGCCGCGGAAATTACCAGCTCTTGTTTCCCATCCCCCGTAATTTCTCTGCCATTGGCTGCTCACTCGGTTGGTAGTGCTAAGAATAGATGAGTTGAAATGTCATTCATTGTGCACCACCGTAGATTGCTGTCTTCGGCCTTCAATGTCTCGTCTTTAATGGCTACAAAATAAGTTCCTTCATACACAAAAGAGATTTTGAAATGTCTCTTTTATGCTGTTTCACAAGGAAGGTGGCAATACAGGGTAAAGACGCTTGAAATAAAATGGGGTTTATCAGACATGAAGTTCGTGATGTCAACAGGCAAGACTTCTCAACTGTCTGCAAGTATAGTGCACTGTTAAAACTTTACATGTACTGTATGAGTTCAATGTACATGGATTTCCATGTTCCAAACCGCTCCGCGCTTGAAGAATTTTTAAATTTTTTGTAAGAATGTGATTAAGAAGGAAAAAAGAAGACAGAAAACAAATTGAATGTAGTTTGCATTGTCTCTGAAGTAGCAATGTTTTAGGTATATCTAGGTAATGTCAGATACTTTTGAACTGTAACATTTTACAAGGGCGAAGATCATGGTCCAAAGTCCTGTTCCGCTTGTGTAAAGGTAAAATTGAAAAAGCAGAAAAAGTATTTTAAAAAACCCGAAACCATAGAAAACCCAAACGTATTATTGGAGCATATTTGGGGTTAATAGGATTCACTCTCAGGTATTCTTCTGGTTGCATTCAGAAGTAGAAATTTTGTTCATTCTTTCAGGAAAGAAATAGTTGGGATACATTAGTATTAATGTAAACATTTGGTTTTGGGAATATGTCGCTGTGTAGCAGGCAGGTTTTCCTCTTTTGTGCGTATTTTCCACTAGCCGGAGAGTCTGGCATATGACTTAAGGGTGAAAGAGATCCCTTTATGTTCTGGAAATTGCCAGGGGACTTCAAGTTGTTCTTCCTGATGTATATCTTGCTAGACAATATGTTTCTTTTTGCCACCAGAAGCAAAGATTCTTGCCATACTGACATTTTAATAAATGATTGGATGGCTCATATAGCTGTATAAGCAGCATGGCCTTAGTGGCAGCACATGTTTTCTTGATATTAATCTGAGTATAGTTCAAATCTCATTAAACTCAGGAACTTTGTTGAGTGCTAATTTCAGGAAGTATCCCTGTGTCTTAACTGCCTGAAATTACATACTCATGGTCTGCCAAAGTATGTAATTTCAGGCAGTTAAGACATGGGGATACATGGTGGCCATCCATGCTGAGGCACAGCTGCCTGGATGATTTGTTCGATGCTGTTTCACGTGATACAGGTATGCTGTTTGAAGAGTTCCTGGGGTGCTGCTTTCGTGGCGTTTTCTCTGTGGTGCCTCTTGGAGATCCTCATTGGCATGTTTACTATGAACTATTACTGTAGCAGCTCTTTAGAGGCTGTGTCACATTTGACTTGCCTCCTCATGGTCAAATTGATTAGTGTTTTTCGCAGATCTGTCATGGGAAAATAAATGCTGAAGTGAGAACACTTTGCTTTATGGGCTGAAAGAGTGTAAATTTGTATGTCAAGCCTGGCATACACTTCTTTGTACGGGGTCATAAAGTCTGTAGGCTGGAACACAACTATATTCAGTCTCTGGCCCTACAGCCATCCATTAATCGTTATTTCCAGTTATAAAACAACATACTCATACTTACTTCACCAATATATTGTGACGATTAACTGTGGGCAGTTCCTTGAAATGCACTGCATGTGCACACATCAGTGTCCTCATTTCTTAAGCGACCCAGCTCTGGGGAATGTAATAGATTTGTGAGAAGAGATCAGTATCAATGGTGCAACAGCAGAATGGACGTCGTTGAGTCTACAAGTCACCACCATGGTGATCTCTCATGCCTGACTATTGCCTCAGTTCTTCTTGCTGCTCCTCATGTGTTCTGCTCATCTTTAGGTGGTGGGCAGGGTGGTAAAGGGCAACGGGATGTTTCATTCCTCACTTTGCCTTAAATGAAATGAAGAATCCTGCCTCAGGCTTTTCCTGCAAACCTAGCAGTTTGCTATGGATTGAGCTACTTAATCAATCCAGACAAACCATTCTGTGCTGCTTCATAGTAGTCAATACCTCCAGTCACTTGCCATTTCAGCAGCTTAGAGACTAACGATCCTCCATTCTGCAGACACAGATGTGCCAGAAAGCAAAAGTTGCTAAATAGCCTCTATAGATGAAGCTATAAAATCTTGTTGCCTTCATCCTTTCCCACCATCATAAGCTGGTAGCATAGCAACTGATGAAGCTGCCTGAACTTGAGTTGACCTGAAATTACATGTTTCACGGTTTATGTGTTTATTCCTGCCTTTCTACTTTTTTTTGGTGCTTGTTGAGTTTACATTTCTAGTCCCTATGGGAGATTAGCAGCTTGTTCATGCAGAAAGCTGAAAGAGATTTAATAACACATGATAGATGAGCTTAAATAGTCCATGGAGTTAGAAACATGAAAGAGCTAAAGCTGGCCCTGTCTGCTGGCTGGTGGAGAGGACCTTCTTTTTGGTAGGATGTGGATGCAGGGTGCCATATCTTTGTACAGGCTTGGTGGATCCATAAGAAAGAGCTTCCCAAAGACTGATGTTTCAAATTGTAGTGTTACAGAATCGGCTGTTAAAGGAAGCACTGTAGAACGTAAATGTGCACAGAGTATAGTAACTCCGGGATTTCTCACCTCGGTGTCGTGGTTTTGGCTGGGATAAAGTTCATTTCCTTTCTAGTAGCTGGCATAGTGCTGTGCTTGGGATTTAGTCTGAGAATGGTGTTGATAACACCCTGATGTTTTTACGTGTTGCAAGGTGGTTGTAGTGTCGACACCAAGTCAAGGATTTCTCAGCTTCCCAGGCCCTGCTAGGTGCAGGAGGAGCTCTGGGAGAGCGCAGTCAGGAGAGCTGACCCCAACTGGCCGAAGGGACCTTCCCCCCATAGAATGCCATGTTCCGTTGCTAACTGGGGAAGCTGGCTGGGATGGGGGATCGCTGCTTGGAAGCAGAGTGGGCATCGGGGTTGTTTTTTCCATGGGTGGTGAGCAATTGCATTTATGCATTATTTGATAATGATTATTGTCTTCCTTTGTTATCCCATTAAACTGTCTTTATCTCAACCCACTGGGATGAGAGAGGTGAGCAAGCAGCTGCATGGTGCTTACTGACCACCTGGGGTTAAACCACGACAATGGGGAAAAGAGAGAACTCAGACACAGGTTCAGTAGTAACCTGCAACTTGAAGGACTGTTGGTGAGCACACAGTTACAGCAGTTTCTAGTGGAGTATGTTTTCACTGGAGTTTCTGGAAATCTCTGGTATTTTTCTTCTCCTTGTCACAGCAGAGATGATGCTCAGTTCTCATACTTGGCGATACTGTTGTAATTACTGCATTCAGATTTGTGTCTTATGTTAAACCTTACCTTGGTTTTCTTCATAGGCCATTTCAAAACTAATACGAAATTTAGTCCATGCATATCCAATGTGTGTGTCATCAAAGGCAACTTCAAGAAGTGAGGGAAGTAGAGAAAAAATTAAAAGTTACTAATTGTTTTGTGAGGAAAATATATCAAGGATTAGTTTGGAGAACAGGACTTGGCTCAAGCATGCTGGACGTGCTCCTGGAGAAGCAAAATGGAGCAGTTAGTTGCTGGTTAGAGAAAGTCATGGTCTTTTTATTTTTTACTGTTTTTTTTTTTTTTGGTCAAATGAAAACTGAACCTTTTCTCTGTGTGTCACAAAATCTCAACAGATGGGGCTAACATGCTCTAGCCTCAGAACAGTCTTAGTAAGAGAACAAAATTCTTTCCTTGACAAGCACTTTAAGTATTGAATTATTAAATCAAAGGCCATCACTGTCACCAGTGCACGCTCTGGCTGCATATATAAAAGGAAAATGAGTTGTGCTAATCTTTTCCAGAGAAAAGCATAATCATTTATTTTCCTGCGATGGTTTTAGACTGCGGCACCTGAGTTCTGCCCTGAATGAGGGCATTCAGAGAGCATTCAGAGAGCATACAGGTGCTCAGCAATATTTCTTGCCGAGCAGTTCTTTACACAGCTTGCTTTGTGGTTTCCCCCTTAATAGGGTAACTGCTCTGATACCTCACTGTCTTTCACACTGGAGGCCAGGTCCTGAGAAAATAAGGAGAAAGAGGTAAAATGCATCTCATCTAAATGTTAATACCAGTCAAAAGAGGGGGAGGGATCAGGGAGCAAGTAGTTTTATCTTAGATATGTACCTTAAAGATGAGTCGTATGTTCTCTGAAATTGTCCGTCCATCTCCATTGACTATAAAGGGAACCTGACATCAGTAGTACAGCTTGAACACGTTGAAGCTATGTAGTAAAAGGCAGGGTATTTGTAATCAGCTCATGGATGCCTAACTTCTTAACACACCAAAGTCTTTGTATTGCGTGTCTCATGGTTCATGAAAGGTCTCTGTAAACAGAATGACATTCCAAAACAATGTCATTCCGTAAGCAACAAGAAGCGTGCTACTGCTCTTGTTCATGATGTTACTTGGTAGTTACTTCGCAGTGGAAAAACTCAGTAAATTACATGCGCTTTAAAAATGAGAGTTAATTGTCCATGATTTCCATCCCTGGGGAGCTTGTAATTCTTGAAGAGTACCTAGAGGGACTGCCTGTGCACTGTACAGGGCAGCGCTCCTATCCACATGAAGAAAGGTTGCCTTCTACCACTCTCAGTGCACAGGACTCATGGATGTGTTTTGCTGCAGTGCTGGAGATCCCTGCATATCAATACTGAGCCATTAGGGAGCCCTGGGAGAGCCTACAGTCACCTTTTTTCCTTTTTACAGTACAAATGATGGCTCAAAGAGAAGCATTCAGTTCTAATCTGTGTGAGTTCTTGCAATAAGCTTTACAATTAGAGCACAGAGTCTTCCATCTAATTCACTTAATTTACGCTGGGAAATGAGATACTGTTCAGCTAATCCAATGCTATTTTCTTCTTTATTAGAGAATGAAAGCATCCTCTGAGGCTCTGGTGGGATTCAGGCTAAGCTGCTGAGACACAAATAGTGTGAAATGCTAATGAAATAGTATGCTACTGTAATTCCCACGTGGTACCTGGTGCCCCTCTCCTTTAACCTATAACACAAGCAGAAGCATTGGCAGGAGGCGATGGGCATGTACCAACTCCTTCTGGTCTCAGGGCAGCTTTGTTCATTTTTGTTTGATCAGATGGCACTAATACAGATGAACTTTCTTCAACCAGGGTTTGTTCCAGCTGTCTCACACGGTGGCTGCTGTGCTTTTAGGAAATGGTTAAGAGGTTTTCTACTGCATTATAGTAACTCCTGTAAGCATTACTGTGTTCTTCTCTTTAAACCTAGGCAGCTCACTTGCCTAATTTAGAACACTTGTATTCAAATCACCAGGGAGCATTTCCACTGTTTCTGAAGGCGAAAATACGTAGAGAGTATGTATTCTTCATTTTCGTCAGGCTGTACCAAGTTCTCCATTCGTACATAAGTACTACACCTACACCCTTGTGAGGCGTAAAGGAAATAGTCTGTGATCTTTGAATTTTGGGGTTTGGGGATTGTCGGATGACGAGCATCCTGCCAAATCTTGGGGCTCTTGCTTTGTTCTTTGATGATAGATTGCTGCCCCCTGAGATCTGCTCGTCTCTTGGTTTTCTTTGCTGTTGTGTTGATTCTTTGACCACTTTACGCAACTCTTTCACATCTTTCTGGATCATTTTTATTTTCTCCACCATGTACATGAAACGTATGGCGAGTCCCTTGTAGATAAAAGCATTAGTTCTTAAGGGAAAAGAGAGAAGTAAAAAAGCACATGACATGCTGTGGCAAATGAGTATTTGATATCACAGAGTACTGAAGTTACTTAGCGCTGTGTTAGAAAATTTTGTGTTAGAAAAAAGCATCAGATGGAGAGTTCTGATATAAAATTTGCTAATCCATAGAACAGTAATGCAGTGTCTAGATGCAGCTCCCCTCCCTTACTGCTCTAATGTCCTGGTTCTTTAGCTAAATAACCTATCTGCTAGGAGCTAAAAGGGTAAATTTTCTGTTTTTATCTGTCAGTTTTTGATTACCAAGCACATTAGCATCCTGTGGCTGATGGTTCACAAGGATGAATGCAGTGTCGATCTCAGCAGGGGCAAGAGTCCTGCATATCCACATCACGGAGCATGGGAATGCTCATGGATGATAAGAGGTTAAACTTGCCATGTAAGGGTGATATCTGTGCACTGGGACTGCTCTGTTTCATCACGGGGTGCAAAATCAACAGTAAAGCCTTTTGCACCTGTAAAATGTGTAAATCTGTGAAACATCGCTCTTTATTCTGTGGCTGTAGAAATCCTAAATCTTCGTCTTCTCTCGCTTTCCTGGATTTTGGCTTTAATTAAATATTCAAAGTTGTTGATTTCAGAATTGGTTCTGGGCACTTTTCTTTGGGAGCAGACAGACTTTATCTCTCACTGGTGCAATTTACCCATCCAGGTGAATTAATGAATCACTTTATTAATGCCGCTGGCACATTCTTCCAACACGGTTGACATGTGCCACTGCTGTCAGCCTGTTACATTACTGCGAGACAGATCTGAATGTCTCTCTTTTAGACAAAAAACTATTAGTACAGCCTCAGCACAGTGAAATAGTCTCACGCTGATTATTGTAAAATCCTTGTGCCATTTCTTTGTGCAATAAATGGAACTGGAAGTTTGGGCGATCACTGGAAAACAAAATTCAACACCTGCATTTATTACAGTCGTAGGAAATGCGCTAATAAGGAATGCCAATATAAATACTGTCCTTCAGAGCTCAGGCTGCTTCTTGCCGTGGTGTAAAACTAGAAAGGGCACTCATGGATGCTGCTCAGATAGTCAAGTGAATCTCAAATAGCCAGCAATACGGTCTGCAAAACAGTTGCATGAAGGTGACAAAGTCTGCCTAAAGGGTGGAGGGGCAAAAAAAAATCTGAACAAAGGCGTTGTAGTATCATTCCACTTTTTCTAAAAACAGCTGGGACTGCTTTCATAAATGCAAATTCAAGTACCTGTGTTCTCAATAGCTTTGGAATGTTAACAGTCCGTGGCTGTTAAGCAGTAAATTATACAAATATGTTTTGTTCTGTATTTTTTGCTTTAAAAAGTTCTGAGAAGCTTGAAATTTGGTTTCCTTGCCTTCCAGTTGCATCCTTACCCATTTGGCAAGCACAGTCCACAGCTGCTCATTTAGGACGCTGTGAGGAAAGCTTACAATTCCCATTAGTTAGGAGAATAAGCAGTATCGTGTTTGGAAACACAGATCCTGCTTGTCAGGCAAATGTCTTTTGATAGCTGCTCCCATCCCCACCTCTTCAACCCCCAAAGAACAAAAACCACTGTCTGTCTTCCGATCTTATTTTCAGAACCTGGGCTGTATGTTGCATGCATGTGAGAAAACAAAACAGGGCTGGCTGTGTACAGGGTGTGAAAATCTTCCTGCTGCTTGGGCTGTGTACAGGGCATGCACAGCCAATGTTCTGGTTATCGAGCAGTGTGAAAGGTACAGGCCTCCTGCCAGCTGTGTCCTGGGGGCATCAAGCATGGCATTGCCAACTGGGCCAGGGAGAGGATTGTCCCACTCTGCCCTGCGCTTGGGGTGGCCTCGCCTCGAGTGCTGGGTGCAAGTTTGGGTGCCATGACACAAAAAGGACATAAAACTCTTGGAGAGTGTCCAAAGGAGGGCAACTAAGATGGTGAAGGGTCTAGAGGGGAAGGTGTACGAGAGGAGAGGCTGAAGGCCCTGGGCTTGTTCAACCTGGAGAAGAGGAGGCTGAGGGCAGAGCTCATGGGGCCTCCAGCTTCCTCCCGAGGGGGAGCCAAGGGGCAGGCGCTGATCTCCTCCCTCTGGTGCCCAGCGACAGAACCCCAGGGAACGGCCTGGAGCTGCCCCAGGGGAGGGTTAGGGTGGAGATCAGGAGAAGGTTCTTCCCCCAGAGGGTGGTGGGGCCCTGGCACAGGCTCCCCAGGGCAGTGGTCACCGCCCCGAGCTGGGCTGAGTTCAGGCAGCGTCTGGCCAACGCTCTCAGTCATCTGCTGTGATGGGGCTGGGCCTGTGTGGGGCCAAGGGTTGGACTCAATGGTTCTTATGGGTCTCTTTCAACTTGGAATATTCTGTGATTCTATTTAACAGGCATGTCAGCATTTTCTGGTTCTTTTCAGTCCTAAATTGAGAGTGTATTTCAGCACTTGAGGGGGTTGTGTTAGGAATTTCATATGTTGACATGATTATTCGGTAGCAAAATAAAGGTACAGATTAGTACTTCAGAAACCAAATTGTTGAACTTTGCAATATACTGATGTTTTGTACCCTTAGGGGTTCTTTTTGTCTAAAACCATACATAGGCCCAACAAATGCAAATGAGAGCTCATGGTCGTCTTAGTTGTGCATTTTATCAGATGATCTTCTTATGAACAGGGAAGGAATTTTCAAAAAAATGTAAAGCTTTAGTCATATAAAATCCATAACTTAAGAGTTTTATCCAGCTGTTTTAAGATTACATTTTTATAATTCCTTTTTCTTTATTATTTCCCAGCAGTCAGTGAAAACAGTTGATGGGGATTTCTCTCTCATGTTTCAGTCTTCCCAGCTGCATCTGAAGGATGCATCGAGCCCGTTTTTCTTCCATCATCTAACAGTTGCTTAGAATTGTCTTGCTTAGAAAATCACATAGAGAAATATTCCAGCTCTAGCAGAAATACTCAGGAGCAGTTGCCAGAGTAAAATACATGTCTTTTCCACAACAGTTGGAAAGTACAGTATTTATGGCACTGAGTCTGTCAGAGTTCAACAAGCATCTGGACAATGCTCTTACTCATATGGTTTAGTTTCAGGCAGTTCTGCAAGGAGCAGGGAGCTGGATTCGGTGATCCTTATGAGTCTGTTCCAACTTCAGTATTCTGTGATTCTGTTTGGTCTTTTTTGGTCCTTCAGGATAGTTTTGTTTTCTCACACCCTTTACACTACTAAATTTTTGTAATTTTAAAGCCCTAACAGTGTTCAACCTTCTCAGCTGTAGACCACAGCTGTATTTCCCCTTCCAAAGGGAGGTGAAATGTACCCCCCCACACACTCCCAAATTCCCTTGGTGTCCATCTGCACACCTGGACCTGCTGTGCACATACAATAACATCTACTCATGTTCAATAACTCCCTTTTTGAGCTTCTACTACGTAGGTCTCCTGTTTCCTTGAGAGTGTGCACTCGGGAACCACATTATTCTGAGTCCCTCCTGAGTCTGGGATTTAGGCTAGATATTGTTGCGCCAATCCGTTTCGGATGTCCCTGTTCCTGGGGAGCCTGCAGCTTTCTCCTCTGTGCCTGGCGGAGGAGGGACAATGGCTGAGAGGGAACAACAGGCTGGGCAAAGCTCGCAATATAAAGTACCGTCTGGATCAAATGGGGCTTAAAATATGGTTGATCACAATTACATGTGTACAAGGCCAATCTGTCACCATGTTTATTTAATCAGGATCACATAGAGATTTAATTAAAATAGTGAGCTCATAACATCAGGCAGGTCATCTGTAACTGACAAGTGTGTTTAGTTATAAAGGGCAAAAAATGGTCCTTATTTATGTGCTAGTTTTGCTAAATAATGGGTAACTTGTTTAGATCATTTGCAGCAATTTGGCAGAGTGATATTAAAAAAATTGCTTCTTGTCCAGTTGGTGCCAGGAAAGAGCCTGTTATTTTCAGTGAGGTGGGACTGAGCTGTGAATAATTACTGTAGTGGCTGCTTATCTTAATGTCTCAAATTTGGAAAGTGGGAGCGACAGTTCAAACTCCTAATTTTAGGACTTGTTTTTCAAATGGTACTTAGAAAATTAACGGGGGAGGGAGGGAAGGGAATACCACCATCACCTTTTTTTGTGTGTGTGTGGGGGAGGTGTTTAGATTTGGCGTAAAATAAAGAAGATAATGCTGGGTGTCATCTTAATTTAAATCAGCTTGGCAATAGTAGTTTCTGAACGTGCTAGACGAGACTTTCATGTCTGTTTAGCAGGACAAACTGCTCTATTAATTAAGCTCAGTCCCATAAATCTCTTCTAACTTGCAATCAAATCCCAGAGTAACCTGGATCATGTTGCTATTGAAGTCGACAGCCCAGGAGAATGGAGTTTAATATTTCATTTGTCGTGTGTTCAGCTATGATGTGACTTGTAAGATGTCATTTGTGCATTGGGAATAAAAATCACTAAGTCTGTGTTTTAATTGTCTTGCACCAAGAAACTGTTTGTGATTTATAATATTTTGAGTTTTAATGAAAATGTATCTACACGCGTTTCTTGAAAACTAATTTCTTGGAGAAAAAACCTTAGTAAGTCAAAACATAATCACCTGACATTTGATATCAGAAAAAGATTCTGGCAGGAGTTAGGGGAACAGTGCAGAATAAAAGCAGAAACAAACATTTCACACAAAACTTAGCTCGTGACACTAGTTTTTGTTGGATACCTGCTACAATTATAATTCAAGTGGCTTTTTTTTTTTCAGAGGTGCTGCAATTAATCTCAAGGAGATAGCATGGTTCATTGTAATTAGTTAACCAGAGGAAATGAAAGTCAGTAACATTTCAGTTGATCATTTTGTATAATAGTGGTTTCTGTGTATGAGCAGGTGTGAACCTGCCAGACTTCTCCAGAGGGGAAAGTCCCATCTTCCCCCATCATGTGGTGCTCAAACTCCTTTCTTCCATGTTTCTGTGGATCCTGGATTCTTCCAGTCCTCTGGGTTCTTTGAGGAATCACCTTTAAGAAGTGAAGTTTAAAATAACTCCCACAGAACTCTAATATTGTGCTGTAACATTTATAGGTTTGTTTTTTCGGAGACAGAGATGGCCTTTTTGTCACCTTATTTTCACAAGAGAATAGAGTTTGTGTCCTCTGGACTGAGGGCAAACCACATTAGAGCGTAACAGAGGGAAAGTTAGATGAGATTAAAGAAACTGCTCATAATCTTGCACAGTTCAGCTCATGTTTTCAAAACCACAAGACATACTCTATTCATGCAGCTTCCTACATGCAAGTGTTATTTATACACGGACAGCGGGGTGGGGGGATAAAAATCAGGCAGATAGCCAGAGCCCTGTACATTTTCCTGCAGCTTTCATGAAAGGGTGCTGCTGAGATGTCTTTTATTGGCTTGCTTTTCTTTTTTACCATAGAGGTGATATTCACCGGCCAGATTCCTGCCTCCTCGTGATACTTTGCAGACATCTAGGCACTCTTCAAGTCTCATGCAAGCTTTGCTTGAGTACCTTTGCTCATGAAGTTCAGCAAACTTTGCAATCAAACATGACAGGAGATGTTGGTTCACTGGTGCTTTAGAGTTTTTCTTAGTTCTGAGCTACCAAGAGCTTCAGTCAGAGTCAGTTCTAGCAGCATCCTGACTACTGATACCATGGACCGTGGGAATATCCTACTGTTTAAATTTGCTAGTGTTTTCTCTGACACGCAGCCAGTCCTTCGATTGAAAAGTATCTCCTATTTTTAACCTTTACTTTGCTTGGGAAAATCACAAAATGAGCACACGATTCGAGTTTTCCACTCGTTGCTAATTGTGTCATGTCAAGCATTACACTTTGGCTGAACCGCAATCCCATGATCAATGATTGTGATATTCTGCCACGTCGGGTCGCAGAGGAAGAGCTGTTGCCCTGGAGCCTTTTTATAGATGGTGTATGCTAAGTGCACTCAGCTGACTTTATTTAAGACTTCTTTCCGCCCTCACCCTCCAATATCCTATTGACTGCTATTGCTCATATGCTGAAAGGAGGAAATAAGTATAAACTCTGTGTTTTATTTTAAACAGAAGTTGCTTTGTGATGACTGTGCTTTTGCAGGTGTTTCTGAATGGGTAATACTACCCCCAGTGTAAGGGGGCTGAATTTTTAGTGCAAATAAAAGAAGTCAAATTCTTTTCAGCAACAGATTAAATTCTTATGAAAGACCTTGTAAACGACAGGAGAAACTGCCTGTGTTACAAAAGATTTTGGGACAGCCTTGCTCTACAAATACATAGTGAAAGTTTGATCCGTTTGACAAAATTGTCTCAGACCTCTCATGATTTCTCCTTGTCTACAGAACCCCCGACTCCTATTGCCCCTCCCGAGCTGCTGGCGGTCGGAGCCACGTACCTGTGGATCAAACCCAATGCCAACTCCATCATTGGAGATGGGCCCATCATACTGAAAGAGGTGGAGTATCGGACGACTACTGGGAATTGGGCGGAAACGCACATTGTAGACTCTCCAAATTACAAACTGTGGCATTTGGATCCTGATGTGGAGTATGAGATCAGAGTGCTGCTCACTCGCCCTGGGGAAGGAGGTACAGGGCCCCCTGGACCACCACTCACAACGAGAACAAAATGTGCAGGTAGGATTTCTACTGCTTTATATTTGGCACAGATAATTTGCTTCGCTTACTAACACGTGAACAAATGGCGCTCCACATATGCTTATTGTGGCTGTGCTTTGTCAGTGTCCTGGTGTCAGCTGAGACAGTTAATTTTCTTCGTAATAGCTCGTATAGGGCTATGGTTTGGATTTGTGCTGAAAGCAGCTGATAAAGTACAGTTGTTTTTGTTATGTAGAGATGTTTTTATTATTGCTGAGCAGTGCTTACACAGAGCTAAGGCCTTTTCCGCTCCTCACACCATCCCACCAGCAAGTGGGTAGGGGACGCGCAAGGAGTTGTGGGAGGGGGACACACGGCTGGGACAACTGACCCCAACTGACCAAAGGGATATTCCATACTCTATGATGTCATGCTCAGCATATAAGGGGCTTGAGGAAGAGGAAGGAAGTGAGGTGGCGGTGTTTGGAGTGATGGGGTTTGTCTTCCCAAGTAACCATAATGTGCGACGGAGCCCTGCTGTCCTGGGGATGGCTGAGCCCCTGCCTGCTGATGAGAAGTGGAGAATGAATTCCTTGTCTTGCTTTGCTTGCGTGCGTGGCTTTTGCTTTACCTATTAGATTGTCTTTATTGCAACCCACGAGTTTTCTCACTGCTCCCCTTCCAATTCTCTCCCCCATCCTGCTGGGAGGGAGTGAGCGAGCGGCTGTGTGGGGCTTAGCTGCCAACTGGGACTAAACCACAACAGTGAGTGATGTGAATTGACACTATGAATTTTGATATATCCTGCAATATTTTACTTTTTATTCTATAGGCAAGTGCTTAAGAAACTGTTGGGTTTGTGCATGTAGTGCGTTTGTCAAACTTTCTGCTTCAAAACACATTTTTGTATTCCATTTGATGAAACTGATTCTTCTCACTTCTCGCAAAGAAACCTGTTCAAACACTGTGCAGCGTCTTCCCTTTGTCTTTCATATCGGAACAGATCAATTTTGATCCAGGGACAGTAACAGTCTATCTTCTTTCTAAGCCATATTGGCCTTTCCAGGAAAAGCTAAAGGATCATGTTCCTCATGTTTCAGATGTATCGGCTATTCATCCTGTTTTCATACATTAATCATTAGCCATTAAGAGAAATCAAATCTGTGCCTTGCATGGGATGAACAAAGCAGTTTTCTACCTAGCGGTTTTTTTTCCTCTCAGCGTTTGCAGTTGTGTAACTTTTACAAGGTCCTTACTGTGGTATGAACAAAAGAGAGACTAAAAGGCTGCTCTCCTTTTTCTGCAACCTTCCTCCCCGCCCCACAAGTTAGTGGTTTACAGGAAGTGGATTAAAGTGGTGGAGAGCTTATACAAAAGCATTCTGGTTCCAGTTGCTCTTTCTGACCAAAGTGCGAAGAACGCATCAAGAACAGGTTATAGAGCAGTGAACATTTAGTGTTGCTTTGAGAAGAATTGCTTAAAAAAAAAATTAATCTGAGCATGAGTATATGGCATGGAAGTGTGTTCTACCAATGGCCAGACGCTGAATATAGCAGGTGGTAGATGTTTGGAGGCTTTTCTGCAGCGAGGTGGAAAGCATGGAATGACATGGATGACGTCCTGGCCTATTTGGGAAACTGGCACGTGCGCTGCCACTCACCTTTTGGGTTTCTTCTCCATCACTCGTGTGGTCAAATTCTTTAATGCTCATCAGAAATAACCACAGGCCTGGCCTGGGACTATGCATTTGTATATGGCAGTGTGGTGTGCTGAGGTTTGGTCTGTAGTTCACGGCGTTGCGATTTTGCAGGCACGCTCTGCAGCAGCCAGTCTTGCAAACTTCTGTATGTTGCCTGTAAAGAAAGCTTGCTTTAGTTTAATTCAGGGGTTAAAAAAAGGATGTTGGCTTTGTGCTTAATGAGGTCTTGTACTGGATCCCAAATTGCTGAGTTTCCTTAGTCAGCATAGGTATCGACTGACATCATGAAGGATGACGTAGATAATTTGTTCAAATTGGCTAAGCACTGCCACTCACTGTTTCCCATCCTAATTTACTAATGAAAATCTAACTGGAGAAAGTCATTCTATTAATGTTAGTTGTCATACCGAGCTTGCTGAGACTGATGATGATGGCATTTAGGTTTTGTTTGGGGCATTGAGTGGGAGAAATTGTAATGATGTTGATCTAAGCATGGACTTGAAGGAACGGAGGGACTTACCCAATATTTAAAGGTGTACAGCTTCCACAAAATGCCAACTGAAATGACAGACAAGAAAAAGCAACTCATTATTCCAATTTCCATATGTCGTGGAGCTCCTTCAAAATACCCTCTTTCGAGGATAATTACACAAATTGTCCACAGCAAAGATTTTAAAAAATGTTCTGAAACAAGAAAACAGCACTACTTCCTTGATTTTTCTTAGAGCACTTAATGAATTGCATTAATGAAAATTGAGGGGTTTTTAAAATAGTTGAGGGATGAATAATGCTGTTTTTTCCAAGTGGATTTTAGTTTAGCATGAAGTTTAACAAGGGCAAGTGCCGGATCCTGCCCTGGGCAGGGGCAGCCCTGGCTGTACAGACAGCCTGTGAGACGCTGGGGAGCAGCCGTGCTGAGAGGGACTGGGGGGTCCTGGTTGACAGCAAGTTGACCATAAGCCAACAGTGTGCCCAGGCTGCCAGGAAGGGCAACCGTGTC